>VZTD01004029.1:859720-943467 GCA_013397725.1 Rhagologus leucostigma
GTCACACACGTCACACATGTCACACACGTCACACACATCGCACACATCACACGCACATCACACATGTCACACACACCCATCACACACACACACATGCCACACACACACACACATCGCACACATCACACGCACATCACACATGTCACATACATCACACATGTCACATACATCACACATGTCACATACATCACACATGTCACATACATCACACATGTCACATACATCACACATGTCACATACATCACACATGTCACATACATCACACATGTCACATACATCACACATGTCACATACATCACACATGTCACATACATCACACATGTCACATACATCACACATGTCACATACATCACACATGTCACATACATCACACATGTCACATACATCACACATGTCACATACATCACACATGTCACATACATCACACATGTCACATACATCACACATGTCACATACATCACACATGTCACATACATCACACATGTCACACACGTCACACACACACACACATCACACATACACACACACACACATATCACACATGTCACACACGTCATGCACATCGCACACCACACACACACATCACACACACACACATCACACACATACACATCACACACACACACACATCACACACACACACACAACACACACACACACACACACATCACACACACACACACACATCACATACATACATTCCGTACGTTAATTACACACTCTGCAGCTCACAGCACACCAAGGAGCCCGGCTGTGCACAGAGGAGCCAGGGTTTCTCCTGGAGGCAGTTCCACAGCTCCAGGGATGCAGCAGGACCCCAGAAGAAAGAGCAGAATTGCAGAGAGGTTTCTCCACTCAGGATCTGTCTCACAGCCCTTCCCACAAGGAATCCCTGTCCCATTGCCCACACCAGGGTCATTATCCATGGACCACAGCCAAGGAATCACCTCCACTGACCTTTCTCTCCTCTGAGGATGAGGAGCAAACAGTCCCTGTCCAGGCTGGATGGAGTGAGTTTGATCTCGCAGGGGGAGTCCACGGTGTGGGTTCTATTTTCACATACTGCTTGCCATAAATCCGATCCCTTCCGCTCTAGAAAGTGCTCCTGCAGAATTTTCAGGAAGGACAGACATTAAACAACCAAACTGAGCAGTTCTCTGCCTCAGCCACGCTGGTGGAGGTGCTGTGCTTTCCCGTTTGAGTGTTGGTGTCTCCTCTGTGCCCTGCAAAGCTGAGCTGGGTGTCAGACCCTCCCCTCCCGCTCCAGCACTGCCCAGAGCCCCAGCACGGGGGAGGTGGAGGTGCTCATTCCTCGTGTCTTCACTTAATGAGAATAAATTAAATGAAGATACTATTAGCAACTCTTGAAAATGGCATTTAAACAAAGCTAAATTTAGGATCTGGATCGCACGGCAAGTCTCCCCAGTTTTTGGGCTGGAACAACTGAAGAGCCCTATTGTTTCAGAGTCCCAGGCAGGGGCTGGGAAAGGAGGGAAATAACAAAGAAGCATTGAGCCTTCCTGTTTAGGAAATGTCTTCAATGTTTTTGCTAGGTTGCTGATCAAAGGCTAGGTAAAAAACCACAGATTTCTCACATTTTAGAGCTGAAAGGACTCTGGGGTGGAAGAGGAAGAGGACCGAGGAGCTGCGGCCTTTGCGGGCCAGTTTCTGTCTCAGACAGAATAGGCTTTCTCCTCGGGGCTATTTTCAGCCGCAGCCAGGCTCGCAGACAGAGCCCAGCGCTGCTGAAACCCTTATCAGCCTCCCCGGCACCCTCCCAGCTGGGGACAGCGGCCGAGCTGCGGCCGTGCCCACCCCGAGAGACGGAGGCAGCTCCGCTGAGCCCCGTCCTGCCCCTGCCCTCGGGCAGATCGCAGCGCTGGGGCTGCGCAGGAGGAGAACCCCACGGTCCTGCAGGTGGTGCAGAGCCGGGGGGCTCAGCGCCCTCCTCCCTCTGCCCCGGAGCTGCCCCAGGACCGCGTGCCGAGCCCTCCGTCCCCCGAAAATGCGCTCAAAACCGCAGAAACTCATCCACGGGAGAACAACAAACAAATCGTTTTCGGCTGTTTCTATAGAGCTTGGCTCGGGGGGAGGAAGGCCGAGACGGAACAAGAGACCCAAGTGTGTGTTTTCCTTTCTGCGCTGTGGAAAGAACTCACCGGAGTGTCAGAGTTTCCCTTCGCAATTAGCGGCGCCGGGTGCCAGCTGATTGCTCATTTGCCTCGGGAAAGGCCAGCAGGAGAGAGGGACGCACGGTCCCTGCTGGCTGCTCCCCTCCAGGACTGCTCTCATCTGGGTCCCAGGTCCAGCCCGAGCCGCCTGGTCCCACCCCAGGGCTGCTGAGGGGACGGTTCTGCTGTGGGGTGGGAGCTCCCAGAGAAACACGGTGGGAATGGGGGGAGTTCGGGCTGTTTCACGCGGAGGAAGGGTCCGGGTATGTGAGCCGTGGCTCTGCAGGATGCTCTGGGTGTGCCGTACGCACGCCTTTACACGCGGGATGCGCACACCCCGCGCCCAGAAGGGATCAGAGCCCACTAGATGGCATCTGAGATCGGGACCACGGGCTCCCGCAGGAGATTCCCTGTGGGTTCCCGCTCGAGCGCAGTCCCTGTAAACAGGAACGAGCCGAAATGCCATTTAATCACTCATCTGCCGGGGAAAGCCAAGTAAGACTCGCCCTAAGTGTCAGCAGTGCGTCTCGATGACAAAACTAAAATGATGTATTTTATATACATTTCACACCCGGGGCATTGTTCTCTTACAAGATCCAGCACCTCTGGGGCAGGTTGGGCATCCAGGGGGAAAGGTTTCTTCCTCCCACCCACAGCAGACCCCCCGTGCTGCTATAAATGCCTCATTTTGTGTGCACAAGGCCAAGGACGGTCACAGAGAGCCTGGGATTCCCTCGGGAGCTGATGGGGACGCTGCGCAGCTCCTCGCAGTGCCCCGTTTTCTTTCCTAGGGCACTTGGCAAGACAAAAAAAAGGCACTTTTGTTCCCAACAGGGAAGAGGAAGAAGAAGAACAAAGGCAACTTCCCGTCAGACGCGGTGGGAGATGCTTTAGAAGCTGAGCTGACCCCAGAGCTCAGCCACGAATAAAAGGAGGATTTATGCAATGGGAAGGTCGTATTTCCCCTGGAACTGCCGTGATCCCTTTGGGGTCCGCCCCTTGGGGATCCTCCTGGGACCGTCCCGTCCCGCATCAGCCTGGCACAGCTCGGCTGCTCTGCCCGAGGGGTAACCGACGGGAGCTGCCCACCCCAAACAGCCTCCCCAGAGGTGACCCCACTGCTGCAGGGCCCTCGCAGCCCCCTCCTGCTGCCCTTTTTTCCCCCCGGGAGACGCGCGGGGCACTCACGCAGGTGTCGGACTCATTGAGCTGCAGGCAGATGGCTCCGCTGTCACCCTCGTCCCTGACCCTGTGGCAGCTGACGGCAGGGAGGGGAGGCTGGAAGGGAGAACACAGGGGCGGTATCAGTGCCCTGCTGGGGGCTGGGGGACAACCTGGCCGCCCCGTGGTCCCCAAGCCCACGGCACCCAGCCCGTCCTCACCTCGGCGCTGTCCGTGGCTGCGTGCAGGGCTGTGGTGGCAGCTGGCACAGGAGGATGCTCCGGGGTGGCCGCAGAGCTCGTCCGGGCCGCCGTGGAGCCCGAGGTTTCTGCCCGGTCCCTGGGCTGTGTCAGGGGGCTCTGGGTGGTGGAGACCCCCGGGCTCCCGTGCGGCTCCGGGGAGGTGCCCGGCAGGGATGTGGCGGCCGGGCCGGGCTGGGGGCTCGTCCTCAGCTGCCCACTGAGCCGTGGTGATGTAGGGCTGGTGGCCACGGACCCGGCTGTGGCTTCAGCTTGGAAGAAATGCAAAGAGAGGGGCACAGGAGAAAGCTTAAACCCTCCGAGCTCGGTGCGAGGCGCTGCGGTGGCGGAGGTGCAGCACTGACCGGTCACAGCCGGCAGCGGCACAAGGCCTGCACACCTAATAAACCTAATTATTAACACAAATGCTACCAGGGATGGCAGGGGGAACAAAGGGAGGGCCTACCAGGTGCTGGTTTGGCGCTGCTGGCGTCTCTGGTGGCCGTGGTGGCAGTGGTGGCTCCGCTGGCTGTCCCGCTGCTGCTGGCCCTCGCTCCCTCGCCCGTGGCTGTCGGTGTGGGGGTGTCTGTCGTGCTCCCAGCAGCGCAGCCTGAGGGAAGAGGAAGCTCTTAGGGGCTGCTGAACCCCCAGCCCAGCCCCGAGCCCCTGTGGGAATGCAGGAAAGGTTTAGCTGCTCTCCCAAATTCTGCTTTTCTTGCCCCAAACTGGCAGGAAGCCTTGGGGCACATCTGGGAGAGGATCAGGGATGAAACTTTTCAGCTGGGTGAGCACCAGACTCTGGTGCAGCCCTCGCAGGGGCTCCAGGGCTCTCAGGAGAAGGAGAAGCTCGTTCCTACCCTATCCCACTCCATCCTCCGCTCACCGGTGGATGCACAAAGCTCTGC
Organism: Rhagologus leucostigma; assembly: GCA_013397725.1. Lineage (NCBI taxonomy): Eukaryota > Metazoa > Chordata > Aves > Passeriformes > Rhagologus > Rhagologus leucostigma. The sequence continues at coordinate 864,197 of VZTD01004029.1, forward strand.
ACAAAGCTGGATTTCATAGTAGTGTGGGTTTATAATCCTGGGAGGAAAGAATCAAGCCTTGGAAGAGATCACTTGTGTGCCTCAGGATAGATAAGTTGGATTTACAGTTGCAGGCACAATCTCAAAGTAAATAGAAACATTCCCACTGGCTTGGGATCAGCCCTGACTCATGAGCAAAAACATCTTTGGAGGTAAAGCAGAATGTTTGGAGAGTGGTTTGCTGTTGTAACCTAAAGTTTATATATTGCTTCCTGCTGTGTTACGGAGATGACACTTGCAGCTTGTCCTTCTGCAGTGAGCTGTGTGAGTCAGTGAAAATGCGTTTCTCCCCATTCCTTAACCTCCTCGCTCCCTGAGATCTGTTCCCACTTTTAACAAACAGCTCCAGTCTCTACCCCAGGGCTCTTGGTGTTTAAGATTCTTATCCAGGCACTAAAGAGAAAATCGTGCAGAATGTGTTGTTTCACTTGTAGTTCTGCCCAGGGGAGCCCCAGCTCCAAGAAAAGTTACTTCATCCTCCCAAACCACCCTGAGAGACGGAGCAGCTCTGGCAGGTCCTGAGCAGCCGCCGGCGCCGGCTCCGGGCGGGCTCTGCTGCCGGGGGAACGGCACCGGGGCGCTGTGAGCTGCGGGATCGGGCACCGGGGACGGGCCTGGCAGGGACGGCTCTGCGTCACGGTGTCAGGACTTGGCTGGGCCGGGTCCACAGAGCCTGGAGGGTTTGTGAAGAGCAAAGCCTGAGGTAACTGGGGTTTGTTTTCGCCGTGGGTGGCAGGGGCAGAGCTGCTCTGCTGGTTCTGAGGGGAAATGTGGGCTCCAGACTGGACCTGCGGGGCTGCCCACGCTGGTGCTGCGCATCCCGTCCCATCCCGTCCCATCCCATCCCGTCCCATGCCATCCCATGCCATCCCACACCATCCCATCCCATGCCATCCCATGCCATCCCATGCCATCCCATCCCGTCCCATCCCATCCCATCCCATCCCATCCCGTCCCATCCCATCCCATCCCATCCCACCCCATCCTGGGCTGCAGCTGCTCTGGGGGGGCCCTGCTGAGGGCTCGGCGCAGGTGTCTCGAGCTGGAATTCAGGTTCTGGCACAGCTTTTATTTCAGGGAGAGAGGTTCCTTCTTCTCCAAGACAATTCAGTTCCAACTGGTTAAATCACCACGTATTCCTGACGACTTTTAACAAATCAAAAGCAGGAGGCAGGACTGCGTGCCCAGAATAACGAGCAGCACAGAGCCAAAGCCGGGCTTTACGCACAGCTCCGCGTTTTCGTGGCCGCGAGCAGGAAACTTCACATCAGCAGAACAATGCAGCGCCTGGGCTTGACCTCCCCAAGTGCCACAGCCACCCAAGCACCTTTGAACTCTTCCAGATGTTCGTAAAGCACCGGGGGTGTTTCTAATCAAAGCCTTTTCAGCACTGAATGCTGAAATGGAAGCCTGGCTGTTGCTCAGTGTGATTTGGGAGAGGAGCTGTCACTCTGGGTTTCTTTTTCTTGCCTTTCTTGGAGCATGTGCAGGAGGTTTTCCACAAAACATGGATGAGGGTTTTTTTTTTTAAATCTTTGGGCTCGTGAGATGAATAATGATCCAGATGTGGGCCGGGTAATCCACGTGGTGCTCAGCTAAAGAGGGTTATTTATTGCACCATCCATTTTTAATGGCTTTATTAAACTTTGTCAATTTGTTAGGATTGAGGGTTTAGAGTTTAAGCCAAGCTATTTATTAACCCGGGAGAAATCTTCACCTGGCAGCGCAAGCACGTGCAGGAGCAAAACCATGCAGAGATGGGAAAGAAAATTGCACTTCACAGCACCCATTGCGTTCACCCACATAGGTTTAAAAAATAAATTATTTTTTAAAGACATTTTAATAACGGGGCTTAGGCAGGATCTCAGATTGAATAAAGAAAAGGCAACAATATAAATGTTAAGCTTGCTCCAAGACTCGTCCCCGAGCACTAAGCCAGGGCCACGGAACAGCTCTGCAGTGGCAAAGGTTCAGGAAAGAGGAGGAAAGTTTCCATCATCGGAGCCCAATCCTGCACCCACAGCGAACAAAACTGGGGAGGTGAATCCCACTGGGAATCTCCGGGCAGGACCTGCACCTCCTGTGCTGATCCTGGCTCACATCTCTTGCTTAACCTCTGGCAAACCTTCTGCTCAACCTTTGGCTCGTGGGGCGGCTGACACACAAACCCTGGGCCAGGGGAGCTCCTCCAGCTCTGGCTTTAACAGAGTTTACTCCCAAGCTCCGTGAGCGCTCCAGGAGCTCCAGGGGCTGCGGCAAAGGGATGCCCTGAGCTGGCACAAGGGCACTGCTGCTCCCAGAGGCTGCAGAAGAGGGTGGGGAGCCACGAGATGCAGGACAGGAGGGTACAGAACCACGGGATGTAGGAGAGGAGGGTATGGAACCGTGGGATGCAGGACAGGAGGGCACAGGACCCTGGGATGTAGGAGAGGAGTTGTGGAACCGTGGGATGCGGAACAAGGGGGTACAGACCCACGGGATGCAGGAGAGGAGTTCTGGAACCACGGGATGCAGAAGAGGAGTTGTGGAACCGTGGGATGCCGAGCCCTGGAGCCGGAGCCAGCCGCGGCTCCCCGCAGCAGCCCCTCCAAGGGCTCCAGCCGGCATTACTCATGCCTTTCCAGCTCCACAGCTCTCAGCCATGTGGCAGGAATTCAAGCGGGTGGAGCCCTCTTCCCTCTGGAAATATCTGATAAAAATCCCTTCCCTCCCCCTTTTCCTTCGCCCAGACAGGATGTGGGTGTGGGGCCGGGGGCTGGGGGAGCCCCCCGAGCTGCCACACCAAAGCCCAGCTGCTGCTCCAAGGCTTTCCTTGGGACTGGGGCCTCTTGGGCAGCCTGGGAGCCCCGCACCTTCCCGGGGGCTGAGATTTCTCCTGGCTGGAGCAGCAGCCTCTAAAGGATGTTAAATTCGAAGTTTTAAAGTCAGCTGGAAGTTTTAAAGCCTCTTTTTCCTCTCCTAATATTCAGAACTTTCACAAGTGTTGCAAAAGGAGTGGAGGAAAGAGAGAGTGCTTGAAAACGGCAAGAAAAGAGATTTTTCCAAAAAGTCAAGTTTGGCAGAGATGAATGAAAAAGATATAAAAAAGAAAGATAAAAGGTTAAGTAAGAGCAATAAAGTGTTTTCACTGGGTACAAATGCAATCCATACTCCCTTTTCCATGCTCACTCTGAGCCAAGCACGGGACAGCTCTCCGTGTGGTTTATCCATCCCCACTTTTCCAACACAAGCTGCTCACAGCATCCTCCCAGGAGCTTGGGAGGGTTTGGGAACTGCAGCCCACTCTGCAGACCAGGGGTGGGTGTAAACCCCTCCCCTGCTCCTTGAAACTCAGGAAGAGCCCCAAAGAACCAGGCCAAGGCCAGAGCGAGCATTTACAGGGCCTTTGCTGCCGCTGAGGTTGGGTTTCCCGGGGAATTTTCTCCCGTGGGGTTGGACGAGGCTGCTCCTGGCTCTGGATCCTGAACCCAAACTCCATCCTCCCCACGCCACATCCACACCCAGCGTTTGTAGGACTCCTGCCCCTGCCCCAGCGTGGCACAAGGGGGTTTTTCTATAGAACACAGGGCTTTAGCTGGAGGTGTCCTGGGAGCAGGAGGAGGCCGCTGCTCCCACCCTCAGCAGCGCTGCCAGGAGCAACTTGAGCCCAAACCCACAGAACTGGGATTTCCATGGGAGTTGCACAACTGGAGCCTTTGATGGATTCTCTGGGATTCCCCACGGAGCTGAGGAACAAGCAGAGCCCCAAGGATGAGCTGCCTGAGGAAAAATCAACCTCCTCCACCTCCCAGCCAGGAATATCCTGCAGGAGTGCTGGGCACGGGCTGTGCAAGGACGTTGTGCAGCATTAAAGCCCCTGCTGCCCAGCGGCTTTGTCCTTCCCAAATCCCAGCTTTTTATCGTTTCTCCATCACTTTTGCTTTGCACAAGAGACTCAAGGTTTGGAACTCAAGGTTTGCATCACACCTTTGTCTCCCACCCTCGCTCAGTTCAGCCCAGCCTCACAGTCCTGAATGTCATTTCTCTCAAATAAAAATCTTTTTTTTTCAATTCCTGTAAAATTAACACAGGCTGGAGGGTCAGCCAGCAGCTCAGGTGAGCAATTTACCTGGGCAGCCAGGGGAACATGAAAGGAGCTCTGTGAAACAGGAGAACAAAACCCAGCGAATTCCTGCAATGGATCCCGTCGCTCACATTCGTGTGAGTGAGAAAAAATTACATTTGAGGAGACACCCGCAGGCTCCTGGCTCCTGTCCCAGCACACCAGGCAACACATGGAGTGCTGCTTCACTTTTTCAGTCCTTTTTTATTACCTCATGGTTGTTGGGTTTGGGACAAAAATGATAATATTTCCCTAAAACATAACCCTTTAAAAAGCGCTACCTAGAGACAATCTCGGTGCTGCTATTCATTGCTTCATGTGATGAATATTTGAAGAGCTGCAATAGGAGATTTTAATATTTATGGAGATTCATTTGATTTTCAGCAAATGTTTAGTCCCAACCACGAAACAAAAGCGTGGCTCATTCACACCGGCGCAGGCTGAGAGACAGCTCGAGCTGTGGCTGCGTGCTTTGCCTGCTGCGTTCCCATCCCCTCATGTTATCCAGAACTTTGTAGGGAGCTTAGACCCCGGTTCCTCTCCTTTTCAGAGCAGCAGTGAGTTTTTCCCCCAGCACAGGGCTGTGAGCGTGTTGGCCGGGATGCCGATGCTCTGTAAAATGTCACCGCAGGGCTTTTGGGTGGAACCGCAATCCCAAACTCCTGGAGAAGCATCTTCCCCCTGAGCTGCTGCTCCCAGGAGCTGCCCCGTGCCCCGGTCCCTGGTGTGACCCGGGGGTTTGGGGCATCAGTACTCACCCGCCAGCTCCACCACGCAGACGGCGACGCACAGGAGCCGCCTCCACTCCATGGCTGTGAAAGTTCCCAGGAGCAGCTCTCCCTGCTCCCAGAGCAGCGGGATCCGGCCGGGACAGAGCCGGGCTTCTCAGTCCTGCAGCAGCTCTGAGCTCACGCAGCTTGGTTGGAGTTCAAGCCTTTGAGATCACTCACTTGTGGGGTGGGTTTCTCTTCAGGGGTTGTGCTTGCGGTTCAGGACTGCGAGGTGGAGTTTCTCTGCTTTGATTTCCCAGTTTTATATAGTTCGTGGCAACCTCACTATCACTTAGGTAATTTTCTCCTCCCCACTTTCCTGCCAGCAGCTTCAAAACAAACAAAAGATCAGCCCTCTCCCCAGCAAAGGATCCCAAAGGCTCGCCAGGATTAACTCTTTCCTGAGGGCTGCTGCTTTCCTGTCCAAGGGAAGGCAGGGACACAGCCTGATCCAGCTGGATGCAGGGATTACAGCCGAGCCTGCGGCTGAACTTCCCTCAAAGCAAAGCAAACACAGCCCAAGGACAGTAGAGACGTGGAGAAGCCCCAGGTCCAGCCCAGCAAACCCCGAGCGCGGTCCCAGCACCGTGGAAAATGGGAGAATGCTGAAAATGGGCTTCAGAATCGGAAATTTTCTCAGCAAATTAAGCAAGGAACTCAAGGATGCAAAATCATCACTGACCTGGAGAGAAGTAACTCCGTTAGCTCCACTAAATTGGCTCCAGTCAAACAGGGAGCGCGGATGAGATGGGGTAGAGAAGGTCTGGGGGAGAGAAAACCCCACAGGCAAAAGCTTTGGCATTAAACCTGGAGCAGGAGAGGGACGGGAGAGCAGTAACTGCCCCGAGCTCATTGGGAATGCTCCGCGGGAGCGCTGCAAGCAGCACAGGAACACCGGCCGCGGTTTTATTACCAGGCTGAGCCTCTCCAAGTGGGAAACTTGGCTCTGGTTCTTCGGTGATTGCACTGCAGACGCGCGTGGGACCAGCTCAGAAGGGCAGGATGAGGGATGCTCTGCGTCCTCACGTGGGGATGTCCATCCCTGGAATGTTCCAGGCCGGGTTGGATGGGGTTTGGAGCAACCTGGGGTAGTGGAAGGTGTCCCTGCCCATGGCAGGGGGTGGAACGAGAGGATCCTTAATATCCCTTCCAACCCAAACCAGTCTGCGATTCAAATTTTGGCCTTTGGGTATAAAAAAAAAAAAAAAAGAGCTGAACACTTGGGAAACTCAACTCCAGTTCAGTCTTAATTCCATCTTTTCTTTCACAGCCGGATGACGAGGTGACTAAAGGAGCCATTGGGAACAGGAAATTGAAAAATGAGGTGGACAGGAAAAAAAGCAGTGGAAAGAAGGATGAGGAAGCTCTTACTCAGTGATTATCTTTTTGTGGATGCTCCTGTAACACTTCTACAGTCACAGAATCACAGAAACTTGTTCGGGTTTTAAGGGGCCTGAAACTCATCTCATTCCAAGCCCCTGCCCCGGGCGGGGATGGCCATCATTTGGCTACAGCCAGAAAGGGATTAAAAGATACAAAAAAAGGGTTAAGATGGTGTTACCTACAAAGAAATCCTCAAATAGTATTTCCACATTTATTGTAGGACAGAATTCCAGTAGCTCTTGCTTTTAGCATAGTACAGGAGTTGGATGAGATGATGTTTTAATGTCCCTTCCAACTCAAAGCGTTCTGTGATTCTGTGGCAGGAAAATGTTTCTTGGAAGGAAACCTCTGTAGCTCCGCACAGGGCTCCAACATCTACATAAAGATCTCTGTTATGTTCCGTAATCTGTTACTGACTGACAGAGACACACAGCTCTGTTAAAGGCCGAAATACCCCAGTAAAATGTGGTCTAAAAGCTGAGTGTGGGCACAGCCCTGCTGACTCCAACAGCTCCCACCAAGAATTTTCCATTTTCTCCTCCCTCGGACACACACACGCACATCGGGAAGCGCCTGGCTCAGCACGTAACCAGGTTTTACATTGCATATCAGCCCAGAAAATGAATTCGGAGATGAAATGTGAAAGGCAGAGTGAGACAAGAGTCTTATTTAAATAACAGATATGTTTTTGTCTATGAAAGTGAGAATTTGGGATGAATAACACCACTGAAAATCAGAGCCATAGATCCATAGAGTAGTTTGGGTTGGGAGGGACATTAAAGATCATCCCGTTCCACCCCTGCCATGGACAGGGACACTTTCCATGGGCCAGGCTAATCCTGTATGAAAGAAACCAGCGGGATCATCCGGGTTTGGCTGCTGGGTTTGTTTCGCCTTTCAAAACCAGACTGAAAATAGAGAGCTGGACTAAAAATAGGCTGTGACCGGGTCTGGCAGATACCGCGCACGGGAAGCTCGTGGGTTTGGTTTCCAGTGGAAGCTGGTTTGGGTTGGAACGTCACTCCCTGTGTCAAAGATGTGGGATTTCGTTCCTATTTATGCACTACCCATGTCAGACCGTCCCGCAGAACTCCTTTTGGGATAGTGGCTCAGCTAAGCACAGGGAAATCCAACGTTTCCTCAAAGGAAGAGCCACAAAACCACAAAATAAGTGACTTATTAAGATTATTCTTTAACTGAAGGCTCTCAGAGGATTTCTGTGGACAGATCTAGGGATGCTTCCATCCATCCATCCAGCCACTCAGGTTTTTGAGCCCGGTCGTTCCTGTGCCACAGGAATTGCTGTGCTGGATGCACGGCACAGGGTGGTGGAAGCGGGACCCTCCTTCCCCCCACAGCTGACCCAGCCTAGCAAGGAGCAGGCCAGGTTTTGTTGCTGGAAGTTTCTGCCTACACACCTCCGAGCATATCCTAAATACCCCAAATATCCAGCTCTGACCAGGCCCTTCAGTTATTTCTGTTTATTCCATGAGTGGGAGACAGCACCTTTTCTCATGGATACAACTCCCCGTTTAAACCCGTTTAAAGCGACTTGAACATGCTGCAAACAAATCCCGCAGATTTCCTTTCTCTCGGAGCCCTGACACGTTTTTGTAGCCAGAAACTGAAAGACCACAGCGAGGAACATGCCCTTGAATTATCTCGCAGCACTCAGCATCAGCTGTATCAGGTTAACAACGCCCGAGCCAGTTCCAACCAAACATTTACGGGATCAAGTGTCCGAGTTTCGTACGGCGCAGCGATGGAGGCTCGTTCGCATGGGCTGGGATCTTGTCCAAGTGTTTAAGGGTGATTTAATTTAATTGTGAATGATGCAATAGACATATGGCTGGGAAGCTATATGCCAGGAAACATGCTTTCTATAAGTATTTTAGCAGGCAGATGGCACACAATGGTTTCGGTGCAGTCATTTCCTCACCTCTTAAAAGTTACTATTTCGGACAGATGAAATAATCCCATTCCCACCGTCCTCCCAAGGCACCAGCACTGCTGACCCAGGGGATGTGCAGTGCTAGAGGGCTATTTCTGTGCAAGATCACATCAAATAAATCAACCTTACACCCCCCTTACCCACTGCCATTCACGAGTTTCAAAGCGGTTTAATAACTTTCCCACTTAAACTGGAGCGAGTAATAACTCTTCTCAGCACTTCCAGAGGCACGTGGAAGCACTTGGAGCAGGGCCACGCCACGGGGAAACCCCAAAAGACACAAGTTCTGCATCCCAGCCCTCAGCCTTAGCAACCAAACTGCCCCATTCCCAGACAGAGCAGCACTTCCTGGAAATGACAGCCCCTCTTGTACATCCAGCACGCTCAGCCCCCAAAAACGGCTGAAGGAGGAGGAGGAGGAGGAGGAGGAGATGCTGCAGGAGGAGGTCCAGCTTTTGGGAATGGTGGACAGCAGGAGCAGAGCATGGGGCTGCAAACAGAATGGTCTTTAGTGAAGTTTGCGTTATTTCTGCTCATTAAATGCTGTTGGAATCACATCTGCTCTGGGCTAGCAGGAAGTGCAGCACCGAATCCTGCCCAGGGCTGAGCGAGGGCAGCTCCTGTCCCTGCAGGAGGACACAAACTCTGCTCCAAGCAGAAAATTCCTGAGGGATGAACTGACGGGATTCATCTAAGAAAGGGCAAAGAGCTCCAAAGCTGCCCTGATAGTACCATCCTTATTGTGACTTCCTGAAAAACTTGTCATCCATTTGTTTTATTGTGCTGGGATTTGCACAGTGGCGTAATTATATTGTAACTCTCGGGGCAGGAAATGCTTCCTTCAGTGGGGCTTCAGAATTCCATCCCGAGCCTCCCGCCAGGGCATGCTTTGTGGGAAGGCAGCTCTGGAGAGGCCGTGGCCTCAATTTCTGCACCGAAGCGTCCTGCAGAGCCCTGGCAGTGCCCTGGGCACTCTCCCCTCCTGCGCAGGAGGGTGCTGGGGACACTGCAAGGTGCTGAAAGGTCTCCCTGATTCCTTCTTTTTTTCTCCTCCAGGCATTCCCAGGACTTCAGTGAGAGCCAGTCCCCTCACAGTGCCAAAGGCACGAATTGAGGGGGTTTTCAGGTGAGTTTCGTGGCTGTTGTTGGATTTTCTTGTTCCCTCTGCTGCCGCTTTTGCCGCGCTGGGAGCAGAGCTCTGGCACGGGGAGATATCATCTCCATGGACCTCCTTCTTCCCGTCTCCAGTCCAGGAGGGATTCCTTTCCAGGACAACAAAGGGCTTTATTTAGCCCTGGTGCTGGGGCAGCCGGCGTGGTTTCCTGCCTGCGCTGCCTCACGCGCTGCCGACTGTTTCCAGGTCACGCCAGCAGCTCCGGCCGAGCATCTCCCGGCTCCGTGCCCATCCTGTGCCAGAATTCCTTTCTTCCCACCCAAACCCCCGTTCCTGCGGCTGGGAAAAGCATCTGCTGCCTGCAGGCTGCTGGGTTTGCCCCTTCTCGCCTTGTTTTTCGAGGCACTTCCTCCTGCCTCGTTCCACCTCCGGTGTTGCTGCAGGAAAATATTCCTCTGGGGAAGAGTTTCGTGGAAAAACACTTAAGGGCCTTGATTTACATCGCAGCCTGCCCCTTAAACCGGGATTAAAGACCTGGGAATGGCCCACAAAGCGCCGAGCAAGGCAGTAAATGAGCGTTGCCTCGATTAGATTTGAACCAACAGTCTCGGAGTAAAAGTTTCGGGCATAAAACTCCTCAGCAATCTCCCCAGCAGATGGTTCGCCTGACTGGAGTTGTGTGTGCGCTTCATATTTGCTTTATTATTTGAAGATATTGATTTTAGCAGAATGATCATACCGAGCAATTTGTTTTAATAGACCGCTTTTATTAACAGTGTGTTAGACTTGCAGCAGCCATGCATCTTTTTTCATTTTTTTTTTTTTTTTAAGATTTCCAAGAGCTTTTCGGAATAAAATGTGTGATCTGCAGAGCAAAAGTCTGAGATTCTGCGGGTTTTTTCCAGCTGTTTCTCTCGGAGAAATGACTCTGCTGTGTGTAAGTGGCTGAGTAGTAGCTGTACAAGAGGGTGATAAATAGCACAGCACAGTTAAATGCAGTTGCAAGGGTTATGAAGAGGCAAGAATTTGCTCGAATAACCATATATTTGGTTTTTAATTCTAAAACCAATGTTTTAATTGCCATCCTGTCCCTAGAAGTGCCCGAGGCCAGGTTGGACAGGGCTTGGAGCAACCTGAGGTAAAGGAAGGTGTCCCTGCTCATGGCAGGGGTGGAACTGGGGGATTTTTAAGGTTCCTTCCAACCCAAACCAGTCTGGAATTTTGTGATAATCCCTCAGGAAGAGTAAATAAGTGAATTACCCTTCTCTGCAGGATGCAGCTGTATCTCTGTGTGCCATCAGATGCACGGAGTGGGATTTCAGGCAGCTACTCTCAGTGTGTTGAGGCACCAAGATACCCTCAAAACCTGTTTTTTTTTTTCATTTTTCTGGAAATTTCCCCATTAGTTTGAATGTACCAGAATTAGTTGAATATACCAGGGTCGAGAAGGAGCTGCAGGAATGTGAGAGAGCAGGGAGGAGAGGACAGAGCTGGGCTGGTCACACTCCCATCCCCATCCATCAGTGCCCCGGCCGGCGCCGGAGCCTCATTACCCTGATTTCACTGAGTGCTTTCCATCGCTGCCCGCTCCAAAGTGCTTAACTGTAATAAACAGCAGCCCCACAGAACACCGATAAAAATCATTAAAGCGTGAGTCTCGTAATGCAGGGCGAAGATTGGCTCCTCCATCCGGGTCTGCAGCCCGCTAATTGCAATTTATTCCTCCCGTTTATGGATGCCATAGGAACACGCGAGCTGGATTCGTGGCTGGGGCTCTCCACCCACCGCCAGGACTGCAGCAAGCCCGTCGTGTTGATGCCCCAAGAGAGCAGGATCGGAGATAGATGAGATGTTTAATTTAAAATTTAATTCCAAATAAATGCTGTTTGCAGTGCTGCTCATTTTAAGTGCAATTATGGGACCGTGGAGTTGCTTAGGTTGGAAAAGAGCTTCGAGATCACTGGCTCCAACATTCCCCAGCACTGCCAGTCCCAGCCATGGCCCCAAGTGCCACATCCACACATCTTTTAAATCCCTTCAAGGATGGGGACTCCACCCTGGGTGACCTTTTCCAATTCTTGACCAAACTTTTGGTGATGAAATGTCTCCCATTGGCTGCTTTTATGTGTTTAACTTATTGTCTTTGCAAATATACTTGAAACACAACCACCTGACGGGCTGCCTTGTTGATCCCAAGTTTACACTTGCCAGAAGCCTGGCTGGCTCCTGCTGAGCATCCCCTCTGCCCAGAGAATGAGGGAAAAAAAATCTCAGTTGAATTGCCTTTGTTTCCAGGGAGATCCTCCCCTCCAGCTGTAATTCATGCAAAGGAAGAACAGCCTGAAAAACCAACTTCGGTGGTGTTTCTCAGAGAGAAACCAAAACTGCAGTTAGGAAATAAAGGAGTGGCTTTTACTGTGAGTAAATACCAGATTAGTGCCAGGTGTTCCTGGAGCATCAGAGCTGTGGAACTCATCAGCGGCAGCGATGAAAGGCAGCTCGAGCAGCACCAGGGGAGCGGGGCTGCCCAGGGCCCTTGTCTCCACCCTGGCAATTGCTGATAATAAAGTGCTGCTGTTTTCTACCTGGGAAATGAGGTCCCAGAGGGACGAGGCTTTCCATTTTTCAAAGGAGGATTTGTTCAAATACCGGGGACGGGAGCATCCTCGGTCATTACCAACTCCTGCTGCTCCTGACCCATTGCTCTGGAAACCGCCGGGGCCTGCATTCCAAACCTCCTTTCGTCTGGAGTTTGAAGTCCTGTCCTTGTTCTTAGGAGCAATAAATAAAAAAAGAAACAGAAATCTAAGAGCCACTTCTTTGGTTGTCTCCTGAAGAGAAGGATGCAACAGCAAAACTATTTTAACTGCAGTGCCAGATGACCTGAAAAAACGACAGGGCTCTGCTAACAGTTACGAGCTCACAGCTAAATTCAGACACCACTTATTTATTGATGTGTTTGTACAATAGGAGTGGCTGGGAAGGCTGCAGACTCCCAGGTACCTTCTGATGGCTCATAATAAGCGCAGACAACACAGACCGACGGTGAATAATAGAACAAAAAGCTTCCAGGATCACTGGGAATCAAAGCGCATATGGAAGTAGATGGTATCCAGTGAAACCTCCCGGGAAGGGGAGTGAGGGGCAGCTCAGGAGGAGCTGGGACTCGCAGGGGCTGGCAGGGGTGGGGGAACATCCCACAGAATTACCATTTAAAATCATAGTGCTGCTTGGAGCAGCCTGGGACAGGCTGGCAGGGGTGGGATGGGATGAGTTTTAATGTCCCTTCCCACCCAGGCCATCCTGTAATTCTGTAATTCCACAATTCCACGAAAAGGCATCCAAATTGTGGGCACCATCCCAAACCTTTCCTCTCAGTACTGTGGTGATCTACGGTGAAAAAAAATATTTATGAGATCATAAAAAATGCATTAGAAATGACCAAGGTGCAGAACTTCCTGCAGGAACAGAGAGTTAATGACTCTGGGTGCTCCCAGAGCAGCTGGAAGGGTTTCAGGACCAGGAGGAGCTTTCCAGGCACAGCCCCTTTGCCCCCTCCATGCCCAGGATGGCACCTTGGTGGCCACAGCGGGGTCACGGGTGCTGCTCGGTGTGGCTTTGGCCGGGGCAGTGGGAGGACTGAGGGAATTCACACGGGGAGTTTGGGATGGGGAATGCTCTGCACTGACTGGTTTTTCCACCTAAAGGGACTTTTCCTGCCATCCTGTGGGACACAGCTCCCCCCAGCCCCATCTGTTATCGCAGGGAGAGGTCGGTGATGGGAAGTGACGCCGCATCATTTAGAGAAAGCTCTGGGGCGGCAAAGGCCACACGATCGATCCGGGCAGGCTGAGGCTCCATCACTTACCAGGAGTGCTTCAGGGAGAGCCTTGGAAATGCAAACCCCGTCCTGGGACCTCTCCTGGCCGGTTTCAGATTAATTGTTACAGGTTTGCAGGTTTGTTTTCGTGGAAGAGAGGAGGTTTGTTTGCTCTGCCTCCCCCTGGAGTTTAACCATCATCTTTTCTCATTAGGAGGGTGGCAGGAGGTCAATAGAGGCTCCTGCCTGGGCAAGATTCCTCCGCAATTTGGAAGGGAAATTTCCAGAGCTGCAGTGCCCGGGGCACCTCGCACAGAGCGTTCGAGAGCAAACTCTGGACCACACAACCCCTTCCCTGACCAGCTCCTTCGTTAAACACAAAAGCTTTAAAATTACCCGGGAATAAGGGATAATTGTGTCTCTGCTGTTCCCCACGATCAGCCCTGCTGGCTCCGAGGTGCCCCAGCCGCTGCTTGTGGAATTTTATTACCAAGTGCAGGAACAAAGGACAGAAGACCTCCCCAGGCAGGGTTTGTCAGCCTGTCCTACCCAGAGCACAGGTCGAGAGCTGCCTCCCCTCCCTCTGCTTCCTCCTCCTCGTCATCCTTCTTTCTGCTTTTTGATTTCCTTAATTATTTTGGAATCTGGAGAATAATCCGCCATCAAATCCTGCAGAACAAATTGAACGCCAGGTTTCCAAGCCCTCCCGATAAAGCAGATGGCATCACACGCCCGTGAATCTCCTCCCAGCTTCCAGAGCATCCAAACACTGACAGATTATCCATTAACGGGCAGATTAATCCTGAGCTGCACAAACAGTGGGAAGGAAAATACAGCTTTTGTCTCCGTAACAGGGAAAAGGAACACGCTGACGTGCACAGCTCGTGGGAGAGGGGCAGCTCCAGCCGTGAGGAGCTTGTGGAGCAGAGCCCTGGGCAAGGACAGCAGCCCAAGCCAGCGGCGTCCTCCAGCCCCCAGGTGCCAGGAGAAGGAAAAGAACTTTGTACTGGGAAGGGCAGGGCTGATTCCGGGTGTTCCCGGTTATTTCTCTCCCCTTTCCAGCAGGACCCAGCCTTCCCGTGGATCCTCTCCACATTCTATTTCCTTCTGGCCCTTTTGGCCAACTCTCTTTGTCCCACCAGCAGCCAGTGCTGCTTCACCAGCCACCCTTCGGCCAAGTGAAGGATTTTTGGTGTTCTGTGAGCAGGCAGGGCCCCCCCAGTGCAGCCTCAACGCCATCCCCTCCCCTCCCTGCCACTGATTTGCTTGGCAGGTGTGAAATATTAATTGCCTCACATGGGAGCTTGGCTCGCTGTCTGTCGCGTTTGACTGAAATATCATTCTCTGCTGCAAATATAATTACTGGGGGTCTGGATTTTAAAAATAGCCTCTTGCCTGCCTGTTAATTAGGAGCCACGCTTTGCTACACAACGAGATATTTTGGTTAATTATAAAAGAGAAAAGGACAAATTTGTCACGTCTTTTGTTTTCGTTCCGCCGCGTCTCCCGGTGACAGCGGAGGGGAGCTGTGATGGAGCTGCTCAGCCGACAGCACCAGATGTCCCCCCCAAAACGGGGAGGGGGCCAGGGCTGCTGGGGTCTCACAGCTGAGGGGGTGCCGCTGCCTTCCCTCACCGCAGAGGAGTTTAAACAAAGGGAGGAAAATTCAGTCAGAACCCAGAGCTTCACTCAAATCCTCCCCACAATGTTCAAGGAGCCTCGTTCCAACCCCTGATTTATTCTTATTAAACGTGCTGGGCTGAGGCAGCCGGGGCTGCAGCTCCAGCATCCAGCAGAGCCTCTCCTGCCCATCCCTGGGCTGCCAGCGCGGCAGAGGTGACACAAGTGGCACAGCTCCATCCTTCCCAAATTAAGAAATTGCATCTTCTCCAGATTGCTCACACCACTCTTCACACCCACCCCTGGTTTCTTTCCTAAAAAGGAGAGAACAAAAGCCCTTTCCAGTGCAAGTGGAGGTGATGAGTTCGGGAATGGCAGGTGAAGGTGCTCCCCTCGGCCTCCCGTGCTAATTAACAACGTGTTAATAAACCTCCGGGAGACTGAGGATCAATAGAGGTGCTGCATTCCTGCCAGGCAGCAGCAGAGGGAGAGGGAAGGGCCAAGAGCGGCTTTGTTGGCCGTGGAATCCCAAGGAACCCCCAGTTCTTGGCTTGTGCCAGACACAAGGCACCGTTCTGGTTAAGAAAACCCATTTAAACACATTTAAGTTGTGGAAATAACCAGATCACCCCCTGATTTTAAGGACATGCAGTGCCGTGAGGGCACGAGGAGGATGAGGAGGAGCCAGCAAACAGTGGGAGTATACAGAAAACCACCAGTTCATGGTGCCGTGGATTCCCTCCTCTTTCCCCAAGTTTTAGTCCTGTGTGTGTTAAAGATCAGCAGCTCTGCTTTGCCCTAAAACGCACTGATAGACTGTTTCCTAATTATTTATGTAATTATCCAGCATTTCAAAGAATCCGTGATAACAGCTCAAATTGATGTATTAAACAAGCATAATAATTATTCCAACAATATTGAATGGCTGTTCTATCAAATAATCATTTCACAGAGATGAAGAAAGCGTTCAGAAATAGCACCATAAATCGGGATGCTTCCAGATTAATGTCGCAAAACTTCCACATCCTGTTCATGAAGACAGGCAGAACTTTCTGTAAGGAAAATTAAATATGTATACACAGAGCGTATACAGAGGTACCACACATCAAACCCCGTAAGAAACAATAGAAGGAGAGGGGAAAAAAAGGCACTTTTTTAGCCTGGAATGGTTGTGCGAGGATTTCACTGCTTCAGAGACTTCTGCAGGTATCGAAGTAATCAGGAATAGGAGATGCTGTCTCTAAAACAGCAGCCGGGAGGGCATCTTTGGGGCCCCAATTTCATTCCAAATCTCCCCTGAACCTGAGTCTTCCCTCAGTAGTAGGCAGTGGAAATAATAATAATAATAATAATAATAATAATAATAATAATAATAATAATAATAATAATAACAATAATAATNATAATAATAATAATAATAATAATAATAATAATAATAATAATAATAGTTCCAAAAGAGCACAGGAAAATCCCACTAAATGAACTGCAGAAAATCTGCACTTCCCTTCTGCTTCTGCTGATCCTTCAGGAACACCCGGAAAAGTGGCAACAAATTTTATATCCTTGTGTTGAAGATTAAAAAATGAAGCCCAGTAAAAAAATCCCTGTGAATTATGGAAAGTGTAGCTCATTATAACGGGAGAAATGAACCTTTATTTTCAGTAAGTGACACGGGAGCAGAAAAATGTCGGGATAATGATGCTCAGGCAGAACAATGATTTTTTTGTGATAGAGAAGCATAAAGTTTATCACTTTGATTACTGCCCTGATTGGGGTTTTTTGCGTGCCCAGTTCAGAGATCAGTCAGTCAGGAGGGTTTCTTGGTGCAGGAACTCCTCCCTGCTCGGAGCTGAGGTGCTGGGGCGGCTGCTTGGTGCTCCCTCGGGATGCTGCATCCTCACCCTGCACCCCGTGCCCTTCCCTGCCTAAACCCTGAACTTCTCACAGCCCCAGCCCCTCATTTCACAACACCCTGACACAAACACTGTGAGCTGGGACCAAAGCTCAGGATTTACAAGTCCCACCCTTGGCCATGTCCACGCTGAGGGTGTGATGCTGTTGGTAGTGATCAAAACCAGCTGCTGCAGCAGAGAGGGGAATTCGGGGTTCTTTCTTGCAGGGAAAAGGACAACAAAAACCCTGCACAGGCTCAATCTGAGTGCCCGGAGCTGTGCTGAGCACACCTTTTGGGGGATCCTTCCCAAGAACAGGTGGGAAGAGCGGGGGCCTGTGCCCACCCTCTGCTCCTGCTGTTTTCCCTGGCACTCCTCTCCTCTGGCTCTGTTTTTGTGACACTTCCCCCGTAACCCGTGTCAGCGCAAGAGTGACGTGACATAACTTTTATCAAGGGGAAATTTAAGGCTTAAGTGCCTTTAAAATGCTGGCATCAGTCACCAGACTGTGCTCTCTCTCTCTGGATATTACACCCATTATGTGCAATTCTTTCTCCTCTCGGAGAAATATTAGCATGTACTTTTCTCCTCGTCAGTCATTTCTTTTGACCTTTGCATCATCAGCCGCCTTCAAGAGGGTCACGTTTATTCTGATGTCTGTGCCTTCCGGAGCCTCTGTTAACACCACCTCGGCGCCAGGTGGGAGCAGGATCCTTGTGCTTCCATAGGGAATGTTTCCTCCAGGGAATTCGGGGGGTTTCAGGCTCAAGAGGGAGGCTCCCATCACTCGCCTGAGCAGAGCACTCTCGGAGCAGCCCATGGAGTGGCTAAAAGGCATTTTATCCCATTGATATCACGGGTTTCTTTCTGCCACAGCAGCAGCTGGTCCTTGCAGGGTCATGGCTGTGCTCTGAGGGGCTCCCAGCCCATCTGGAGCGGGGTCATATCTCCAAAATTCTTTCCCTCATAGCCCAGCTCCTGCACTGCAGAGCATCAGGGCAACTCAAAAGGGCTGATCCACAGTCCCTAAAGCACTTTGGGGTGAGAACGATCCCACTGAGTTCAGAAGTTCTCAC
The DNA here is from genome assembly GCA_013397725.1 of Rhagologus leucostigma. Lineage (NCBI taxonomy): Eukaryota > Metazoa > Chordata > Aves > Passeriformes > Rhagologus > Rhagologus leucostigma. The sequence goes on from VZTD01004029.1 coordinate 881,964, forward strand.
TTAATTTTATCCTTCTTTTCCAGACGAGGCAAAAGCCTTAAAACTCAGAAGCAGAAAAATACAGAGCCTTGTCCCAGCCCCAGGGTGACGTTCTGAGGTGATGTTCTGAGGACGAGCTGTCAGATATTTTAAAGCCAGTCCATTTACAATCTCCTGCCTCTGCACATAGATCAGAATTTTTTTGTTTGTTTTGTTTACCATTTACCCTGCTACAAATCATGATCCGAGCTCCCAGCTGGGATGGGAGGACAGGACATCGCAGATCATTATTCCAAACCCCTTGTCCTCGAGGTCATCACCGGCATCTCCCGAGCTGGACAGACAGGGCTGACGTCAGTGTCTGTGTGCCCGGGGTCAGGAGCATTTTCGGGGCATAAACAGGGAAAAGTTGAGCCAAACGATATCAGAAAGTGCTTTAATAAAGCAAACTGATATAAATCCGAAATAAATCCGGTGTCACTCCCCACCCAGTGCAAATCCTTGTGATCCCTCCAAAGCCTGGCCAGCACTTCTCTCCCACCCCAGCTCAGAGTCCATGGGAGCTGCTCCAGGAGCTGCGCATCCAGGGAAAAACAAACGCCGGGAAGCCACCAGATGGCAGCCGGAGCGGCGGGACGGGAGCATCCCGAGCACCTCCTGCATCCTGCGCCGCTTCCTCGCCCTGGCAGCGCCTCGGGGGCAGTCACGGGGCCGGTGTCCCATGGTGGGGGGCACGGACCGGGCATCGCCCCCGGCGGACGGAGCTGTGCCCTGGGGACCCGGGACCGGCAGCGACCGAGCTCCGCTGTCATCAGCTGCGTGCATAAATTATCCCTGTAATTACAGCATACGCACAAACCGCACCATATTAATCACTGTAGGGCACTAATTGCTGTACCCACCGCCCCAGCCCCGGGGGGAGCCCCCTGCCAGCCCCCCCTCCGCCCCACAGCCCGGGGTTCTGCTGCTGGTTTAACCAGAGCTGTTCCCTCCCCAGCTCGCCGCGGGGATGTGCGAGGTTCTGCGGCAGGAAAGGCTCCCCAAATGCCCGTCATTAACCCACGGCAGGGCGCTGCTCCCCCAGAAATCGCCGTCGTTCCCCCCACGGGGGGGGCGGCGGCCAGAGCCCTTCGTTTTAACGAGGCCCCTTTGTGTGCGTGCTGGTGGCCGCTGCCGTGCTTCTGCGGCCGTGGTTGTGGTAACAGATGCTGGGGGAGAGAGGTTCCAGTCCGGGAGCTCTTGTCCTGCTCATCACGGCCTCCGCGAGCGGCCGCTTGCACCCCGAAGCTGCTGTTTAATGAGCCTCGCTCAGCGGCGAGCAGCGATTAATCCTCGAGCACCTCGGCTCGGGCTTGATAAATGCAAAGCCAGCGAGCTAAAGCGAAAATAAGTGAAGAGCGAAGCCTCGTGAGATCCTCCTCCGCAGGGCAGCCACAGCAATCCCGGGCTGTGCCGTCGGGCGGGGTGTTACCCGTGTACCCCATTCCCTGTCCCAGCCAGCTGCGGTGTTTCAGAGGGTTTATCCCCGAAACACTCGGCGAGGAGGGATTGAAAAGCCCTCCCGTGTGGAAACGGGAACCTGTGCAAATGTGCTCAGGAGCTCAGGGCAAGGAGCAGCTGCGATCTGCCAAACCAGGCGGAAAATTAAAGAGATTGTTTGTTCTACAAACACGCGCGGGGCACGCGGGCCTGGGCACACGCGTGGGCAGGGGTGGCCCCGGCTCCCAGGGTCCCCTCCCGTCCCCGCAGGGTTGGAGCAGCGCTTGCCTGTGCTGGAAGGAGAGGATTTGTGGTGCCTCCGTTCTCAAATCCGCTCTGCCAAAGGCCGCTTTCATCCCCAGAGCAGTGAAAGGCAATTGAGGGGGACGTGAGCTGAGCTTCGAGCTGCAGGGGAGGTCATAAAGCACTTGAAAGTCTTCTTCCCTTCTAGGTCAGCGCTTTGCAGACAGGTCAGGGATCCACCTGTACGTTTAACCCCTTTTTGAAGTGAGAACCCCTCGTTTTCAGGGCTCAGCAGAGGTGGGAAAGCTCGGTGCACTTCAGAGCATGGCAGGAGCCCCACACCTGCGGTTCGCAGTGGATTTTTCTGCTCAAGACTCGATCTGCAGCTGAACCAAGTTCACTGAAGGTGGCACAGCTGCACAGGGGTGACTGTGGCGGTGTGACCGTGGTCAGGATCCCTGCTGGAGGGCAGAGCTTCAAACTGAGGTGAAGCTGATGACAGCCAAACACCCGGGAGCGGTGCAGGGTGCGGGGCCACCTGCCCGGCGGGGCTGGCAGCTGTCACACATTCCCAGAGGTGCTCCAGGGATCTTCTGGCATTCTTCACCCACCAGGCCTGAATACATTTCCTGCTGTGGGTTATAAGAATTCACTCTTACGCTCTAATTTAATGAGGTGTCTTAAACGTGGATTTAATCACAGCATTAAGGTAACGGTCACCGCGTTCAAACTGCAGAGTGCAAACATCTTTCCTGAGCAGACAGCTCTGCTGCGTCCTTATTAATCCAAAAATCATCTCCATATTAATCACTCCACAGATTATTACTCTACCCATATCCATTACCAACCTGCTAATCCTCCAGCTTGTTCACTGGGGGCTTTGGCTCCCCACCAGCAGCTCCTCCAAGGATGGAGGGAGGGAATTCTGCCTTGGGAGCTCCCCGCAGAGCCCCCACTCCACAGCTCCCCATCAAAAGGCAGTCAATTCATTAGTGTGTGCGTGTAAATGAGGTGTTTGTTGGAGACCTGCAATTAGCGCAGCGCTGAGGCCACTGCGGACACATTCCCTACACCCTCCCCTGTGCCAACACACACCGAGCTCCAGCAGCTCCTGCTCCGGCAGGAACACAGGGAGTTACAGCACCTCCAGAGGGTGACTGGCCTTCTAGAAACGCTGATCTCTTTTATTCACCCGCAGCAGCTGAGGTGAATTCCACCCTTTAGCTTGATGAGGGTAGCTGGCCAGGACCACCATTCCTCACTCCCAGTCCTTCTGGAAACATCAGGCCTTCCTCCTGCTCCTACCTGTGCAGGCGAACAGGCCAGGCCACGCACAGAGCAATCCTTTGAGTTCCCTCCCAGAGCGGATTGCAGCATTTCTGGAGCTTGATCTGTTTGTTTGGTGCATTTGTTCCGTGTGACTTGCCTTGAGCCCCGTCCCTCCCAGGAAGGGTGCCGGCACGCTGACCCGGGCTTGTCAAAGGCTAAAATGCTATTTGAGCACACATAAAATATGCATGAGGTCCGTGACCCAGGCTATAAACCCCTGTACAGCCCGAGGCGATGCCTTTGTGGGGAGCTCAGACACATTGCAGGTTCCCGCTGCAGAAATCAAATGAACGTCAAAAGAATCCTGAAAAACGCGTGCGAGAGCGCCTCTCCCCCTGAGATCATCCCGACGCTTCCCTTTGTGAAGGCTGAGCACGGCAGAAAAGAGGAACTTTTAAGCATTTCTATCTTCTCCTCAAAGCTCAGCCTAATTGAGTGCGAACAAAAGAGAAAACGCTTCCTCCTCTCTGCAGGCAGGCGGCGGCGGCTGGAGCGGAATGACAATTCCAGCCGTGCGGAGACAATTCCAGCTCCGGCAGCCCTGGCATCACCCGGCAGCTCTGCCACCCACCAGCACCTCGGCACGAGGGGTCCGTGTGTGTCCAGAGCCAGCTCCAGCGGTTCTGCCCGTGTCCTGGCGGCTCCTGGACAACCACTGGCACCTCAGCACGAGGGGTCCGTGTGTCCAGAGCCAGCTCCAGCAGCTCTGCCCGGCATCCCAGAGACCCCCGGCCATCTCCCACCGCTGTAACTTGAGGGGTCCGTGCGTCCAGCACTGCCCCCAGCAGGACTCAGGAATGTTTTAACCTCTGGTGTTTCTGCAGTGCCTTTCAACTGAGGCTCTCAAAATAGAATTAAATCTCCCAACACCCTGGCACAGGGTGCCCAGAGCAGCTGTGGCTGCCCCTGGATCCCTGGCAGTGCCCAAGGCCAGGCTGGACACTGGGGCTTGGAGCAGCCTGGGACAGTGGGAGGTGTCCCTGCCCGCGGCAGGGGTGGCACTGGATGAGTTTGAAGATCTCTTCCAACCCAAACCATTGTCTAACATTGTTCCTGGTGCTCAGCCCACAGACAAGCCCATTCCCAGGAGCAATAAAGGCGAGCAGGCATCATAAAGCTCCAGTAATCAAATGTGAAAAGAACAGCCCAATTCATTAATAGCCAGACAAGCTGATAGAGACATTCTTAATTATCAAATATTACCATGGAGTTCATTTTTACCTGAGTTGTTTAAGCCTGACCATCCTCCTTCCCTTTTCCTACACATGTTGCCCCGGGGCAGCATTGAACATTTGTAATTAGATTCCTTCGCTGGAGTTAATTATGAAGTGACAATAAAGCCTGAGTGGTTCCCATTTTCCTAAGTATTATCTGGGAGTGAAAACAAACCCTTTGTTTTGGCATCAATATTTGTAATTTTAAGTTTAACATGAACCTCGGGGTGTACTCTTGATCCAAATAGATACAGACACGTTCAAGTTGGATTATGCTGTACATCTCTTTTTATATTTTGTTGTTATACTTTCACATAATTTTATATACACTTGCCTGCACAAACCTGTCAATATTCTGGAGCACAGACAAGATTTCTCTTCGGGATGATCTCTAAATTAATTAATGAGTTTTCACCACGTTGATGTCAGACTGGGACAACATCAATGTTTTGCAGGTTCCGGGTTGACCTGGCACCTGGGGTAATGTGTTTTATATTTTATCATTATTACTTTTAAATTTTAATTAACTTATAATTTTTATAGCCCCAGCAGGCGAGGGGTCCCAGATGTCCCCTGGAAAGAGTCTGGAGTTGAGAGGAGGGGATTTAATGTGCATTTTAGTGATCTGCTCCATTTTAAGCAGTGAAGTGTCCAATAACACGGAATTAAATTTCCATTACAAATGAGCTGGCCACTTAAATATAACCAGAGCCTGCATAAATAAAAAGCAGGAGGTTTTTGTGGCCGTTATTGCCAGTCTGAGATCACTGTCTGATTCCATACAATTCTATGTCACCCTCTAGCTAAGCACTCGCAGAAGGGAAAAGATGCTGAAATTTAAACAGGTCAAAATTAATGCCACGACTGTATTTGATAATTGGAAGTGTCACCTCCATTAGCTCGCCCTGATAACCAGGCTGGAAAAGCCAGCACCCGGATGTCCAAAATCTGCTGCACAATCTGCAGAGTGACAGTGATTAAACAACAGGACGATCCCACACGCTCAGAAGGTGAAATCAAAGCTGGCCAAGGGGATGCAGGGGGTGGGCAGGGACAGAGTGGTGGACGAGGGGAAACTCCAGGATACTCTGGTGCTATTTCAGTGCCGGGACCCCCAAACTTCCCATGGAAGATCCAAACCTGCTCTTCTCCTGATGCTTTCCACGCTGTGTCCGTGGCTCTTCACTGGATGTGGGGGACGATGACGGGATCCAAGCCATCTGCATTTTATATGACCTTTATTAAGCATCACTTGACCTTGTCAGTGCCAATAAAGCCCTGTGAAGTGCATGCCAGATAAAATGTAATTTTTAATTGAGTATCCTTATTACATCTATTAACAAGGTGCAGATGAATACAAATGACCTCACGGTCGATGCTGTCGATTCATGTTGGAATTTCTTTCTCCTTTGCTGTGCTGAAGGAGTCAATAACCTCCCAAACGGTGCACAGGGAGTGGAGATTTTCCTGGCAGCTGCTGTCCTGCCTCCCGGGTCTGTCCTACAGCACAGTGGCCGTGGGTAAACCAGCACAGGATCAGCATCTCTGAAGGTAAAACACAAAACCCAACTCCCCCAGCCCTTAGGAAAGCTCTGGGAACCTCAGTTCCTGTTTAATTATTTAAATTTAGACTTACCCAAGGCACAGGTGAAAAACAAACGTCTTCTCTTTTATTCCCTACTTCACAAATCGTGTGAAGACTCCACTCCACGCTGGGTGGTCACAGCACTGGGATGGTTCCAGGGCTTCCAGCAGCAGAGCCCATGGGATCCATCTGGGGAGGTTAAAATCTGCTGGTTTCAAGTGGGAGACAGCAGGATGTGGCCAAACTGCCCCCCTGAGGTCCTTGTCAAGCTTTGGTCTCAGTTTGAGGGAAATAAGCTGGAATGACCAGCCTGAGGAGCAGAGTGCTGCTCTGACACGATGGATTTGCATTCCCTTCAAGAGGGAGCAGCTTCCCATCTCCCCATTAGCCCCACGCTAAAACAAGCGGATTCAGAGTCAAATGTCCATAAAAACCACATCTCAGGGCAGCACCGAACTCCCTGCTGTGACCCACGGGGTGCCAGGCCTTCCCCTTCTGGCTTGGATTTACCCTTTTTAGTACCCAATTTGGAAAGGAAAAAAAAAAATCCCCTTGAGATCCTCCAGAAAAGGCAGTGAGACCTCTTGTTCCATATCCACATGTTTCTTCTTTAATGCTTCCTTAAGGCTCCCCATTTTTCTGTCACTTATCATCATCCAGAGTAATTTTGGGCTGTTAGAGAAAGTTCATTGCCGTAATTGCGACCATATTGGTCATTAAAGTTGACAGACAGCTGCTGGAGAAGTCACTCGCTGATTCCTGCTACTCAGCAGATGCCTCTCAGCGTTTGCCGAGATGTTGGCTTGAATTTATGAAATGGAAGCAAAAGCGTTTCACCTCAAGGACCGAGCACTTCAGAGAGGGGGAAACGTGAAGAACTCACCCAGGTCTTTTATTTGCAGACGGGGTTTGCTGCTCCTGCTCCAGATGGAGTGGAAATAACTGGAATTTCACAGCTGCTCCTGCCTGCAAGGGGTTGGGGTCCCCCATCCAGCCCAGCTGCACCCCAGTTTCACCATTCAGGGGTTATTTCCAGATATCCCATCCTTGGAAGTGTCCAAGGCCAGGTTGGACAGGGCTTGGAGCAGCCTGGGACAGTGGGAGGTGTCCCTGCCCATGGCAGGGGGTCGAATGGGATGGGATTTAAGGTCCCTTCCAACCCAAACCAGTCTGGGATTTCCACTCATCCATTTCGTGCTGCTGGGATTCAGAAAATAAATATTCCTCACACAATAAATGCCGCACAGCACATGCTGGAAAATAAGGAGCCACTCAGGAGGGGTTTTTTAACCAGTAAACTTTATTTATATATAACAACAGTACAAAGTGAGTCCTTGGCTTGCAAAATAGGAGTGTTTCATATTTACAATAGGTACACAATAATATATTAGAATAATAACAAAACCCCCTTTTATTTCCTTGGAACATTTTTAAATACTTAAACTTTCTTACATTTGTTTTTTTTTCCACAACACTTGTAAAAACAACAAAAAACAGACAATCATCTTAAAAAAAAAATATAATACAGAACTCCAGTGTGTCAAGTATAATGGGGAGGGGAGGAGCCAGAGAACGATACGGTGGAATGGGCACAGATACAAATCAATTCCTTGTTCCTGCCAATACGCAAATCCCCTAAAACTGCTGGGGGTTGGTTTGTAAGGAGAAGGGGAAGAAGAAATCAGAATCTGTTCCATGGCTGATACCTCTACATTCTGTGACGTTTTTGGGGGACTCCAGAAGTTTTAGTACCTGTACATTCCCTTCCCCTTGCTGCTTCTCCTAGCGGCCCCCAAGGTGCCATCAACACCACAACTCATCAGTAGGAGAAGGACGTTTTACTGCATTATCTTCTGAAGCCATGAAATAACGTGGCAAAATCAGCTCATTTCCCTCCCCACGGCTCCTCGTGCACCTTCGTGTGCCCAGTCCGTGGGATGGAAACGCCGGATGGAGAAGCTGTTGCATAAACTTCCAAGCTTATTCGAAAGAGAGGTATTAAAAATCCCAAAGGAAAGGCCATACAGGAGATCTCGTGTTTGATTTGGCAGCCTCGGGAGGCCCAGGGAGTCTGGGATATTTGGGATATTGTCCGTGGGACTGGATGGACCCTGCGGGCCTTTGGAGCGTGTTCCTCAGCGCTGCAGGAAGGCCAGTTTTTTCAGGATTATATTCCACGGTTACAAAGGAAGGAGAGGGATGGGAAACACGGGGACCAAGGGGGATCTGAAAGAACAAGCACAGAGACACCGCCGTGCTCGCAGCACGGCCACACCACCTCCGGGTGCCACCTCGGCAAGGCGGGCACAGACGCCCCGGTGGGCCTGGAGCGGCTTTTCCAGCAAGGAGCAGTCGGGCTCTGCCATCCCGCACTGCCCCACCCTTCCACCTCCCCATCTCTGACCCCAGCACGGTCCCAGCGCCCAGAAGAGCACCCCAGGGTGCAGGGCACGCACCACAGACCCCCAGCTTTCTTCCAGGAGCCAGGAAGGCACCAGGCACCACTCGCAGCTGGGGCTCCGGCCGCTGTTCCACGGCGTGCCCAGAACAGGAGCACCACCCGAATCTGGGGGTTTTCAGGGTGAAGGGGCCTTGCACAAAGCCTTCCAGGCAATCAAAATCATTTCAAAGGCTCCCATCCTCTTCCCCTGCAAAACGAAACCGACCAAACTGCACTGAAATTGCACATTTGGGGTTTTTCAGCTCAGCGGATCCCCAGCGGCGCCTTCGCGGCGCACACGGGCATCTCTTACTCCAATTATTTCCCCACTGAATGCCTCATGGATAAAACCAAACCATCCTGTCCATGCAGGTGGCCTCAGAGCTGTCCCCAGTGCTTCGCCCTCAGCCTCTGACCCACTGGTCTCTGGTTTTGGGTCCGGGCTGGGTGTTTTCACTGCAGATGTTCACCGAGGACGGGACCATGCTCCGAGCTCTTCCTCGCACACAGCTCTGTACAGCGTCACAGCTCCCTGCACTATTGCCTTGCAATTCCTGGTGCAGATGTGGTTCTGGAGTAGGATGGCTGAAGCTCTGTGGCATTTTAATGCATCTTTGATGTCAGTTATTTACCCTCCTCGGAACATTTTTCCTTCTCTCCAGGGCACAGTCATACGTGAGCTCTCCCTGATGGCCCAGCTTATTCGAGTCAGGTCTGTTTTAGTTTTCGTTAAGTTTGGGGAGCTGAGTCTCTGTGACAGGTGAGCTCTGACAGCGGAGGAGACTGGATGGAGAACAGCCAGTGACAGGAGGACGTGGCTGGGCTGCTGCCAGGGAATGGGCTCGAGGCTCTGGAGCAGCACAGGGACCGTGCCGGGAGCTGCTCCGCCCTTTGCCAACCTGGCCTTCCTCATCCCTGCTGGCTCTTCGGGACTTCTGGGAATGAGGCCTTGTTTGGAGGCTGTGCCCAGTGGAGGAGGGGATGCTCTGACCCTTTTTCCCCACAGACTTAAGCACACAGGACTCCCACAAGGAGCTCGGAGCCAGCAGCGTGCCGAATGCAACCCCCTTTTGCCTTTGCCCTCCACGTGCCCACCCAAACCGTTTCCCACACTGAGACATTTTTCGTGGAGTCCAGTGGAAGGCAGGAGGGAACACTGACGTGGGGATGGGCCACCAGGATTTTAAGACAGTGTGTGGAAGGCACTGCTGTGATGAAGGTCTCTGCTGGCACCGCGGTGAGCGGCCGCGCTCACCGTCTCCAGCGTGTCACAGCCCCGAGCCCTGCGGGGAGGCACCGCTGTCCCCACGGCCACCCTTCAGGGATAAACCTGAAATTCCACACCTGGAATGCTGCTGGGATGCAGCGAGGCCGTGGCAGCAGTTTTGTTTTTCAGCGCTGGTCCCCGCGGTGGGTCCTCACTCAGCTGCAGGCAGGATATCCAGGGTTTCCATGGACATCCGTGCTGGATTTCACAGGGTTTGCAGCGCTTTGGCCATGCTGATCCCTCCCGCCTCCCTTCGAATCCATCCTTTATGGCAAAGCGTGGCCCACTCGCTGTCCACATCCTCCGAGCTTTGGTGGCTGCAGCTCCACAGCGGGGCCAGCCTTGCCTGCAAGTTCCACTCTCGAGTGTGGGGTTTTAATAAAGGCTTTCAAGGTGGAGAAGCGTTTGATTAGCACCTCGCTCCCCCTCGGAGTGGGTGCTTTGATAGCTCATGAGCGGAAGATTAAACGGAATTATTCAAGCGGTGACACCAGGCAGAGAGATTCCGGAAAGTGACGTCTCCCACTTTGATGTCGGAATACCTGAAACGGAGAGCACTGGAGACTCCAAACACCGAGCGGCCTTGCAGGAGGAAGGGGGCAATCAGAGGGATGTGAAATCGTTTCATCTAAGGCAAGTGCCCCCTCCTGACCGAACCTCGAGTCCAGTTTGCTGCGAGTGCAAAGAAAATGCCATTTTGAGATCTGAAGCTTCCTCTTCCCAAAGGAGGAATGGAAATGTCAGATGCAAACAGGGCAAGAGATTCCCAGCGCTTTGCCCCAGGGGGATATGTTGCTTCAATCCATAGAATTGCCTGTAAAGATCCATAATTAATGACAACCACCGCGAGCAGATACTCGGCAGTGTATTTCTAGGCCACCCTTCCAGCCAGGACTGTGCTGTTCCCTCTGCCATCCTCCTAAAGCTTTTCCAGATGATGGAAGAGGTGGGAATTCAGTCAGAAGCGTAAGAGCTTACTGGTTTGCAAAGTGCTCCTGCTGCTCCCCCGTTCTTCTCGCTGCTCAAATCATCCCACAGCACAGATCAACTCAGCTGTCCCCTTGTCTCCTTAATGTTCTCTCAGAGAATCCACTTCTGCTGAGAAAATACGGGGGAGTGGGGAATGACAAAACCTTGGCTTTGGGGTTGCTCCTGGCCAGAAGGTGGAGAGCAGGAGGAGGAAAGCAGGATTAAAAGGGCTACACAAAAGCCTCTCGAAGAGATGCAGAGAGGAGCACCACGAGGGCTGCTGGGCAGGGACACGGTCACCAGGCCCAGGTGATGCACAGCCAGGCCTCTGCTTTGGGCTGTGCTTTTGTGAGTCCTGCAGAGAGAACGCCCCAGACTGATATCCAGAAGTGTTTGGAAACTGTTCAGGAACTTTTTGGAGTGCTGTCTTTGGGTTTCAGAGTACCATGAGAATTTGGTGAACCCAAACCAACAATCACAGCTAGAACAGATCTGGAAATCCCTCGCCTGAGCTGTGTGATGGATCACTGTGAACAGCAGGAACAGAACCAGCAAAAACCTGCAGGATTGCAAAGCCTGACCCTCTGCCATGTCCTGTGGTACCTGCAGGAGAGAGCAGGCCAGGCTGGGGACGGCTCCGACGACATTCCCGGTGCCGGGCTCCGCAGTGCCCGACTTTTAGTAGGACTTTTGCACATTTTCTGCCTTAGAAATGAGATTCACTGTGCAGGAGCAGGATCCCTGGGAAGGGAACTCTCGGATAACAGGCAGTACGGACCCTGCTCTGCCTCTCAGTCTCTGTTTCTGCCACTCTCCCCCTGCCTCAGTAAATCCAGTGCTCAGGCTGCTGTAAATGTCAAGAACTTATTGCACAAGGTTGATTATTATCATCAGTATTTGCTGCTTTTCAGAGAGACTCACAGAAGTGGATTACCAAAAGAAAGTGGACTTGGCATGGCTTTTACTGAATGGTAATTAAACCACATTTCCTGAGTATTTCTCTACGTGCTTCTCCCCTCCCCTGGACACCAAAAGCCAGCAGCTCTCTGGGAGCCCTGCTGGGCTCCTCCAGGCAGGAATGGTGGAGGAGGGGGATGGATATGGAAATGGATTTTCCTTCAACAGGCACTGGCTGCAAACGAAGGTCCCAGTCTGGGCAGACACCAGGAATTATTTCGCTGCCATTGCCAAGCTCCTGCAGCCAACACTTGTACTTCCATTAGGCCTCCTCTCCCTGCCCTCCCCACTGCAGCCTGCACACTCATCAATATTTACTACAGAGAGAAATATTTACAGCATTCCTTCCCCTCCTGGCACTCTACAAAGGGACACACATAAGCTTTGGTGTCTTTGAAAGAAATAACACTCACAAACATTTGCCTGTCACTGGCCACGGGAACGTGTGCCGTGGGGGCCAGCAAGGAACTGGAGAGAACAACGAGACGCTGACACAGAGACACGACAGCGGAGCTGGCTGGCCCGGGGGTGCTGGTTAAGGTTTGCTCTTGCCTGGAGCGGAGATTTCTCTCCCTTTCCCAGTGGAAATGCAAGTCCTGGCCCTGGGTGAGGCGGCAAACGCTGGAGGAGAGACCCAAAGGGAGCCTGTGCCGAAGGACTCCGCACCTCCAGCAGAAAAGCAACAAAAATCCGCTCTCCCAGCGTCCAGGCTTTTCAAGTATTGTCACCGTAAACATCGGGGTTTGTGGGGTTTTGCTGCGAGACATCGGAGGCGGCTGCTGGAGACCCCCAAAACCAACCCTGGAGGCGTCAGCCCAGCTCTGCCTTGGCTCACGTGGCACCTGCGGGAACCAGCAGTGGACACTGCATGGACCCCTGCTGGATCACCACGGCCATGCTGGACACTGCATGGATCCCTGCTGGATCACCACGGCCATGCCGGACACTGCTGGACACTGCTGGATCACCATGGCCACGTTGGACAATGCTGGACACTGCCGGATCACCACGGCCATGCCGGACACTGCTGGACCCTGCTGGACGACCGGCAGCCAGTGAGGTGGGATGGGGGTGGAAAACGGAGAAGCAATGAAATTCAGATCTTTCCTCATTCGACAGTAAATGGGATTTTAAAAAAAAATATATATCGACATCATATAAATAAATGGATAAAGCTGGATTTCAGGACAGGTCGGATGATCTGACGGTTTTGCAACTCAGGTAGAGTTCCTTCTAGTGCCTCTAAGTTACTCAGCCACTGGACTATTTTCGGGCTAAACTGCTATTTCACTTGTGTAGAAAGGTGTGGTGCAAACTTGTGCTCGTATTTGTTGTAAGATCCCAAAACGAAGACATTTTGGTTTTCCAGATGTTCCAATTGGTGCGAGAGTCCGTTCGCGGAATGCCTGAGCCGTGTCCTCGGGAGGCTCTCGGGGACAGGATTCAGAGCTGATCCTTCTAGCCAGGATTACTTCTATGGCCTCTGTGGTTTTTGCTCTATTTCTTCTTTTTTTTTTTTTCCTTTTTCTTCCTTTTTTCCTTTTTTTTTAAAAAAAACCCTTTAAATAAAGTTTTCTTTTCTAATATACATTAAACAATTTTCATGCAAAGCAGCAGTTGTGGAGACATCCAGACTTTCCAGGTTCCTTCTTTCCGCGTACGCTCGAAGAAATGATCCACCTTGCTTGGACTTTGATTGAGATGTTTCATCTTCTTCCCTTCCTGCCCTTTCAAACTGGATCCTGTACAATTTTTGAGCACAGCCAGTCCTTGGGCCAGGCTCTGCTCCCTCCAGAAGGGCCTTGGGGGGTGTGTCCAGTGCCTTCCTTGCTTGTTCTCCCTCCGAATTCCCGAGAGTCCGTGTGATCCTCTGCCCTTTGCTGTCCGTGACCTTTCTTCAGCTCTCAAAGGACATGGCCCCAATGAGTTGCTCTACTTTGTAAGCCAAGCGCTGCCTCCGAGCCTGCTCATCCTGCTCCAGAGCCCCGATGAGCTGGGGAGGAAACAGAAAAAGGGGAAAAAAAGAGAATCAGAGAGAGAAATCAGCGTGAGAGAGGGGGTGGGAGAGGTGGGTGGGCAGCGAGATGTGAGCAACTCCAAGTGGGGAGGTGTGAAATCCCAATAAATGGCAAAGCAACTTGGCTGTCGTTGGTTTGTTGGACCCCTTGATACCCACCCAACAAAACCCACTCTGGTGCCTTGGAATCCACATTTCTTGTCTCGTTTAGCATGAAAGTGATGAGATTTTTTCAACCCTAATGGGAAAATAGCCGTGGCGTTATATCACAAATGGCTACACGCAGTTCAATGACAAAACCCTTCCGTTTCACGGACATAATTACAAAATCGGCTCTTCTTGCGGGGAAATGAAAGGGTGGAACAGATGGCGAGAACTTGGTTGCAAGTGATGCATTCATTAAAGGAGCTCAGGCTGCCAGGGAGCCTTTGCAAACAGGAGCACTGCAATGGGGATTTGGACCATGCTGTTCCCAAAGGACACCGAGGTTTCTGAGGAGCTTCGCCGGGTCATGAATATTTTCCACTGCACTGGGTGCATGCCAGGGCTGAGGAATCCAGGTGCTCCCACAATATTTTAGCTCCCAATCCTCCTGGGGAGGATGCTACAAGAGCGGCCAAACCCAAAACCCTCTGAGCATGAAGAGAACAGCGGGGCAGGAGCGGCGCCAGCTATGGCCGGGCTGCATCCAGGGAAGGGAGGTGAAGGAGCTCTGGAGGCAGCAGAGGGATCCCTACACAACCCAGCACTGCATCTTCTTTCCTATCGCCCCAGGGGACACCATGGCCCAGGGGACACCATCAGCCAGGGGACACCATCGTCTAGGGGACACCATCGCTCCAGGGGACACCGCTGCCCGGGGGATGCCATCACTCCAGGGGACACCACCACGGCCCAGGGGACACGGCTGCCCACACTCACCTCCTCGCTGTACTTGCTGACGTAGGAGTAGATCTCGTTGAGCGCACTCAGCATGTTGAACTCCACGGCGTGCAGGCGCGACTGCTCGGCGAGGTAGGCGTTCATGTCCTGGTCGCTGATGGCCGGGAGCTTGGCGATGTCCGCGTAATACCTGCAGGAAAGAGGGGTCAAGGCAAAAATGAGCAACAGGAATGCTCAAAATGCCCCTCTTCCCCCTGGGTTTTAAGCTCAGCTCTGCAGGCAAAAGAACATCCTTTTGCTCTGTGTTTACAGCCAGCAAAACAGGATCCTGGTCTGTAATGAGCTGAAAATGAGAGCAGCAAGGGGCTGAGAACCACCCTGCAGCATCACTGATGGTCCCCGTGCTTCCCTTCCACTCAGGATGTTCTGTTCTGAGATCCGCGGGGTTTCAGGCAGGATCAGAGCACCCTGCACCCACGCTCCCACGTGCTGCCCTCACCTCTCCACCCAGCTCTTGTAGCTGGGGATGTCCTTGGCGTACAGCAGCTTGTTGGAGGGGGAGTCCTTGCCCAGGCGGTGCTCCGAGGTGGAGCAGGAATCCATGAAGGTCTGAGCCACCACGGAGAGGCAGGCGTCCGTGATGCTGCCCTTGTGGATGTCGAACACGAACTGTGGGTTTTTGATCACGTTCACCCAGAAGCGGAGGGGGAGGCTGGGAGGGAAAGCAAGAAACGAAATGAAATGAGAGGACAAAGGCGAGGAAAGGGCACTTGCTGCCGATGGTGCTCCCAGGCAGAACACGAACGGTGGGAAGAATAGGAGAAGAATTTAAACAAGAGCTGGGCCAAGGCCACCAAGCACCAGCTAGCCCAGCGCTGCCCAGACGGCTGGTGGTGCATCTTGCCGTGCCGGGGAGCCGCTCTGGGCTCGGATCCCACACGGAGCAGCGGAGGAGATGAGGGGCAGGGTGAGGTGTACTGGGCAGTCTGGGGGTACTGGGGGAGCATCTGCAGGAGGAGCCCGTTAGGAGGAGCAGGTCAGAGCAGGGCTGCAGGGCAGGGTGAGCCGAGAGCAGCCCCGGCGCTAATCAGCGCTGCCCGGCCGCTCCGCGCTCCGTCACCTGCGAGCCGGCAGCGGGAATCACAGGCTTTGTCCCCAGATCCCGGGGCCTTTGCAATCAAAGGGGAATTATTATTCCTTTTTTTCTTCGGCTGTATAGCAGGATCAAAAAAAGCAGCTGCTGCTTTCTATTACCTTTCAAGTCGCAGCTCTCTCTGTCTCTGCAGCTCGCTGAAGGCTGCAGCCTTAACTCTTGCAGTGCTGCAGGAGAGCAGCTCAGCCCCAGCCACCCCAGCTCCCTCTTCCTAACTTCCATTTGCTTTGACCTGCTCCAGGGGCAGCCTTCTGCCATGTCCCCACCAAAATTCCCTTTCTAGCAATGCTGCAGCTCAGCTGAGCCAGGGAGAAGGAAGGTCCAGGCCTGGTGGGGTCTGGCGGCTCTGGCAGACCAAACTCTGATGGTCACTGCTTTTTTTCTCATAATTTCTTGTGACTCTGCAGAGTTTTTATCCCAATAACTCCTTCTTCTAAGGCTTTAAATGAATTGTTTTGAGCTTCCCACTGCCTTAGCAGGGAACCAACTTTTGCAGGCATGATGATTAGAGGCCTTTTAAACCACGAGGGACTCAGGGGAAAATACAAGGTCTTTAGGGAGCAACCCTTTGTTGTGCTTTTTTTCCCCTTTCTTGCAGAGGTAAATTTCCAACCCATGGCAGTTTTAATCCTAAAATAGCAGCAGAGGCAGAGATGTGAGAGCTCCCACTGTTTGGAGAGGCTGGACCTGGCTGCAGCCCATGCTGGGGCACACAGAGCTGGCTCCTTGTCCCTGTGCCACGTCCTGCTGATGCCCAAGTGCTCCAGGTGCTTCCCGAAGCGATGGGAAAGGTGCTGAGCTCTCCCCGCCCAGCCAGTGCTGGCATCTGTGGCACAGCACGGGGCAGGCACTGGAGCCTTGCTTCACACTCTTTCCAGAGCCCAGCTGTGAGATCTACAGCCTGAGGGCAGTGTCCAGCTCCCACCTGGGCAGAGGACTCAGGGATAGCCAGGCTATTCCCCTTCCCTTCCAAATCAGGACATTTTATGATTTTATGCTCCTATGAACACCACACTGGCAGCCCAGCCAGGCTCAAACCCCACCGCCACACCTGCGGGGGCAGCACAGCTTTGCGTCCTTCTCCCGCTTCGGGGCTCGGCCGCTCCCAGCCCTTTCCAAAACAATTCCCACATGTTTTTTTTCCCCAGAAAGGCTGAACTCTCCGGTCTGCCTCCCTGTCCCCCGTTACCAGTTGCTCTTCCAGGTGTGCCGGACGTCGGTGTCGTGGATGCCGTGCTTGTCCGCCTGCTCGTCCAGGAAGTCGAACATGTACTTGATGGCGAGGGGCAGGGCGCTGCCGCGGTGCACGGTGCTGAACAGCGTCTCGAACAGGTCGTCCACGAACTTCTGCAGCGTGCCCTGGCGGGAGCATCGCACATTAGACAACTTCGAACATTTTTTTTAATGTAGTTTTATTTTATTTATTTGTTCGCCTCTGCCCAGGGTGGGGGGAATCGAAGTTTTCTGTTGAAAAGGCTCTGTTTCACCGAGAGCTGGAGAATTTCTGGGTGAGGCCTGATGGGCTTCAATCAACAAAAAGAAGATTCCCAGAGCCAGAAGATACAGAGCAAATAAATGAACGTTGACAAACATCACCCATGAGTGTGAGGAAATCCGGACTTCAGGACTCCCCCAACCCCAGGAAAACCCGGCAGGGACAGGCAGCCTGGGAGCTGAGCATCGTCAGGGGCTGCACAGGACCCCAGGGTGAGCCTCACTGTGCTCTTCCCAGGTGAATTCAGCTCAGTTACCTTTGTAGCCAAGAGCCTGGTCAGGTAGATCTCAGACACCATCTTGCTGCCCCGGTCTCCCTCCTTCTGGTCGCCGTGGTCGTGGTTCTTGACCAGGTGCCAGACCTTGACTCCGCTCTCCAGGTCGGGGGTGATCATGGGGGCGCGGGAGCGGAGGCTGTCGGGGCTCCCGGTGTAGCGGAACGTGGAGTCTGGGCCAGGGGAGAGGGGCTGGTCAGGCTCAGAGCAAAACCCTCCTGCGCTTCCCTCGGTGCCCTCACCGTGCCTGATAATCCCCAAACCACCTGCACTGGGTTTTCTCTTGGCGAAATGCAATGGAAAACCACCGCGTTTTTGTTTTGCACGTGTTCTTGTTCTGCACCATCAAAGTTTGGCGTTTGCCAAAGGTCTGTGCTGGACTCCACTGAACAAAAAACCTCAGAACTGTGCTGGTTTTTTTTTCCCAGACACGGACTTTCCTGCCCCATTTCCTGATGTGAACTCCTCGTACAGATCCGCACGGGAATCCTCCCCGAGTCACAGCCCGCACGCGTTAACCCCGGGCACCAACTCCTGCAGCAGCAGAGTCCTGGTTTCGGGATTTTGTAAATAATGAGGAGCTGCCCAGCACAGCCAGCACAAAGGGCAGGAGGAACTGCTGAGCTTGTCCTTGAGGCTTTCAGGAGAGCAGTGAGGACTCAAGCTGAGCATCAAGAGCAGAGCCTGAGGCCAGTCCTGCAGCCGGTGCCACCCCCAGAACGAGCAGGCCCAGCCTCCTGCTGTCCCTGCAGGGAAAGGGGAGCTCAGAGGGCACCAGACAACTTTCCCTTCGTTGCTCAGAAGCCACGGAGGGGTGTGACACATTTATTTATATATTTCACTTCCCAAATAATGTCCCTCCCTGGATCCCATCCCCAACGCCTCCAGGGGCTGAGGGGCCCAACTGTGCCTTGCTGGGCTTTTCCTCTCGCCACATTTCTTTGTTCTCTGGGAATCTCGTGCATTTTCTCAAGTTTAGCCTTCAATTCACTGCTCACCCTCCTCGTCAAGAGTGAGGGGATCGATCATAAATCAGCTGAGGGAAATACTCAAGTCATTACCAAAGTAGCTGGATTTTCATCCCTGATTAAGGCTTAGATAAATGAGCACTCCAGCTGATATAATTAAGGAGACAGACAGGGGGACAGCTCAGGAAGCATCCAGTAATTCTATTTTTAAACATATCTCTGTACTGATATATAGCAGGGGAAGTAAATAAGTCTCTAATTTAAATTCTGCCGGCACAATTAGAAATATTAATCTTAACATGAGCAATGATCGCTCATATTGGTGCTTTGCAAAAGCTTTTCCAGCTGACAGAGATCAATGAGCACTGAGGGCTCAGGCTGTGAGACCCAGCCCTGGTTTTTCCATCACCTGGACTATAGGATGTGTTGGACACTTGTGGGCCTACACCTGGCAGGGAGAAATGCCTTTTCTCCTGGTTTTTACCTCAAGACTCCCCTGGTTTTGGCTCCTCAGAACCCTTGCTCAAGCTCAAAACCAACATTATTTTGGGAGCTGTAAACAAGAGGAGGAGATGGGTTTGTCAGGAGACTTTTTGCTGGTAAAACACTCTGCGAAATGAACGATAATGAAAGATCAGCACTCGAGAGATTTTGCCACTGCTGCCTTTTATGGAAGTCTATTATTACAATTATTGTGGATTTAGTGTTCCGAGCGCGCACCTGGCACCTCGCAGGCTCATTTTCTCAGGCTGCAGCATCTTCAGGGACCCTCTGGAATGTGCTGAGCCCTGCTATTATGCAAATCAGGAATTCCCAGGTGTGCACATCCCCGCACTCTGTGCTGAGATTGCCCTTCCCCATTTGTGACCCATTAGCTCGGAGCTCAGGCTCCTGCACTTGGAGAGGAAACAGGGGAAGGAATCAGGTTTTTCTGTGGTGCAGCCCTGCTCAGCGCCGAGGGGTTTAAAGATCCTTTCCTGCATCACTCATCCCCTCTGAGCCCTTGGAGCTTTCCCAGGACCCACATTCCCAAAGGCTGCTCTTGTGCTTGGCATTTCCTTTTCCCTCCTCTCACCTCCTCTGGCCCTTTTGCTGTTCTCGCAGCTGGAAAAGCCTTTGCAATCCAAGCCAGCAGACAAGGAGGTTTTCCTGTTTGGATTTACATTTGTTTCGGGGGGTTCTTTGGAGGAAGCTGCTGCTTTTTCCCCACCTAAATCCCAGCGTCTGTCCATGAGCCATCCCTCCCCCTCCCATTTTTTACCATATCTGCTAATCGATGTCCGGGAGATGCTGGCAGAGGCAGGAATGTTGTAGGAGGAGGTTTGCTTGGGAACCAGAGCCACCACGGAGCGGTCTGACACCTGGGGGGGCAGAGCAGGAGAAGGTCAGTGGGATTCCGTGTCCACACCGTGATGTCCAGCTGCCGATCCAGCAAATCCTGGGAAGAGGAGTCCAGGACACGCTCCCAGCCTGGCTGAGCCCTCGGCTGGGTCAGGCTACAGCAAGAGCCTGAAGGAAACGAGGGATAAATCAAAAGACGTGGTGAAGACGCTTTTGGTCGTTCTGATTTAAGATTATGCCTTACCCAATAAAAATGAGAATCTCAAGAATTGTTGTGATCCAATTAAAGTAACAATGCAGAGGGAATAAAAGGGCTGTAATAACGTTATGGGCCATAAAACATTCCTATTAAACCATTTTTTATTTTAGCAATTTTTACGAACTTTGAAAGTTTGATTTACAGCGGAGCAAGTCATAAAGCCATCTTTCAGGGTATTTAATTGTTATCCCTTTACTGCTCCAGAGAAGGAATTAAACACTGGGAAGTCAAACTATAAATGAACATTAGCGCTAACAAGGTTTTGTTACAGCAGATTTTAGTAGCCATGTTTAATTTTATCCTCCCTATAAATCTGGTAGTCACTGGAAGTTTTCTAACTTATTCCCCTTAATTAAGGATCTGCAGGTTCCCAGGGAATGGGCCTGACTGGCTTTTAATTTTGAACTTGTGACCTGTGGTGCAGCACAGCGAGGGAGCTGAGAGTCACCGCATCTTGCCAGGGCCCAGCAGACACTTTTTAGAGGCTCAGCACAAAAGAAATGCCTCTTCCTGCTGCAGGAATTGCTTTTTGGGGCTAAATCCTGCATTATTTGCCAGGAGTCTTGTGACGGACGCAGCACTGACCCTATGAATGGAGGTTTTTTGCTCCTCCAGCAGCTCCAGGGGTTTGTACAACATCTGCAGCACAAGGTGAGCTGCACACGGTGACCTGTGCTGCCTCCGAGGCTTTGGGCTGCATTCAGATGAAAGGTTTCATGGAAAATTGAGTTGTTATTATTGCTGGTGATAGTGGAAATAATAGTTACTTGTGTTTCACGGCACAAAAGTGAGATTTTTCTAAGAAAAACACACTGAACACCTCCATTATTTCCTTTGCTGCTCCTGCCTCACTTCATCCAATTTATTAAGTCAGTGGAAGAAGTGATCAGCGCTGATATTATTTTCTTAGGCCGTTATTAGCTGCCACTTCAGCCCTGTTTCACCAGGGAGCAACTCGAGCCCAGGGTGCTCCCGTGCCGGATCCATTTCCAGCAGGGCTGTGCTTAACTGGGAGAGAGGCACTGAAAATTCCACCCCCCACACACACAGAAGAGCACTCACACTCTCTAAATTTTGGGTGGAACGGCTGCTGTCAGCTCAGCCCCAGCAGCTGCAGATCAGCCTCAGATGGAGCACACGCTCGCTCCCCCCTCGCGCTGCCACGCTCCCAGAGCACCCCCGGGACACGCTCCGAGCTGCCTGGCTGCTTTACAACTTTATAAATATTCTGATTATTCTACAAGCTGGAAACGCGGGGCACAAAGCACCTTAAAGACAAGGAGAATAAAACCTGGGGAGGGGGAGACGGGAGCCCAGGCCACGGTGCTGTGCTTGCGTGGGGCAGCGAGGGCGCGATGAGGGTTCCAGCTCCACGTCCACACCACCCGCAGCTCCTAAACCTCATTTTCCACCCAAACTTTCCCTTTCTCATTCTAATTTTTCATTTAAAGCAGTTTCCTGGTCTCCAGACTCGAAGGGGCTGACAGGTATTCATGCTCTGCTGCCTCTGAGTTAACCCTGCGTGAGCCACTGTAAATCATCTGATATTAAATTCAGTGTTTCATTTTTCCTGAGTGAAACCACACGGGGTAAGGCTCTCCCATGGAGTTTAATAGCCATGAAACCAAAAGGATACGACGCAAATGTAATACAATTCCTTGCCATGTATAAGAGCTTCAGAGAATTTAACAAAGAATTACACTTATTTAAGCTACACATCTATTTTTATAAATGAAGAAATAAGCAGGAGGTGCACAGTTCTCTCTGTAATTTTATAAAGTGGTTCAAAACTATTAGAAAGGTGAATATTTCTCTTTAATTCCAATTTGGGTTTTGTATGTGAAGGCTTCCCATGAAAAATGCATTTGATCAGTTATTGTATTTTTGTGATTCTAATGCAGGAAACAAAAGCAGCGGTGTCAAAATGCAGCATCCAGGTGTGGAGCCGGGAAACCCTTGGAATGAAATACCCACTCTCAGGGCACAGTGAGGAGGAGGAGGGTGGTTTGGAGCCCCGGGGGTGCAGGAACGGGGCTGCGGGGAATGGATCCCGGGAGCCAGGAGCAGGGAATTGAGGACCAGGAGGGTTCTGCCCCCTCCTGCAGAATCCCAGGTGCCAGCACCTGTCCAAGGGACGCGCCCGGAGCCCCGGGATGGGAACCTGGGCTGAGCATCTCCCAGCACCACCCGCAAGGGATCTCTGCCTTCAGAGCAGAATTAAGACAAGGCAGATCTCAATAAAAGATGGGCAGAGCTCTACAAAGAAGCTTCCATTTCTTTCCTAGAAATTTAAAAACCATCTTCACTACCCCTCTGGAAATCCACATTTATTCTAATGGCTTGAACCACACCTGGTTCATGCGTCACGCTCCTGCTGAATGGTGAGACAGCAGCACTTGGAACTCCAACGATTTTATACCCTCTTTAAGCTGGGCCTTTACCCGGGTATTTGTTTAACTGTGTAGTTCTGGAGCATCTGTATTTTTGATACCTAATGAAAACATTTACTCCAACAGAAAAAAAAACCAAACTGGTAAGAATAAAATTAAAATTAAAATTTCATATATATACATATATATATTGCAGTTAGTTTTTGGCAAAAGCCTCTCCTTGACAAGATTTCTGCCGCAGTGAAAAGAATTTGGCTTCTCTTTAATGCCTGAGACAGCTCAGCTGGGCTGTGCAGAGCTGGGGCCAGAGCAGGCACTCATGTGTCACTACCTGGCTGGATGTTCGGCTGCCAACTTCTCCTTTCTTCCAGAGCAAACCTGACATTCAAATGGCAGCAAGAGCTGCAGCACCTTGAGTGCTGCGAGGATTCTGTTTATTTTAAGGGGAAGCTTCTGGCTCAGGTTTTCCCACAGGCACTGGAATGAAAGTGCTCCCTCCCCCAGCATCCAGCGCACATCAGACAAGCACAGCTTTCACTGGTGACTTCCTCACGATGACTTTTAAAGATCAAGGCATAATAAAGTCTCGCTGCTTCCCTGCATGTTGGTTAATCCCTTGCAACTGTCAGGTAAAACAGATTTTTAGGAACAATGGAATTAATCTGCACAACTCCTCTGACATTTTACGGTAATCTGTGTTTAAATCCTGGGGGCTGCTTGGAAAAGTTGACCCTGGAGGTGCAGTTTAACATGCACTGTGCATATTGATGCCACTCTCCCGCCTCGCTCCCTGATTGCAGGGCTCCTGTCAATACTGGCTCCCATTCAAGTCCCCCAGCGTGAGTCAGGCTGACGGACTGGAGATGCTGGATAAACAGGGAGAGATGCCAGATTAAATACTAAACACTTCTGGGGAGGTGGTGATGGACAGGAGTAGGTTACGGGTCCCAATTAATGCAGTTATCCTGTGCTGCTGACAGGCTGCGAGGGAAAGCTTTGATTCCCTGTAACCAAACCGTCCTCAGCCCCCTCCTTACCTCTCTTCCCATCTTCCACACTGCAAGGAGCCCTTCCTGACAGACTCTGCCCTACCCAGCAGCTGAAGATGGCAAGAATTTCTTAGGCCTCCTCACCCACCCTGTCTGAGCATCTTCACTGCCTGGCTTCACCTTTCCATGACTTTGTGCCTCCCCTTTTGCACTCCAGGCTGTCCCAGATCCCCAGACAAAGTCCTGAGCCCCCCGTGCTGCCCTCCCCAGGCCCCTCACCCCCCAGCAGTGTCAGCTCAGCCCCTGCACTGCTCCCTCTGCCTCTCTCCCGCGGCTGGCAGGTTTAATTTAGCCAATTTTCAACTCTGCTGCTTCCTTTGAGCTCCATGTCAAGGTTGCTTTCCCCCCTAATGCTAAAGCACATGGAACCCTTCTGGTTTATCGCACGAACGTGACCTCCCTGTCTGTCTGGGCAGACGAGACACTCGGGAATTAACTTCCCGCTGTTCTCCTCTTCCCCGCTGGCAGCTTTCTGGGAGCTGTCAGTGGGGCTGCTCCCTCACCTGATAGTGCACCAGGGTGTTCAGGCGCTTCCAGTCCCCCTCGATCTTGGTGGTGATGTCTTCATCCTGCAGCACCACCCGAGCGATCCGGCCCTGCCGCCACTCTGGGGACAGGGGAAACCACGGTCAGAGGGTGGCCAAGAGCTGCAAATCCCACCAGGAATCACCCACCAGCCCCTCTGATCATCCCCCTCCCATCAGGCAGGGAAGCTCCTACCCAAATCCATGTCAACAGCTCTCGGTCTTTGGGAATAGGGGACGTTTTTGTACACGGCATCCAGGATCTTCTCCTTGACTTGGGTGATGGTGTCGCAGTTCAGCACCTTCACAGGGATCTCGGGGCTGTTCTCATTGTCTGGGTTCACGCAGTTTAGGATCTGCAAGAGAAGAACCACACCACGCTCTAAAGGAGAAGCGCAACCTCACAACAACCTCTTCCCATGAAAAACCCCACCGCGGCCCTAAATGCATCATTGCCATTGCATCTAAAATACTGATATAATGATTGCTGAGGGAGGAGGCCTGGAAGTCCATTTTCATTTGCTGCAGGAGGGCAGTGCCCGGTGCACAGGGATGAAACCTCTCCCTCAGACCTGCCTTTAAAACCTGCAAACTGAGGACACACCCGGCTGGGACCTCTCTGCCCAGCAACACTCACACCTCAGGCAGTGTCCTGATCCCCGCTCCAAGGGCCAGCACAGCTGAGGGACAGCAGGATTCCCCCGCAGCCCTGCAGCGCCACTCACCAGGGTCTTGTACTCGATCTGCTGCCGGATGAGTTTGTCCTCGCTCAGGGAGTACCGCGCCTCGCCCGTGATGGCATCGATGGGGCCCTTCTCCATCTGCTGCTTGATGGCACAGTAGAGCATGAACAGGGGCTCTCCGGCACATTCCTGCACGGGAGGAGGACACCGGAGCTGACCCAGGGGGAAGGTGCCTCTCCTGCGGGGCTCCCAGCCCCGTTCGGCACAGGATTCCTCCCAGCACAGGCTCAGTCCCACTGACTCGATCCTCAGCACGTGTGCAACCCAGGGCTGGCCCCTAGCAGCTCCTGGAGAGCGCGGCCAAACCCACGAGCTCCACTGCTCCGTGGCTGTGCTGTCTTTGGCAGGGTAAATCCCTCCCGAATCTATGTGGCTGTAAAAAAATGGAATTCGAGATCTCGATCTCACTGCTCGTTCCCCACGGAGCAAATTCAGCGGGGCTTCCGAAGCCACAAATTAAGTTAAAAACTATGGAAGCCAAGGCATGGAGACGTGAGAATTCCCCTGAAGTACTGAAGAGGTGTAACAGGACCTCCTTCACAAGGGAATTACTCCGGGAGACCTGAGGAAGGCTGCGAGCACGGAGCGGCAGCCCCAAAGCAAATTTCCACCTCTCCTTCCTCGCTACTCCATCTCTCGGAGCCTGGCGGAAGAGTTTCACCCCCAGATGCACCCCGGGGATGGCTGGAGGGCGAGACAGCAAAGCAGCAGCGGGGTCCCCGCTCCGTCTCTCCTTACCTTGAGGAACCTGTGGAGCAGGAAGGCAAACCAGTTCGTCAGCATCTTCTCCGCCACAGACTCGGTCCTGGGGGAGGCAGGAGGGCACACATCACACACAGAGCCAGGCCCCGCGGCAGCAGGATGAGGCCAGCGCCTGCCCAGCTGCCAGCCCGTCACAGCCCTGACGGGGCTGCTGACAGCCGGCCTGGTGGCACTCAGCTCCTCGCACGTGGTGCAAATTACAGCCTGGCTCAGTAAATCACTGGGATTTACAGCGGTTCCTGGCAATCAGGGACAGCCGAGCGACAATGGCAGCGAAATTGCAGCTTTCTCCCCGGTCCCACCCAGTGTCCTCTCCCCACATTGTGCCCGAGATTATCTCTAATTTAAATACAATGGCTCCTAATGATAGTTTTTAACGCTGCCTCTGCAGGACCCAGAGGCTTTCCTTAAAGCTCCACAGCCCGTTTTCCTGGGATGGGATGGCTCTGGTGGTCGCGGGGTGTCTCACTTTGGAGCCCCAGCCCCGTGCAGGGAGGAGCTGCTGTGCTGCAGCCTGGCCTGCTTGACCACGACCTTGGCCAGCTGTGACCATGACCCCAGCCAGCTGTGACCACGACCCCAGCCAGCTGTGACCATGGCTCAGCACCACCAGCCTTCCCCTTATGCGACACCAGGATCTGTTCCAAATTCCAGCAGGCAAAGAGGGATGAATCCAGTTCCCTGCATCCTTCCCTCTGGGGACTGTCCCCTCTGCCCTCACCATGAACCAGGTCACCTCCTCCCTGACCTGGAGAGGGTCACATACTGCTCCAGACCCATTTTCCCCATTTTTCCCCCTAAATGAGGGACTGCCTCTTGCTACAAACCCCCAGAGCATTCCGAGAGCTTGGAATTGCAAGCACACACTGAAGAAGCACAGGGCTTGATTCCAAAGCCAAGCAGATCAAGAATAAACAGGAGCCAGAGATTTAAACAAACAAAAACTGACACCAGTCAGCCAAGAGACCTGGGGTCACATCATCCATCATCTCCTAGGATGGCAACATCTGCCAGGAATTTGTGAAAATGTCTGCAGATCCCCAAAGAATTTAAGCCTGAATTGATTAACTGCCCAAAAATTCATCCTACAAATTGACACACGCGTCGTTCTCCTGTTTGAAACATTTCAGGCACCCAGTTACAGAGGAGAAGCACCAGCACCCTTCCAAACAGCCCTGGAAAATGGAGAGGCAGCGACACAAGCCACAGAATGGGTGAAAAACTCAGGAAATAATACATTCAGGACTTCAGGGAGAATATTAATTTAATAAACTACTTTGTTAATAGAATATGAAATGAAGACTTAGCAAGTCTCACAATTAGCCCTCCCAGTGAAGCAGTGCTGAGTCCTGTCCCCACGGGCTGCTCGTGGCCTGACACCAGCTCTGCAAAAAGCGCTGAAACGTGGAGTGACAGAGAAGTTGGGGCATCTTGCAGGAGTGAGTGGGATGGGATATTCCGGGCCCGGCTCTTCCCTTTTATTTCTTTATCAGCAATCCCAGATCAGCCGAACGGAGCGGCGCAAAGAAGCACCTCCGAGCATCCCTGGCAAATCCTGTTTCTCCTGAGCTCCCAGCACTGAATCTCCTCCCAGCACGGCCTGACCATGAGATATTCGCGGTGCCCCAGTCCTGGGGACAGCCAGCAGTGGAGTCAGTATTGGGTTCAGCATCACCGTCCCGTGCTGCCCGGGAGAGGGGCTGCTCTCAACCTGCCTGGCTGCTGGGAATGGCTGCATGGAGCTTCCCTGCCCTCCTCGGCCTTGGAAATGGGAAACTGCCTGCCAGCCCAGGGCCTGGCCTTCCTCCTACACATGGAGGGCTCTGCTGAGCCCCCAAATCTGCTGAGCCCCCAAGATCTGCCCCTACCGGCACCGCTCTGTGCCATCGCTGGCCTCTGGATGCTGTTAAAGGTCTGCTCCAAAAATAAAAAATAAGCTCCTGGAGATCACCAGGGCACAAGAGAATCCCTAGGCTTGGAGCAAACCCTTCTCACGCTGACCACAGGAGGAGGGCACAGCACGATCCAGAGATGATTTTCCAAAGGAGCCTGATGCCGGCGCCCAGCCTTGGCTGCTCCGCCGGCTTCCTGAGGCACCGGGAAGAAAACAAACCTAAACAAAACGAGCCGAGAGAACCCAAAAAATAAATATGTATTTTATTAATACTCCCTGCTCTATGTAGGTCTCCAAACTGCTGTTGCCAGCAACCAGAGCAGCTGTTTGATTTAACGTCAACTTTCTTGCTGTCTCCCGCGAGGGGCAGTCGTGGAAGAAAGAGAGAGGGGAAAGCGAGGAAGAAAGAGGGAAAGAACTGAGTGTCAGTTATCAACTGCTGCCACCAGAGAGCTCAAAACATTTTAAAAAATTGTGTTTCACTTCATGGCTGATCACTCCTTATCAAGTCAGAGCGAGGAGTTCCAGGCTGGGCTGGTTTGAGCACCGACAGCCGGGCACAGGGTTGGGACAAGGCTCAGCCCAAGGTTTAATAGGACCTGGAGTATCAGGACAAGGAATAAAGGTTTTAAACTAAAAGGGAGTAGATTCAGACCAGAGATAAAACAGGAATTTTTATAAGGGTGGTGAAACACCGGCCCAAGTTGCCCAGAGGGGTGGTAGATGCCCCATCCCTGGGAAGATCCAAGTTCCCCGTGCAGTGGGTAAATCCCAGTGCAGGACAGACAGCCCACGGCCCCAGCTCCTCGCTGGCTGCTGCAGGGAGGAGCGGGCACAGCTCTTATCACCACCCCTGTGCTTTTCAGAGCGCCAGGAAAAGTCATTATTGATGGCTGAGGCAGAAGACGCCTTCCCAGCGACTCGTCAAACCACGGGGGAAATTAAGGCGGCTTCCTTCGCCGAGATGAGTTATTGCCTCCGCAAACACAGCCAGAGTTAAAGCAATTTCCTGTCAAGTTTATTCATTGTGGCTGGAGGGACCCCTGAAATTTTCCTGGAGCTGTGAAAGCCTCCCCTCTCTCCAGTGCAATGCCAGCACAGCCAAGGGGCAGCACTGGCCAAGGCCAGGCTCTGCAGGACCCCCGAGGACGTGGAGAAGAGGGGGAATAGGTGCCTCCCCTCCTTTCCTTGTGCCCGCTGTTCTGCCCCACATTAATGTGCATTTTTTCCCTATTTTCTTGCTGCCACTTCCCAGCTCTGTCTTGGGTGAGTTGCTCAATCCATCCTTGAGCTCCTGGCCCGGCTGTGGCACACAAATTCTGCTCTCCAGCCAGGCAGAGCCCGAGGATCCAATCTGAGACCCTGTCCAGACATCTGTGAGCTCCCAGAGCAGGGCTAGCCCCACGTGCTGGAGACAGGTGAGGAAATGGATGGGAATCCTCCACGGAGAGCAGCGATTCCCTTCCAACACCAGCACCCGCAGAGCCCTCAGATCACAGGATCCTGGAATTATTTAGGTTGGAAAAGACCTCTGAGAGCATCGAGTCCAACCTGTGATCCCCACCTTGTCAACCAGACCAGACCATCCAGAGGCTCCACCACCTCCCCGAGCAGCCCCTTCCAACCCTTTCCACGAAGAAATCCCTCCTGGAAGCCCCACCAGCGTGGCCGTGCCAGCCCGTGGGACCCGTCCCCTCCCCGTCCGCAGCCTCACCTGCGCAGGAGCAGCTTGGGGTGGTTCTTGTTCTCCAGGTTCTTCTCGATGAGGTCGGAGAGCAGCTGTTTGAGGACGTCGGTGGCGTACTCCAGCTTGCCCTGCAGCCCCGTCATGATGAGCGAGGCCACGTTGCCGCGGTCCCGCATGGAGAAGCTGCGCTGCAGCTCCAGCGTGCGGATGAAGGTCAGCAGGAACACCTTGTTGTTGATCAGCTGAGCAAAGAGCTTCAGGGCCTTCTCCACGCTCTGCTGGCCGTTCCCTTGGACCTGCAGGAGGAGAGCACGGCCGTCGGCCACGGCACGGGGGGACAAGGGCCGGGGGGGCAGCGCTGCACCGCCCTGGGGTCACCCCGCCACACTGTGGGGGAATCACGGGAGCACAGAATGGTTTGGGTGGGAAGGGACCTTAAAGATCATCTCATCCCCCCCCTGCCATGGGCAGGGACACCTTCCACTGTCCCAGGGTGCTCCAGCCTGGCCTTGGGCACTGCCAGGGATCCAGGGGCAGCCACAGCTTCTCTGGGCACCCTGTGCCAGGGCCTGCCCACCCTCACAGGAAACAATTCCTTCCCAATATCCCATCTCACCCTGTCCTCTGCCAGTCTGAATTCATTCCCCCCTGCCCTGTCCCTGCAGTTCCTGATGAACAGTCCCAACTCCAGCTCTCTCGTCACCCCTTCAGACTCTGGAAAGTGCTGGGAGGTCTCCACACAACCTTCTCTTCTCCAGGCTGAACATTCCCAACTTTCCCAGCCTGTTCCAATCCTCTGAGTGACTTCCTGGCCTCCTCTGGGCTTGCTCCAGCAATTCCATGTCCTTCCTACACTGGGGGCACCAGAAGCGTGCACAGCATGGTTTAACCCTGGCTGCACAGGCCAGCACCCACCCCTCAGGGTCTCAGCACCCACCCCTCGGGGTCTCAGCACCCCTGGACGTGGTTTCTGGTCCATCCTGAGCAAACCTCCCCCTCCACAGCTCCCCTGAATCCTGTCCGGGAGCTGTGCTCTGTGCATGCCATAAAGCAGCAGATTTGAGCCTAACGGCCCCAGAAATGACACCCAGTTCTGCTTGTTCTGCACAAAAAGTGACACTCTTGTAAGTAAATTAAATACTAATTTAGACTATTGCTTTATTATGGGCCAAGTGTAAAAAATTAATTGAGGCTTTCAGCCAGTTGCGGATTCGAGTAATTCATTACAAGTGAAAATGATGAACTGCACGAAGCAACTCTCCACCAAACATCTTGGAGAGTTATGTATTGGTTTTACTAACGTTACATAATTAAGCAACTGTGTAATTGGCAACACATTTATCACTTCTGCAATTCTGTTTTTCATGAGTAAAACAAAAAGCATTCATATTTGTTTGCTGGAGCGTCAGCTCCTTTGGCAACTCCAACAGCAAACATAACGCATGGAGCTGGGAACCTCGGAGCAGGAATGGGCTGGGAGAGGCTGCTTCTGTTTTAGCAACGCCACAGCGACTGCTGGGTGCTGGTGGCCGAGGGAAGGAACCCAAATTAATGCTTTAATGCTGGGAAGTGCCTGCCTGGAAGAGGGATCCAGCCCCGGAGCAACCAGGACTCCTCCCTCCTGCATCCAACCCTGGTCTGTGTGGAGGAAACAGGATTGCAGGATTTGCTGGGGCAATCCCAGTCTCTGAAAAGCTGAGCTGAGCCTGCGGACATCCCACATGGAGGACGGCAGCCCCTTCCCAGGTGTGAGATGATGTTTAGGAAGCCCCACCCTTTTTTTGGCCCTCTCCCAGGTGAGGGGGGCGCATCTGCCAGGTGCCCCGATGGACCCTTGTATGTTCCCAATTCTTCTGTAGCCCCGGCGAAAATCTTTTCTATATTTTTACACATCCTGGTGGGAAAACCAGGGAGATGGAAGCGCCTGCTCGGAGGCTGGAATGCCTGGGCATTCCCCTTGCCCTCCTGTGGACACGCGAGGGAACAGCAGCGGGATGCTCCGGGCAGGATGCTCCGGGCACTCAGCCATCCCCTGCACCTCGAGGTGACTGAGGAGGACTTTAGAGCACACCGTAACAGCTCTGCCCTGCTCTGCTGCTGCCCTAGAGCAGTACAAACCCCCGTAAAATAAAAATAAACCAACACCAGGGAGGAGAAACCGAAAGGAACCCGGCGACGTGGGAGGAGATAAAACTCCAGGCTCGGAGTTAAAATGAACTGGGGGCTCAGCCTGCTGACCCCCAGGGCATCCAATAAGCTTTGGTGTGGAGCCATAAAGGTGCTGCAGGGCTCCCTCCTGGCTTCCCTGAGGGCTCAGGGGAACTGGGAGAGCCGGAGCAGAGCGTGGGGTACCTCCAGCTCCCGCAGGACGGGGTGGTCCTCGATGCCCGGGAACAGCACCCTCATGGCGTAGGTGCGGTAGTCCAGGTAGGGGATCCCGGAGCGGTCCAGGTCGCTGGTCAGCTCGTTGATGTCCGTCTGCAGCTCTGCAAAAGCTGAGCAGGGGGAGAGAACAGGGCAGGGAGAGCTGAGCTCCGGGAGCCTCAGGGAGAAGGTTTTGGGCAGGGCTGGCTGCCTGCTCTCCCCGTGGGCACGGCAGGATGGGCCAGCTCAGGAAAGGATTCCGAGGAGCTCAGACACCCTTGGAGACTCCGTCTCAGCAGCCGAGGGTGGGAGAGCAGGCGCTGCTCAGAGCAGAGACTGAGAACAAAGCTGTGGCTAATTTGTATGCAGTTCACACCTGTGCACACACACCTGAAACACCTCTAAAGGCTGCACAGAGAAACCAGGATCTGTTTTCATAACTGGGTGCCTCCCCTATTTTCCTTTCTTCTGGTTTTCCTCCTCTGTCAACAGTTGCCAAGATAATCAAATCTGATGCAGATCAAATCTGAGCTGCTGCAGGGGTCAGGAAGGGATTTATTCTTCCTCCCCTAACACCGTGTTCTACAGCTGGATGTGTCTCCTCGTGTTCCCTCTCCAAAGTGTGACACGCTGGCTCAGGGAGGTCCCTGTACCCCAGCTGGGCTGTGCCAGGCCGAATCTGTGCTTTCTCCTGAATACATCTCAATTTTTGCCCCGTGCTGTCAAGGCTACCCTTGGAATCAGCCAAACAAATCCAGTGCAACTCTCTCTCTCCACTATGAAATGTGCAGCTTTCTGTTTATTTTGCTTTGATTGGTTAGGCCCCTTCCCAGGTGGGAGGATGTAGGAAACAGCATCAGCACCCCCCAAAAATCCACCTTCACCTGCAGGGTGAGGGGGGCTCAGCTGCCTCCTTGCAAGGGACAGGATCGTCCATGTGGAAACTCGCAAGCAGCAGCTCTGGATGCGCCAAAATTTCCCAGAAGCAAATGCCTGAGGAGCTTCTTCCTCCCCCCCAACACTACTCTTGCTGCTCTGGGCTTACACTTAGGCTGGAGGAGGGACCGGCCCAGCTTTGCAGCCCTCCCGCCTCCCATTTGGGATCCCCGCTGTTATTTGGGGGTCTGAGCCCCCTCTGTCCCCCTCTCTCTGTGCCTTTGGAAAAGCCCCTCACTACAAAGCCATCGGACGAGGGCACGCTGTGTGCAGGGCGCGCGGGGCTCGTGCCGCCCCTGCCGCGGGAGCCCGGCACGCCGCCCAAGCGGGATCGAGCTCTAATCCCATCCTCTGCACATCAGAGCCGCGTCTGCCGCTCGCACGCTGCTGGCTGCCACCCTCCCGTGCTGGGGCAGGCACGGGAACCCCAAGGGACACCCGCAAACCCCAAGGAGCACCCAGCCAGCTCCGCACCGCAAACCCCAGGGCACTGGGAGAACTGGGGCCCCACCCACGGGGCTGCAGCACCCAGAGAGCGCCCGGCCCCGGGCAGTACTGACCCTCCTTGCACTCCAGGGCCACCCGGGACTCCAGATTGTCCATCTGCATCTGCAGCCTCTTGAGGGTGAGGTCGTTCTCGCGGGACTTGCGCTTGTAGGCGATGAGGACGATGATGACGATGATGAGGAGCAGGGAGCCGCCGGCCGCGATGCTGACGATGGCGGGCAGGGTCAGGAGGCTGTCGGAGACGATGCTCACCGAGCCGGGGGAGAAGACGACCCCCCCAACACGCACCTGCAGGGCACAGCACGGGTGAGCAGCAGCCGGGGGCGTCTCCCCGTGCCAAAGCCCCGTCCTGCCCAGATCCCTGCGGAAGCACTGAGCCGCCTCTGCTTAGGAATAGAAAACTCCCGTTGCCTTCAAACACAGAGCGGGCCGCTCGTGTGAACACAGGGAGGCTTCAAGTGATGATAAATGTGCCAGCCCTTCACTATCTGGGCTTTGTTCTTACTATCTGATGGCTCCATTTGACTTTCATTTTATAAGCTTTCAACTCCTTTCCGTAAACCGTGGACATTAACAAGCCCCTGATCATTGCACTGACAAGAAACCAGAGTGACTGCAAGGACAGAGCAGAGAAGGGAGGAGGAAGCCCCACGTGGAAGCCGTGGAGCAAACAGGCTGCAGTTAACACCAGGACAGGCTTTTCTTGGCTGTGCCCTGGCCACAGATGTGAGCAGCTCTCAGCCAGGTCGTGCTTCTGGAAGTCACACTGTGATAATCTGAATATGTTTTGGATGCTGAACTTCAAGGGAAATAAATCACAATTACAATCTCATTTGGGCCCTGCTCAGGCAATTCGGCAGCTGGGGCTCGGTCTGCGAGAGGAGCAGAGGAAGCGGCGATGCCCAAAGCCAGAGCAGAGGAAGGCACTGACTTATCCTGGATGAGGGTGTTGATCCAACCACTCCAGCGCTCAGATGTTCCTGGCTCCTGCTTCGGGAAAAGGCAAAACCTTTCCATCCGCTTGGCAGGTCAGGTCTGGCTCCGTGGGCTGATTAAATCCCTCCAGGAGGGAGAACACTGGGAATGGTCTCAACTTCATCCAGGGGAAGGATGGCACCCAGTGCCAAAGGCACTGCCAGACAGATTTGTTCCTTCTAGAAGGCTCTGAAGGGCATTTTTCCTTCTAGGAGGGAGTGACTCTCAGGGAAGGACAAAGTCTCTCCACGCTAATCCACATCAATACTTTAAACTTCCAATTAGACACCCATAAAACCTAGAATCCGACCGGGCCTCGCAGAGGGGGTTGTGTTCAGTACCCAGGGGAGTCAGGGAGCTGGAGAAGGAGGGAAAGGGTGGAGAGGAGAGGGGAAGGGGATGCCGACGGGACACGCGGCCCCTCACCGTCACTTTGTGCTGCCCGGTGAGGGTGGGGGGCTCGCACAGCAGCTGCGTCTCGGACACGGTGACGGCGCAGGGCGTCTCCCCGATCAGCACCGTG
Organism: Rhagologus leucostigma; assembly: GCA_013397725.1. Classification (NCBI taxonomy): domain Eukaryota; kingdom Metazoa; phylum Chordata; class Aves; order Passeriformes; genus Rhagologus; species Rhagologus leucostigma. The sequence continues at coordinate 916,169 of VZTD01004029.1, forward strand.
TAGTTGAGCTTGGCTCCTCCCGGGGCGGGCGGGCACAGGTTCCTGCCCTGGGGACACAACACCGGCAAAGATGCGGCACATCCCTCCAGCTCCCACCTCACTCCCAGCTTGTGCAAGCAGCGGGGCTCTGCTTGGGGCACCTCCGCAGCAGGGATAGCCCCTTCCCTCCCTCTGGGGTTTTCGTGACTCTCCCCACGGGCTGAGCCAGGCTCTCCTTACCTTCAGGATGATGGGCGAGCCCGGCTTCTGCTCCAGCACCCCGGTGGAGCTCAGCGTTTCGAACGTGGGGTTGGGGTAGTAGATGAACTTGGTGTCGTTGTAGACCAGCAGGGACTGGACGTTGTTGAAGATGAAGCCGAACTCGTCCGGCCGCTCCACGGCGTCCAGGCCCGGCCGGTACTCGGGGGTCAGCGGGGGGGCCAGGCAGGCCAGGGCCGTGGCATTCACCACCTTGCACACCTGGGGAAGGGGGGGATTTCAGAGAGGCAGCAGGGAACACTCTGCCCTGAGCTGGACACTGATGCTCTGATGGCTGGGAAGTCCAGTGGATTCACGCTTAGCTGGAAATATTTAATGCAGGCTTGATGGTCCATGATCTCAGAGGTCTTTTCCAACCTCACTGACTCCGTGAGGCATTACAGCCCTGGTTTGGGGTAATTTGCTTCTCCTCCAGCCAGCACAAAGGCACTGGGGTAGAGTGTGAGCCCAAAATGAGCCGTGTTTCAGTGGAGCTGAAGGCTTCGCACAGCAGCTCTACTCATTTTTCTTTGTTTTTTTTTTCCCTTTTCTTTCCACTTTCCTCCTCTCTAGCTCTGAAGCAGACCCACAGGGAATACCTGTTCCCTGCTGCAAGTGGGCGATCAGAGGCCATTCCCAAATGCCAGCGAGGGAAGGGAAGGATCATCTGACACTGGTGAGCAGGAGGGAACATGAAGGTCATCTCCTGCTGGGCTGAGGACACCCACAGCTCCTCCAGCCCTCAAAGTGGAGAAATCGCTGATTTATGGGGCTCTCGCCTTGTAAAGCAGCAAGAGCCCAACCATTTGGCCTCCCTCCATAAGTGAAAGATTTAATTTCACTCAATTTTGTGTCTTCAGGATTATTTTTGTAGCACTATAACTGCAAGTGCTAGCAACAAAATTAGATGTCTTTTTAAAAAGAGCTCAGATGAAAAAGGTCTTGAGGGGGAGAAAAGGAATAGGAAAAGACCGCTAAGTGATTTGCCCTTTCCAAGATAATACAGACTCAGCTACAAAGATCACTGCATGGAAACAATGTATTTCAGTTCTACTCGATCAGAATAATTTCTGAGGTCCTGGAGGTACAATTCTTACTTGTAGCACACACAAGAACCTCGGTAAGTCCCCATTTAGCTGGGGGTTCATCTCAGTTTCCCGCTCCCGGACTGAAAGAATACAGGTAGGGGAAGGAGGGAATTTCCCATTTTTGTGTGTCAAATTCCCTCTTCCCAGTGCCCCCAGTTTGGGGGAGTGCAGGGAAACACCTTCGGAGCAGCTTTTGCCACGGCAAACCTCCCCAGGCACCAGCACTGGCACCAGCACCCCCATCCAGGGGGACGCAGGAGGACGCTCCCAGCTGACAGCCCCTACTTACGTTGACAAACTCCTTCCCGTTGTACTTGACGCGGATCCGGGGCTCCTGGATCACGTCCAGGTTGGAGCCAGTGACCGTCAGGGGCGTGTGTCCGCTGTGGGAAAGGCAGGAGAGGCCCGGTCAGCGGGCTGGGTGCGCACGGAGCTGGGCTCCAGTGCCAAGCTGCCGTCAGGGTGAGGGTTGAGAGGGTGAGCGCAGCCCAGGGTTTTCAGTGGCAGTGTCCCCGTGACGGGACAGCAGCAGCCACCCCGTTCCTCGCAGTGCATTTTCATCAACACCAGCTTTTTCCTTTCTCGGTGGCCGCTGGTTCTGTTGTACTCCAGGACCACAAGAAGGAGCCTTTAAGGAGCAGTTGTGCCCTCCTGCAGCAGAGCAGGGGATCTGGGCTTTGGCTGTGCCCCCAGACTGTCGGTGCAGGCTCTGCTGTCACTGCCTGGCTAAACACAACCCCTCCGGTAACCCCAGGCCCGAGCTGTGCTGAATGCAGACCCCAGGAACGCCCAGCCCTGACCCATGCAGGGTGCTGGGGGTGGTGAGCATTCCCAAACAGCCCCTCCTTTGGCCTGGGTGTGTGCTGAGGAGCCCCAAGGCACGGCAGAGCCGAGGAGGTGCTGCCAGAGCCGTTACCTGGCGATGCTCCACTCGGGCTCGATGTGCTGCACCTTGGGGTCGTCGATGTACTCGAACAGCAAAGTCCTCTCCAGCTGAGCCCGGTCCACGCTGACAGAGACAGGAACAGCCCCCAGGCCGTGGGCTGAGGGCGCGGACACACAAACGATCTCGTTCATGGATCGCCTGCACAAGAGGGAAACGGGGACTGTTAATGGGGGTGGCGGTGGCGGGGCAGGACACAGCCTTTGTCCTGTCCTGGGGCTGCTCACTGAGCCGTCGGCCAGCCCCAGACTGGTACCTGGGGAGCTCCTGGGACGGGCAGGAGGGTTTGGCACGGGCAGGAGGGCGGGGAGCTCTGCACCGAGCTCTGCCCAGGGAGAGCAGCGCAGCCTCCCTGAAATCCCTCTTTGTGCCAAACTGCAGCTCCCGCATCCCCCTGAACCCGCTGCCTTCTGCTGGGCGTGTGAAAACAGATGGCTGCCTTTTAAATGGGATGCATGAGCTCAGTGAAAAGCCAAATTCTTCCTCTCCCCACCCCGCTGCACACACGAGGCTCTTGTGAGCGGCATAATGGCCCCGTGCAGCCCCCGCCGGGGAAGGGCCATGGCACCGGCACCGCTGCCTCGGGCTTTGTCTCCCCATCAGAGCGGGGTGACCTCGGCTCGGCGCTGCCTGCCTGGACACAACAGACCATCTGCTGCCAGCAGAGCCCCGGAGAAGGTCGAGGCAGCGGTGCAGTGAAGCACCGTAAGAGCACAAAGGCGCCGGTGGTTGGAGGGATGGAGAAGGGGAATGAGATCTGAGCGTCCAGAACAGAGCTGGGAGGAACCACATGGCTCCTTGGACACTGATTCTACAAAAAGTGCTGGAGGGACAGCCCTGACAGGCCACCCGTGGTTGTCCTTCCTCCCCAAACCTGCCCCCAGCTCGCTGAAAAGTCTGTGTTCTTTCCGTGGCTCCTTTAGCTCTGGGTTGTCCCAGGGGAGAGGGCAGGCAGGTCTGCAGCACCTCACTGCCGGTCTGGCACTTAAATCAAAACCTGGCACTCCCGAATGAGCAACCTTCACCACCCCCAGGGGCTTGTGGAGATGCTGAGGCTCAAGTGCAGCCGTGTCCCTGCTCCGCTTCCAGCACAGCTCCGAGTCTGTGCCTGGCAGGGGGACAATGGGTGGCCCTTTTCGGGGTCCTTACACACTCCCCGCCCCCTCTAAGGAGTATGGATATTTAGGAGGGCATGGAACAGCAGGCACCACCATGTTCCCAGCTCACACCTGGGCACTTCCACCTCCCGCAACCGAGGGAACAGAAACAACCCCCCAAAACGCCTCAAACCCATCGCGCTCGGCCGTGTCTGTGGATGCAGCAACACACCCACCCCCTCCTGCCCTGCTCCTTTTCCCACCCTCATCCCATCCTCAGTCTCCACCTTGGTTTAATTTAGCCACAAAGGCTTCCTTGTGTGAGGACTGGGATTCTCCAGCCTCTGTGCTGAGTCCTGGGGTGATTCTGTGCAGCCTGATGGGCTGCCTGCTCTGCTGCCTGCTCTGCCTGCTGCTGCCCACCCCAGACCCCGCCGTGCCTGCCCAGCTCTGGCACGGGCTGCAGAGTGACGCAGGGCTGCTGGCAGAGCAGCTCCCGGCTCCCTGTGATCAGCTAATTAGCTTTCTGTGCTATTATTATGTCGTCATGGTGAATCTACCCACTCCTCCGATCAGAGAGGGGAGAATGGGGGAAGCTGTAATTAGAGGGAATCTCATTAGGAGCTGCTTCATCTCATCAGGCTCCCCCACACCCTCGAGTACAATCGGAGTTCATTGCCTCCAAACAGTCCAAGGCAAACCAAGTGCTCAGCGTGGCCCCACGTGAGGGATGGGGCTGTTCAGTCGCTGCTCTCGCCTTGCTTGAGTTTCTGCTTCCTGCTCTAATCAGAACATCCAGGGAATCCAGAGCTCTTCCAGGTTTTGGAGGTCGGTAGCTGCAGGCTGCCTGAACAGGATCGGGTGTTTAAGGGATGATGTTCCAGGGCTGATCCTACTCTTCTGCTGGTGGCACCCCGTCTCCATCTCCATGAGGGAGCAATTGGGCACCTCTGTTTGGGATGTGGGAGGAGATACTGACGGGGTGGTTACACTGCTTAACGCCTGCAGGACTGAGAGGTCTCAGAACGCCCTGACCTCCCCAGGCACCATCCTGGGATGGACCCAGAACAAGCACTGCCAGTAGCCCCCACAGCTCCCACATCCAGGAACCTCTCAGGCTTTTGGATGAGAAATTCACCTCCAGGGATCTTTGCTTTCCCAGAAACTTCCTCGGTTCCTCCTGGGAAGCCTGAGTGAGGATGTGGGAGGCAGAACCCCTCTGGGTACCGGGCTGGCACCCAGGCTGTGCCCGCTGCTGGCAGGGCGGGCAGGGCCGTGTACAGATGCACACACATGTAAACCACACGTCTCTTTTTTAACTAAGCCCCAGGAAAACCCATTAAACCCTGCAAATGCCAACTCCGTGTTTACACTGCCGGGGAAAAAGCAAATTTGCCATTGAAATCCCAGCAGAGATTGATGGCTGTGCAAGTTCCTCAGCAGGAGGTGTGAGCAGACCCTCGCCTTGCTCTGCCCTGAGGATCCCAGACCATTTTTAGGAGGTCGAGCACCTGCAGCAGTGGCTGCAATAAAAGCAGCGCAGGTCTGTGGAAACAGAAAGGAGATATTTCTTACAAATGTTCCATTTTCTTCAGAGCAGCCAGGCTGGGGGCAGGTACTGATGACCAATATAAGCCTATTTCCATCACAGTGGTGTTTCGCTGAGATTTTCAGACCAGTTACCATTGGAACAGCATTAAAATGAAATAATGAACAGCACTGACACCGATGAATCCCTCCCTTGCCACGCAAGCCTCCATCTCAATAAAAGAGAAGATGGTTTCATGCAATAAAAGAGGGAATGGGAGCCTTAGGGGCTCCCAGATGGATTTTTGCACATTCGGCTCCAGCAGATCCGTGCTGGGACAGGAGCAGGAGGTGCTGCAGGAGCCTGTGCTGGTCTCTTACTCGTGGAATTCGCAGGTCTGGTTTCCCAGGAGCACGGACACGCGGCTGCCGGCCCCGAGGTAGTGGCCGGAGATGGTCACCATGGTCCCTCCCGACTCCGGGCCGCGGCTGGGGCTCAGGAAACTCACGGCTGGAGTCTGCAGGAAGGAAAGGACAAGCTCAGGGCCACTGCTGCAGCCAGGGAGCTGCTGTGGGTGGCTGTGACAGCAGAGAAGGACATCCCTGAGTGTGCCCAAGGCCAGGCTGGACAGGGCTTGGAGCACCCTGGGATAGTGGAAGGTGTCCCTGCCTCTGGCAGGAGTAGAACTGGGTCCTTGAGGATCCCTTCCAACCCAAACCATTCTATGATTCCATAATCACTGTTCTGGGGGTGCAAAGCTGGACCCAAACGCTGTGGGAGCCCTGGTTTATTCCCAGGGTGAGCTCTCGATCCTGCAAGCTGGGCTTGTTGACTGGGCCACCCAAAATTGTGCAACACCAGGGGGAAAGCACCAGAAAAAAAATGGCAATTCTGGGACTGTCTCCTGGAGCTGAACCCCCTCCGTGTGCCACGCTCAGCTCCCAGGGGACACGCGTGCTGTCCCCCAGCAGACACTCACCACGAACATGTACTGCTGCGCCGACTTGGCCGTGAACTCGGGCTTGCACTCTCCGATGCACAGGAGCACTGGGCCGGAGCTGATGCCTGGAAGCGCCTGCCCCATTTCACAGACGATCCTGGAAGCAGAAATGCCGCAGGGAAGCTTTGGCAGGAGGTGCCAGCAGTGCCCTGCACAGCTCCACGCTGCCTTTATTTCTCCTTTCTCTCCCCCCTCCTCTTTAACTTTGATATCTGCCTCTTTGGAAGAAGTTAATTACTGAGTCTATTTTTACCCCATGTAGTAATTTAAAGGAAAAAAAATCAAAATTAGACATAATTATTACAAGCTGTAAACTCCAGAGCAAAGCAGAGCACTAATGGCAATATATTAGCCAGTAGCAAAGTGAGTGCGAAGTCCTCAGAGTAACAGATGAGTTCATTAAGGGAACAGCTCACACTGCAGACTCCCAGTTAATCAAAACTGGAGAAACCTGCTGGGGGATGATAGAGACAGCCCTGGAGAGCAGCGTCTGCTGAGGGACAGGGCTGGCTGCCACCAACACGCTCGTGGTGGTCACAGGAGCTTGTCCCCGCGCTCCTGGCGTGGTCCAGCTCAGCCCCGTGGGCACATCCTGAGGCTGGGAAAGCTGCAGGGACAGGGAGAGCTGCTGGGGTTAACCATGGCTGATCACTGTGGATGCATAACCCCCAAATCCCAGGGCACGGGGGATGCGTGGCACCAGCTGGGGACGGGATCAAGCGGATGCCAGTCGTGCCAGCAGGTTTGGGGGAGGTTTTCAGACAGGCATCAGCTGGCAGGGCTCTCCAGATGGACCTGCAAGGGATGGATGCTGCTTGCTCCCACAGCCACGCTGGAAAGATGAATTCGAGAGCATCCCCGCAGGCACTGGGACGCTGAGGGTGGGAGGAACCGGCCCCAGGACTGGAGACCTGAGGATGGGGAATTTGCCTCAGGGATGAAAAGCTGAGGGTAGGAGTAACCTGCCTGAGGCAGGAAGTGCAGTTCCACCCGTGATGGTGATGAGACACCCGTGGGGATGTGACCCCGGGAGTGGGACCAGAGAAGAGCCAGAGCAGCCTCTGCCTGCTGAGGGTGAAGGGGAAGGAGGCGCTCGCTCCTCTGCCTATCGCACACAAAGACATAAAAGGCCCCAGCTTGGGGAGGCAGCATTTCCAGCTGCCTTCAGCAGCCTTAAATTCACTGCAAATAAAACGAAATAAAATAAACCACGAAGACGAAAGGAAAAAAAGAAGCTGCGGCTCGCCTGCACAGGTGATGCCAGGAGGCCCGATGAAATACACACACGCTGGTAAAGGGCTGGAACGCGCACGTCCTCACTGCTGCACATCAAAAGGGGTTGCCTAGAGAGACGCTGCCTTTGGAGAGCAGGGATTGAAGCGTCTCAGCTCCGTGCCTTCCTCTGCCACGTGCTCCTCGCTCTGCCTTTCAACCAGACATAGCCCTTGCACCTCTCCGCCTGTTGCTCCCTCACTTCTCCCTCATCACTCCTCCTCCTCCTGCAGCCTGGCAGCGGGGAGAGGAGGCCGCTCTGAGCTCGGGGGCACGGCAAACAAAGCCTGGGAAGCAGTTCCTGGCACCCCACGGGCAGGAGAAGAGAAGGGAGGTTCTCCCTGCCACGAGGCAACTCCAAATACTCAACTCTGCCAGCGAAGCAGCAGCTGCAGCACAGCCCGGGCAGGGCGGGGCGTGGGACGGGCACGAGTGACCACCGGGCACACCTGGGCCCCACTCCCGCTAAAAGCCAAATCCCCAGCAGGTACCTTGTTACAACATGATGCATTCGGCACAGCCGTAGGGTGCTGATTGCCGGGCTAAGTGGCCCTTTCACCAACATTAACCTAATTGCTGGCTGATAGATTGCGGGGCTGGAGCATATGGCAGAGTCATTACAGTCTTGGAATTCAGTCTGCCCACAGAACCCTTAAGAGGGTCCTTTTATCTGTATTCATCTTTAAAAGGCAGCTCTCATGCTAACGCTTGCTGTTATCTGCCCAGGGTAAATGTTTTAATGATGTTAACAAACTTTGAAAGCTCAAAAGCCGTAATTAGAGTCATGATTATAAAATCAGGGTTTTGTACCATCAAAGGGGGATGATTTCATAATCTTCCACCCTTTATTTGAAAAATAAAATATAACAAAGTCCTGCTCAGCAGAACAGCCCCAAGTGCTCGCAGTGATGGGGTATTGGTGCCGTAGCTGGAGCCATTCCTGTAGGAACACCAGGAACCCTTCATCCCCTGATCCCAGATCCCCTGGCACTCTGCACTCGCCCTCGCTGCTCCAGAAGGGTCATCAATGCCCCTTCTGCCTCTCAGATGGGGAAAGAAACACAAGGAATGGACAAACCCCAAACCAAAGCCACCAGGTGACAGGTCCTGCAATGTGCTGGGGCTCTGAGTGGGAGCCACCAATTGCATTTCCCAGCAGAGAACAAGTCCCTTCAGCTGCTCCCGAAGCTGGGGCAGGTCTGTGCTGCTGGGGCCACCCGTGGGGTCCTGGCCACCTCCACACTCACAGTGCTGCTGCCCAGGGCACCGTCCCGGTCCCCAGCAGGAGACGACACAACCCAAGGGGAGACATCGCCTCTTCCTCCTGTCCCACCCAGCACAAGTGACCCCCAACACCCCCCGAGCACCTCGGCCACCCCAGCACAGCCCGCTCGGGGCAGGAGGGGAGCGGGTGTCACTCTGTGGGGTTTGTTCGCAGCCCGTCCCCTGTTACAGGCCTGTTTTCTAATTTTGGGCTGACATTTTCCTTAGTGAAACAAATGAATTGACTCCAGTGGAGGCCCACTCGGATTAAGGGGCTGTCACCGCCTCGCCCGCCTAACAAATGGCTGCGCGCAGCCGGCGGCGCCGGCGGAATTCCAAGTGGGATGGGGAGCACGGGGAGCGCGGAGGCTCGGCTGGCAGCAAGGTGCTCATCAGCAAAGGTGCTTAGCCAAGCAGGAAGGAAACAGAACATTTAATGAAAACTTAAAGGGCTGCTTAACCCCCGCAGGGAGAGTCCGGCGTGTGGGAATGTGCGGGAATGTGCAGGAATCCCTTCCCAAGCCCACCTCCAGAGCCTTTCCCGCAGGTGCCCGGGCTCTGGGTGAGTTTTTGGCCTCCTGAGCATTGGCCGGAGGTCAGGGAGGAGGCTCCGTGGGGTGCCCAGCCCCGGGGACCCGCGGTGGGGACGGGTGGGGGTCACTCACTGCTCTGCCACGACGTAGTGCTCGGGCAGGGGCGTGCACTGCACCCCGGCCACCTGCACCCCCTGCGCGATCTCCGAGAAGTCCAGGCCCAGGTTCACACCGCGGATGGTCACCCTCGTCCCTCCTTCCGGGGGCCCCGACACCGTCAGGATCTGCAGGGAAACAGAGCACGGGGAAGTTGAGGCGACATCCCCACCACGCCCGTTCTTCAGCCCCACCCCTGGTTTGGAAACGTTTCCGCGCGGCGTGCTGCAGCCTCCTCCTGCTCCCGCTGCCAAACCTGCCAGGGACACCCTCTCATGGCTCTTCTGGATGTGCTGGAGAAGCCCAAGGATGCTGAAATCCATCTGTGCCGTGCTCCGAGAGAGGACTCCGAGGTCCTTGAGCCGGCCAAGAGGAGTGGGCAATGCCACTCCCCAGGAATCCTTCCAGAAGGATAAACCTTGCTCCTATTTCTCTATCCAGAAGAGGGTAAGTCACCTTCCAGAAGCAGCCTGGTGCTTGGGAGAACTTTACCTTCTGCCTTGGCTGCTCTCTGAATGTTAATGTCACATTTTATTAGTGACTTGGCACCTCAAATGACTTAAAAATGTTAAAGGGTGAGGTGTGTGCTTTCAAGCTGCCTGTTTATAGCCCGCCTCAGCGATAACCATCCCTGCTTCCCTGGACTTGCACTAAGGACAATCTCCTCTTCAATTAGGAGTATAAATTTCAATAATGCATAGTCACAAAATTTGGGCCCAGGACTCTCAGACAGTTATCCTGAATCTGCCACCGCTCTGTCGTTGCTCTGGGGTGAGTTACTAATCTCTGCCTGTCTGCAGCTGTTATTAATAAATAAACACAATCCATAATAATGCAATTTAATTAATTTAATGGATAAATCTTGTTTACGCTTCTTTGTTCCACCCTTGTCTTTGGCAGAAAACTTGAGCTCTGCAGAACCTTTTCCTCGCTGTGTCCAGATGGGTGGTTGGTTTTTTCCACCTTCTCAGGAGTGAGTGAGGGAGGTGGCCGAACACCAGTCCCACCAGGACAGCACGTCCCAGTGACCTGTCCCACAGCAGCCCTCGTGGGACACCCCTGTCGCCACCACTTCTGTGGCTCCAACTTCCCCAAGGCGTCTCCAAAAAGACATCCAAGATCTTCAGTATGGAATCCCGCCATCCCCACGAAACCAAGTGCCACATCCATTCCGTTTTTGAACCTTCCAGGGTGACTCCAGCACTTCCCTGGGCTGCCTGTTCCAGCTCCACCACTTCCCCGGGCATCCTGTCCCATTTTTGGCCACACGTGCTGAGGTTTTTCCAGCTCCAGGCACCCGGCAGAGCCACCAAGCCACCCCCTCCTTCCTCCACGTCCTTTAATTCCCACCTCCCTCTCCCCTCCGCCGCCTGACGGAGGTTTTTAATTTATTCACCACGCACTGCCTGTTGTGCTGCTGCTCCCTGTAACTCACACCATGGCCTGTCTTGTATCATTTAGCTCTGGGAAGCCCGACGTGCCCATAAACCCACTACAAAATCAAGCTGGATTGTGTTACGCTGAGTCCTGGAGGCCTGGTAATGTTTACATCACTGGCTGGGAATCACCTGAACTTGGCACTTCAGGCACTTGACAGTTACAACTGTCCTTTGCAGCTCCGCAGGATGTTAAAGTGCATTTACTGGAGCACTCACTCCGCCGGGCTCGCTGTCTCGTCACCGCTCAGGAAAAAGAAGTCACCGCTTGCCATTTCCTGACCTGAGCAGAACCAGCGGGGCCAGGCGGCCTCCCCGAACAAAGCCGAGCTGATGCTGTATTTTAAAAATGTCCTGACCTGGAAAATCCCCAATATGGAGCTCCACTCGACCTAGATTTTAGTGGCCACTAATTGAACAGTTTTGAAGTAACTGTGCCATAAAGCAGCCCCAGGGTTAGAACAGATGCATTCAATTAATTACAGCTGGAGAGATTCAGTCAAAATCGCAGGAAGAAGATAAGTCTTAAAGGTCCCGGTGCACCCAGAGCTGGGGGCCCTCCGAGCAGCATCCCTGGGCTTCTCACTGGGGTGAGGATGAGGCACCTCCAGCACAGCCAGCCCATGCTCTGCCTTAATCCCAGCTGGGCAGGCTGCAGGGCTGCCAGTCCCGATTTCCGATCCGAGACAGACAGGATTAGCAAGAAATATTCCCCAATTTCAAGAAAATCACTTCACTAGACTGGCTTTTCTCTTAGAGCTCTGTGGAGGACGAAAAGGACCTGCAAAGGGCAGCTGAGGAAAAGCAAGGTGATTACCAGGAACTGGCCATTTGCTGTTTAGGAATCTGTACCTCTGCTGGAAGTTTTTCAGGTTGTTTGCTAAACTGAAGCAGCTTGAAAGTCACTGAGGTCTGAGCGGGGTGTGGGAGGCAGAATTATTCCGAGCAGGTCACCTGTCCCCACTGCAGGAGAGAAATCCCAATCCAGCCCCTGTAATAATGCTGGGAAGGATTGATCCGGTGTGTGGCACCGGGTTCTTCATAAAAAGGGCTGGGTACAGGGATGGGGGTGGGTGGCAGGAGCTCGGTCACCCTCACACCCCGTCCTTGATCAGGGAAGGGTTGCAGATGCTCCAGGGATTTCTCTTGCTGCTTTTTACTCGAAACCACAGTAGGGACCCCCAAGGCTGGAATCCAAGGGATCCCCGAGGTTGGGATCCAAGGGACCCCCAAGGCTGGAATCCAAGGGATCCCCGAGGTTGGGATCCAAGGGACCCCCAAATCTGGAATCCAAGGGATCCCCAAGCTTGGGATCCAAGGATCCCAGGGGTCCAGGAGCCCCAGCCCAGTGCTAGAACCCTTCCCCTCCCCAGCCTGCAGAAGACACCGCTCCAGCAATGAGGGATGAATGTTCTCGGTGTCACGTCTTGCTGCTCGAATCATTCAGCGTTTCTGACATGAAGCAACATTTTGCCTGCAGAAGAAGCCAGTGAGGAGCCAGGGAGAGCTGGGGCCGTGGCTTTCCCTGCGGAGCTGGAGGGGAGCCACGAGCCCGGCACAGCAACCCCTGGGCAGCTGCTCGGGCGCGGAGAGAGCACCCAGTCAATGGCACAGCCCCTGCCCCCTCCCCAAACCTCATCCACCTTCATCCTCTTTGTGCTTTTTCCCTCCTGCTCTAAGCCCTGGATCCCAGCTGATGAGCCCAGCGGGGAAGCGGCACATGAGCATTGTCATCCCGGCATGATCCCTCCTTGTCTCTGCCTCAGCTGATGGCACATTCAGAACCTAATTGTTATCTCAGCAGAGCAACTCCATTATTCAGCCTGACACTGCCCCCCCTTCGGCTGTTTGTTGCGCTGATGTTATATTAATGAGGCCTGCAAATAAATGAATAGGAGATCAGAGCGCCGCTTGTTCGCCAGAAAACTGATTTTTATTTATTTATTGCTAAGGCCACAGCCCGGGTGGAAGTTTTAAGCTGCTGAGGGGACACTGCTGGGGAGGGCTGGGCCTCTCACTCAGTGAAAGGACTGCAAATACCCCGCTGCTCATTTACTTTTAGAACTATTAAGACACGATCTCTTCTTATTTATGCATCCCCCGAAGGCACTGGCGCCTGGGAGCCAGGCCCTTGACCTCAGGCTTGTCACAAAGAGTGAACCTGGCCAGATGAAGCAAAAGGAGTGGGAAACAGCCCATATTAAGGGCTCTTTTAGTCTGGGTAACCCAGGCTGCAATGTGAGCTCCAGCACGAGAGCAAACCCTGCTCCCCAGTCCTGTCTCTGCTGGTGCCCAGGGGATGGGGGACGTGCCACCAGAGCCAGCTCTGGACCTGCCAGGGGCAGGTCAGTCCCAGCAGGGCAGGGAGTCCCCCCCAAGCTGTACAGCTCTGCAGCACTGGGCACTGCAAAGCGGCACCAAAATCCTGAGAAAACTCAGATGCTGGGAAAGGACCCAACAGCAAGGAAAGCTGGGAAGGTCTCGTGGTCTCCTCCACAATCTCACCCCGAGGGCTGAGACACAGACCTGGAGTCAAGAAATCTGTAACAGCAGAGCCCTCCTCTTTTCTCCTTGGACAGAGCCCAGAAGTATTGCTTTCAAGTTGGACAGTGATAAAACACTTGGTGGCAGTGCCCTGCCTGCAGCCAGCTGCCAGAGCCAGCCTGGCACTGCTCACATGCAAGTCGCTCAGTGGCTGGAGCACAGTGTTTTTCCCTCCTCTGCTCAGCTCAAGGAGGGGCAGATAAATAATTCCAAGATTTCTTCGGCTTGACAACTTTCTGCTTGGTTTATGGGGAAGCAAATCTCAGTAGAGGCTGTTTTGCTTCTTGTAGCATAACCTTGTGCAGCAAACAGCACTCGGGCAAGAGAAGTTTGGGTTCTGCCCACTGGCAGGGCAAGGGGAACATCCAGTGAAGCCTCCAAGGCTCATTTTATCTCTTGGTAGGACAGCTGGGACTGGGAAAACAAAGAGACCAACCCAGCAGGGGAAGGACAGGCTTCCAACCCTTTTTAATGCTGTCCCACCTCTGCACAACCAGCCCCAGCAGCTCCCCTGCTCCTCAGCAGCTCCGCCCTGCCCGTGCAAGAGGAAAATCTGCACAAGAGAGGTACAACACTGCTGGGCAGCTCTAAGGCAGAAATACCAAAAGTCTGGTAACGTCCCTGAGGATGGACGGACCCTCCTCAGCAACGTCATCCTCCCGTCAGCCCCAGCCAGCCCCGACACAGCAGCGGCCTCCGTGCTTCCTCTGCTCCATAAAAAGAAGGTTGATGCCTCCCTCCCACGGGATCTGAGCCAGTTTAGTTAAACCAGTGTAGAAACTAATTTAATTTAAGAGGAAACTTCCACACTCACTTGGGTTCTGATTCGGCCGGCAGGTTTTGGGTGCTGAGCAGCCCTGCCACGAGCACTGGTGTAACAGACACCTCTGATCCAACTCCGCTACACCTTTTGCAGGGCGGATGCACACCCAGGGCAAGGGAGGCTTTTTGGGGGATTTAATTAACTGAGAAACCCAAACCTTCCTTCATTCCCACCTGATAGGAGTGCCACTCCTCACAGCAGCGTTAACAGAGCGAGTGCAGCTTCACTGGTGAAAATGCTCTTGGGACACATTTTGCATCCCCCAGTGGGCTGAACAGAAATATCAGAAGCATCAACTCCAGACTAATTAGCTCCCCGGTTTAATTAGCATTCCCGCAGCAGTCCGTGGCGGTCACCCCGGCGCGGGTGGCACGGCTGGCGAGTGCCAGCTGCCCGTGGGGCAGTGGCTGCACACCTGGCCACGTGCCAGCGGTCTCCCAGAGAGCACCGGAGCATTTTATCCCCATTTCTCGGGGCCGGGCGGATTTTGGACCGCACAGAGACAGAGCACAGCGGCCGCGGGACGAGTGGGGTCGGGGAGCGCGGCCTCACCTCGGTGATGCGCGGGTTGGAGCACTTGACGTTGTGGCTGGACCAGTCGAGCCAGGGCCGGGCGCCGGGGGAGCCGCAGTGCGGCCGCAGGGTGCACTTGGCCTCGCCGCTGCACCAGCCGCACTCGAACTTGGGGTCGGCCTTGAGGCACAGCCCGCAGCTCTCGCGCTGCGCCGCGCACTTGTACAGGTGCACTGCGGGGAGAGGGAGGGTCAGGGACCGAGAGATTCCCTCGGGATGCAGCTGGGACCGAGAGATTCCCTCGGGATGCAGCTGCTCCCGGACCTGCCCGCCACAGCACGAGCTCGGCTTTGGCTCCCCAGGCCGCAGGTGCCCCTGCGCGGGTGGATTCCAAAGCCGAGGCGGTGTCAGGGGGGCTCAGAGAGCAGCACCAACAGTGCCGGGAGCCTCTCTCCCCCTCAGGGTGATCCTCGGGGGTCACAATGCCTCTGCCCCAACAGCCCCTCTCCAGCCCCCCACCACCCGTGACCTGAAGCCAATTCAAGCACATCTTTTACCTTTCACATTCTCCGGGTTGTCAATGACGAAATTCCCATTCCAAACCACGGCAAAGTCCACTGCCAGGTTGCTGATGTCCATCCCATCGTAGAGGTACTGCAGGGGAAGAGCCAGAATGAAATGCTTGGGGAGACGACATTCGCAGACAAAGTGGGTTTTTTGAAAGAAACCGTCCTTATTCTCTGCTTAAAAACATCTGCTGGTGCCTGAGACACCACACTTCTACACTTCCTCTCCAGGGTTCTGCTTTGAGTCCCTTCTCCTCACCAGGAAGAGATAATTAAATCAGGCCTAGTCCTTGTGAGAGGTAACAGATTAATTATTCCACTCGCAGTGGTTGCTCTCGTCACTCAGTCTCTGGTTTACCAGCACAGCCCCTGCAGTTCACCAGACTGGGACTGCTGCCTTCAGGCTGTTTCTCACCCAGTTTGGGCACCCCAGTGTGACTGGGAGCTGGGAAATCCCACTGCAGAGCTTTGCTGGTGGAATAGGAACAGCTGAGCAAAAATAAATGGTGCAGAGCCCCAGCCACTGCTTCAGCCTGCTCTGGGATAGCACAGGCTGGAATTATTGCCCTTCTTACAGACGTCCTGGGGGCCGTGGCTGAGCGAAGCTGGATGCTTCAGCTGAATTCCCAGTGAATGCTGAACTTCCCATTATCACACCCAGCACTGGCCTCACTCTGGTGCTCTCTTTAGGTCAACCAAGAGCTGCTAAAAAGACTTAGAAAGGTGAGTGAGCATTGCCATCCTCTCTGGGACGAGGGAATGGTGATTAAAGCAGGGCAGGCTGCTCTGCCCGTCCCTGGGCAGCAGTTGTGCAGTTCTAACTCACATTCGACTGTACTGGTTCACCCTGCCTGGCTTCTACTGAGCTGGTGTGGAACGAGAAGCTGTGAGTCCAGAATGGCCCTTACATCCTCCCCCCACCACCTCCTGTCAGCCTAACAGCAGTAAAAGTGCTTCTCTAATGCTTATAAATCACTCTGGATAGGAAAAGCGCTATATACTATTAATACATTTATTATCCACCAAGCTGCAAGGCCCAAAGACGGCCGGTGATGTATAAATATCCAGCAAAATTTTTAAAAATTCAAAACTTCATTAACAATTTAAGACCATCTGCGCTGAATATTCAAGTGGACCCTGTTCTGCTGCCTAAAACAAACTGGCTGTGCCCTGTTTGCCCAGGGCCCTTTCCGAGCACACGGTGAGCAAAGGAAAGGCCACGCTTGCCCCTGCTCGTCCCGCAGCTGTGAAGGGCCACAAGAGACCCAAACGTGGGCTGTGGATCGGGGTGGGGGTGCCTGCATTTGCCATTTGTGTTTTGGCAGCCCCAGGCACCCGCCAAGGTGACTTTGGGGTGCCCTGGGGTCCACGGCAAGGCTGAGCCCCGTCCTGTGGAGGGGGATTGTCCTCCCCTGCTCCTCGGGCAGCATCACTCCGGTGATTCCCCTCTCCCCGCCGTGCTCCGCTCTCTCCCCTGGCGGTTTCCCTTTCCCCCTCCCTCCCTGCTCTCCAGCACTGCTCTATTCATCCAGCCACCGTGACCTGGAACTCGACAGCTCCCCGATAAGGGGTCTGTGATTCTCCTTATCTCCCCGCGTGTGAATTAGCCTGCTGTAACACCCTCTGCATTCCCTCCTCCTCCTCCCCTTCCCCTGGCTGACCCCCCACCGGCAGCCAGGGAGCTCCAGATAAGGCATCTCCTCCCCGTGACCAAACCCCTCGTGGGCGTTCTCCCACCTGGGATTCAGGATTAGAGATTTTCCACCCTCCCCGCAGCTGTTTGGAGCCGGCACCCCCTTCCCAAAGGCTCCCCCCGCTCTCACCGAGCTGTTCTGGCACTGCACGCTGGAGCTGTTGAAGCGCAGGGCGGGCACCCTGTGGACGATGCCCTGGATGCTGAGCACACACTCGTAGCCCCTCTGGCCCGACTGGGGCTGCGGCAGGTTCCTGGCCTTCAGCGTGATGGGCTTCACCTCTCCCACCGGGATCAGGATCTCCTCCGTGGGGAAGAGCTGGGGGCAGTCCTAGGAGGCAATGCGAGCGGCGGGGGGTTAAAGGCGGGCTGTGGTGGAGCTGCAGCTGTGCCCAGGTCTCGGGCCACCCGCTCTGGCGGCAGGGCCGATGTCCCGGCACGTCCCCAGCGCCCAGGACCTGCCACTCCCCAGTCCAGCTGCAGGTGAAGTGCAGGGACACAGAACCCCCCCGTGCCGGCCCCTGTGCCCCGGGGCTGGCACTGATGTCCTCGCTCCAGCTGCACAAGGAGGAACACCCTCTCTGGGGACAAATCCAAGGTGCCCTCCCTGCTCTGAGCTTCCCACAGGTTTTATCTGTGGAGCCAGCAGCTCCTGCTGCACCCTCCTGAGGAGCTCAGCCCCTTATCAGCTGCTCCAGCCCTGCTGAGCCCCCTGCTCCGGGAGAGGATGGGCTGCTCCCAGCCACAGGGGCTTCCCCTAATCCCATTTCACCCCTCAGACCCCTCGTGCTGTGGAGTGAGATGGATCAGCCCAGGATGTGCTTCCCTCTCACCACCAGGCACCGTTCTGCTCTGCTTTGTCTCAGTAGAATTGGGCCAAGGTGCCGTTAATTTCGGAGGTGACATTGAGTTCTACTCTGTCTGCTCTCGCTCCATGCTCCAACACCTCCTGCCTTCCCGAATCGCCCACCAGCTCCTGTGCTGTGGCTGGCACGGTGTTTTCCTGGCCTGAGGAATGCCTGGGTGGGATTCGTGCCTCTGCCAGCTGGGTGGGCAAAGCGTCCGACCTGAACTGCCCGTTCTACCCCAGATCACAGAATGGTTTGGATGCGAAGGGACCTTAAAAATCATCCCTGGAAGTGTCCAAGGCCAGGTTGGATGGGGTTGGGAGCAATCTGGGATAGTGGAAGGTGTCCCTGCCCACGGCAGGAGGTGGAATGAGATGATTTTTAAGATCCCTTCCCATCCAAACCATCTGTGATTCTGTGAAACACCATTCCACAGAAGAACAGATCTCCAGTTCCCCCAAACACAAACTGAATGTCTAAAAGAAATCCTGAGACAGACCACAAAAAATGACTTATCAGCACCTGGTAACTGTGTGACATCCCTCCCACGAGATCTCAGCATCCCAAACATTATCTCTGCACAACACACTGGGAAATACAATTTTTCTTCAATTTCTACACCGGGAACTGCACCACGCTGAGACAAAGGCTCTGACCACCAGCACTATTTACATTCTGCTCAGCTCTAATTTGCTTTGATCTAATGGAACAAGGTACCTAAGCACCTGTAAGCACCTGACACTGAATGATTAATCCCGAGCTAAAGCAGGAGTTTAGAACAAACGCCCTGACGTCTCCATCTCCGTTCCCTCTGCCAAATCCCAGACTGGCATCCCGAGCCCTTTGCCCCCCAGCCTGGGGATGAAAGGAAATCATCCTGACGGCAATGCCAGGACAGCCATCCTGCCCAGGATCCCGCTAGGACAGCGTGTCCAGGGGGAAAATCCCCTCCTCCCCAGCCCAGGCTCCCCCTCCGGCTCCAGCCAGGGCCATGGGAAGTTGTTTCACCACTGGCTCAAGCGAGCTGTAAATGAGAAACAGATGCTCCCTCGGTCTGGAGGAGCCACTAACTTAAACTGCAGCCTCATAAACCTCTTTAGTGGCGCTTTTCCTTATATATATTTTATTTTATTTCTAACAGGGACTTTCACGGATTAACGGCCAAGAGTGATTTCCAGCTCCATCAGCCAGCAGGCTGCGCTGGGGAGGGAAGGGAAGGCCTTTCCCGCAGTGGAGTGGGTTCACAGGCTGGGAGGGAACGGCATTCGCAGCTTCCCACTGACCCTGGGGCCGTGGATCCAACCCTCAGCTCACCGCCAGCAAACTCCCTGGGCTCGTGGCATTTTCCATCCCCTGCCAGCTCTTCCACGCCGACTCTGCACGCACATTCCTTCCTCTCCTTACACACCACGCGCCTGTGCCACCTTCCACTCAACACCTGCCTGCATCTGAGGTTTTGCATTTCACCTCAAAGTCACATCGAGCGCCAAGAGGAGACGAGTGGCTCCGCTCCACAGAGGTGCCCAGCCCCGTGGAACGCCCACGGTTTGGGGGAAAAGCAACCTGAAGCCGCAGAATCCTTCACCCCATCGTGACTGAAAACAAAAAATCTCCACTTGCCTCACCAGTGGGAGAACTTCAGTGCACAGTCCTGAAAATAATGAAGATGTTATGGACCATTATCCCTCCTGGCCGGCGCCGTCCGTGAGGCGACTGCTAAAGAAAGGCTCCTGCCTCTCCAGGCACGGGAGAGGACTCCCGTTCCCAGATCTGCTCTCTGGTGCTGAAAACGCCGGCAGCAAAAATCCTTCTGCCGTCATTAGACACGAGTGGGACAAAATAGATTTTTTTTTTTTTTTCTCATTCCTTTGGTCCCAGGGGAAGGAAAATGTCACATTGGGATTGTGGGGAAAGCAAGGGAAGGAAAACGTCACATTGGGATTGTGGGGAAAGCAAAGGAAGGAAAATGTCACATTGGGATTGTGGGGAAAGCAAGGCAGGCGCAGCCCGAGCAGAGGCGAGGCGGCCCCTCTGTGCTGGCTGACAGCTGCAGTGATCACACTAATAAGGGACCCACATTTTGGGGTGGAGAGATCCATAGGAAGGTGCCAGACTCTGGAAAACCCAGGATGCTCATGGGGAGCCACACTGCTGCGGGCAGTCGCTGCTGAACTTCTCAGCTGAGCGAGGGGAGCCGCGGGAGCTGCCAGGGCTGGCGGAGGGTTCGGGTCGGCTCAGACCCTGCACGTGCTGTGGAGCCTCTGTGAGCTCTTTCCAGCCTCAGTGCTCAGCTTTCAGGGCATTTTTCTTTGCAATTTGTTTTGCAGATTGCTGCTGCAGTGACGTGCAGCCCAAATCCCTGCAAACCCATGTTCCTGCACCCCAAATCCCTGCACAGCCACGGCCCTGCACCCCAAATCCCTGCAAACCCATGTTCCTGCACCCCAAATCCCTGCACAGCCACGGCCCTGCACCCCAAATCCCTGCAAACCCATGTTCCTGCACCCCAAATCCCTGCACAGCCACGGCCCTGCACCCCAAATCCCTGCAAACCCATGTTCCTGCACACACAGCCCTTCCCACAGACCTTGTGTGGGGGTTTTGGCTCTCACGTGGGTGCTGCTGCAGGAGGACAGCCTGGCAGGGCGGTTTGCCCCTCTCCCAGCTGTAAAGCCAGTGTTCAGACAAATTATTTTGTTGGGGGTTTATCATCAGCTTCAGCCTCTGCCAATGCTGATTCCCTTTACAGGAGTTTCCTGACGGACTGGGAAGGGGTGGGCAGCACCAGCCCTGCTGCTGGGGCCGGAGCTGTGGCTGTGGCCAAGGCCCATCGTGTCCCTGCTTTGTCAGGCTCAGCCTGGGTGCCCCAGTCTGCTTTTCCTCCCCAGGAAGAGCGAAACGCCCAGAAAACACCGAGTAAAGGTGGTGGAGCACACAGTTTGTTCCATAATCAGTTTACTTTGTTTTTTAATTCATGAGAGGTAAATCCTGCAGCGAGTTGGGAAGGCCATTATTGCCTCCTCTCGCTAAACAAACACGCAGAATCCTCTCATTATCCTCCTTGACTTCCCTCCGCCAGAATAAACACGGATCAGATCTGCTGGAGGAAGACAAGGCTCCGATGCCTGAGTGGCACAGACTCTCGGGGAATATTCTGCCTGTGAAGTAGCAGCACACACAATTTACAAAGACATTTTATGCTTCTCCAACACTTTTTAGCCTCAAAGACTCCAAGGTCTATAAATACCTTAAAGACCCGCGTTCTGCAGCTGTCTCTGGAGCAGAACAGAGCACCCATGGTTATTATTTGTGTTTAACTGAGCAGTTTTAGTAGGTCAAACCTCCTTGCTCTTATTTGGAAAAAAAAATTGCCTAGAAATGGCAGGCAATTCTTCTGA
Source organism: Rhagologus leucostigma (assembly GCA_013397725.1). NCBI lineage: Eukaryota > Metazoa > Chordata > Aves > Passeriformes > Rhagologus > Rhagologus leucostigma. The sequence continues at coordinate 937,107 of VZTD01004029.1, forward strand.
CTACGGGATTTAGCCCAAATGGCAGAAAATAGACTGTTTTTGTACTTTTCATCTTCAAAAAACCCCCACAAACTCTCCACAAATGTTAACTTGCTGCACGTTATTTTAAAGTTATAAACATAACCCGATCTGGCACGTGAATGTAAACCCCTGGTTCACAGTTGTGTTCCCAATGATATAAATTACAGTCCCTGTCACTCATGGAAACACATTATCCTTCATTTATGCCACTAGAAAGGAGAGCAGACCCTGTTCCTTAGAAACCAGACATGAAAGAAAGGCAGCTGGAGCCAAGCCTGGTAAATTCCTTCCCCACACCATTAGTCCTGAGCTCCGGGCACGTGCTGTAACCTGGGTCTTCTCCATTAATTTGGGAGGCAGGGGGATATTTACAGCCCTGGAACGGCTGGAGGGAATCTTTCCCTGCTGTAAACAACCCCTTGTGTGCCGGAGGTGAGGGCAGGAGCGATTCCCTGGCACGGGGACAGGTTACAGGCAGGAACATCTCCCTCTGCTCCCTGCAGCTCTTCCCCGCGTGGCTCCTTCCCTCCAGACACCCAACATCCACACCACGGATGAAAAAGGCATTGCCACAGCTCAGAGCTGAGGTGATTTTGCTGAAATCGGGCTTTTTGTTCCTGTTTCGGGCAAAGCCATCTCCCCAAAGTCAGGTGTGACCCGGCAAAGTCCTTGGCTGGCTTTGGTGGCCTGAGATGCGGCTTTTGTTCCCCACTCGCTGCTCTCAGCTCTCCTGGGATGGGGACGGGCAGGACAGGCTCGAGGGTGGGTTGATTTTGATTTGTTTCCTTCAAGGCACGTCAAGCAGCACTCAGCACCCAAGGGCACAGCCAGGGGCGAGGGCGTTGCTCTAAAATCAGAGGGAATTTAAAGGAGCTGGAATCCGGCTCGGCACTGAACTCCCCAAATCTGAAACTCTCTCAGACCGGCATCCCTCCTGTGGAAACGGCGTTATCAGCACATGCTAGACATCAAAGAGGGACGGGTTCCCACTCATTCTGGGGAGCTAAGAGGATTTGTTTGGTTCGAGCTCTCCCCTGGGATGGGGTGGAAGGATGTGTTCATGTATCCACACTTCTCCTCCTCTGGAAATTCCAAACATTTGGAGAGACACATCATAAAACCTCTCACACACACAAACCCAACCACATCAGACGTACTGAAATCGTATCATTGGCTTGATCTGGAGTTTTGTGAAGTGGGACAATCAGTGCTCCACACCCACGAGAATCTCTTGGAGAAATCCTGATTTAGCAAGGTCTGAGCAGGCACCTTCTGCTGACAGTGAAGACTCTGGCCAAGAAAAGGATGGCAAAATAATTGCTTATCTAATTATTAACTCCTAAAGAATTGGGTACCTGGAAATGGAGACCTCAGAGGAGTTGGGTTCCCCCAGTGTCAGAAATTCCCATGAGATGGAGGATATCAGGAACAGCCAGCTCTGTCCTGCAAGAACCCTGTGCCGTAAAGGCTGTGAAGGGCTCTGTATGCATTGACCAGTGACCCCAAACCCCAAATGTGTTCCACATTTTCACTTTTCCAAAAGCACCCACCCACCTTTGGGGCTTCCTCTGCACCCCCCACACCTGTCCCTGAGCTCTGCCCTTGGACCTGAGCAAACAACTCCTGCTGACAGGGCAGGCGGAGGGATGAGAAAAGCTCTCTGGGTTGTATTTTCACGGAAGGCAGGGCAAAAAAAGCAGCATTTAGCTCGGTCAGCAGGGGCAGAAGCTTGCAAGGAGCAAGAGCACAGCTCACGAAGAAGGAATTTCTCTCCCCCATCTCCTCGTGAAGTGGCTGAGGCTTTGAGCTCTTGTTCCTCCTCCAGACAGACAACTCCTGGGAGCATCAAAGGGAGCTCGTTACACATCCAGTCCCACTGGGACGCCAGTTCTGATGGGCCAGGAGTAAAAGGGAATATTCAAGATATTTTCCCTTGAATTAAATATAAAGATGCGAGCAAATTTCCAGGCCCGTGTGAACACGTGTGTAAACCTTACGTAAGGAGAGGCACAGGGGACTGAAAGTAGGGCACAGACACGGAGATCACGGGCTCCAAACACCACTGGCTCTGCTGGGGAGGGAGCGGGGGTGAGCACAAACAATTACCTAATACATCAGGCCGTGACACAATGAGAACGTTGTGATCTGAGCTGGTTTAGGGGAGGAAACTCTTCATGAGGCATTTATTTATTTCCCTGTTAGTGAAGAGCCTGGAGTAAAGGCATTATCACCGTGCTGTGTGTGAGGAGGAGATTCCTTGGTCTTAAATAAGCAAACAAATTCATTTGGGGTGGTTTTGCCTGTGCTCAGAGGTCTGGAGAAGAAATGATGGACAGCAGAGCACTTGTATCGTTATCATCAGCCCTTATCAAAACTGATCACCAGGAAGGTGTGGGATATCCCAAAACATCCCCTGGTAAGAAACAACCTCTGCAAGGCGAAGACGACAGAGGAGGTTCTTTGGAGACACGACAGCACTGTGATCCCAGCAGGAACTTCCAGAGATACCAACTCCTCCACTCTCTCCCTCTGTGTGATCTCAGGCAAGTCCTGGGTGCTCCCAGGAGGAAAACAGAGATAATGGGATTGTCCTACTTTAGTCAGACACTTCTGAGATCCCGGGGCTGGAGACCCAGAGAACGGAGAACTCCAGCTGTGCAGCCTGGCAGGACAGGGATGCTTTGAGCGTGAAGGAGGAACCTCCCCATCGCTCAAGAGGAGGAGACACAAAGGGTTCTGCTCTCTCTGGATATGGTCTCATTTCAGGTCCTACAAAGCTATTTGTAGGAACAGTGAGGGCAAGGACCAGGACCCTGCCAGCACCAGGACCCCAAGAAGATGAAGCAGGCAGGGGGATCAGCCAGGACAAAGGACGCAGAAACCCCAGACCGAGGGTTCCCGGCCACGTTCAGTCAGGAATTTGTGCTAACAAACCCCTTTCCTCCACGGATCCCTCCGCCCTGGGATGCACAGGAGAGCTGGCAGAGCCACTCACGGGCTGTGCCTTTCCAAGTGTTAAAAGCATTTTTGGATTGGAGCCCCACACCTTTTATGAGCTGCTAAAAGAGACGGCTCTGGGTCCCCAGCGCTGGAACCCAAACCAATGCCCTTCTCCAAAATCCGGGGCTGTGCACTTCGGCAATTCCCTTCTTCCTCAGCCCACAGCCAGGCCCCGGCCATAAATCCCAGCCCTGCCAGCACAAGGCACTGACCAGCCCCAGCCAGACCTGCTGTGGCCCTCAGCCAAAGCAGAGCTGCTGAGAGGTGCTGGGTTTGAGGAGTCTCTGGGACCCCTGAGGGAAAGCGCTGCAGTAATTACTGTAATTAACGAACGTGGGCATGCCCACACAGCAGGGGTGGGATCAGCTCTGGCGTTCAGGTCAAGAGCAGCGCTTCAGTGACACCAACACTTCCCCGCTTTAAAGCTGCGTCTTTCTGACACCAAGGACACCCACAGGAAGCCAACAAACCTCACACAAACACTGGTTATGCTGCTCGTGGTGTGGAAGAGCAAAGGCTAAAGGGAAGAACCCTGGTGTGGTACCTCGGAGACGTTGATCCGTCCCTCCTGGAAGGAGCAGGTGGTGGGGTCGTGGGTGCAGAGGTTCCGGTACTTGCACCAGTGGCAGCGGAAGGCGCTGTTCACACAGGACAGGCACCTGGGGACAAAGGAGGGGTCAGCACACGGCTCAGCACAGTCATCTCCAGGCCTTGCCAGAAATCCAGGCTTCCTGGGAAAATAATTTCTTTGTGGGGTTGGTTTTGATAAAGCGAAAGTGAGAAACGGGTTTGGGAAAACACGCAGGCTCAAAAGACAGACTTTGGGCAGCCGCACAATTTATTCCACGGTAAAATACAAGCTGGGATTTATTGGACATCGTCGGGTTGGTGTAAAATAGAGCAGGGCGTTGCACAGGCACCAGGCCTGGGTTTTGGTTTCTGGAAAAGGAGGCAAGCCTGGCAAAAATGGGATCAGTTGTTCTACAAGTCAGGAATGCTTCAAGTCAACGGCAACACTTCTGCCCGGCCTTGGAGCGCAGAGGGTCCAGCAAGTGCTTCTGATTCACGTCGGGAAAAAAATTAACTGTTTATGAAATGTTTTTGAGAGAACACAGACCCTTTTCAGCCCCGGGGGGACCCAGCTGCCAGCAGAGTGGCTGGGTGGGTTTTGTTCCCCACTCGCTGCTGCTACAGAGACGCACGAGCTGTGACAGCTGCTAATCCTGGCAGTTGCCACCTCCTCCACCTCCGAGGCCACCCCTCCTGCCGCGTGGCAGCTCTTGCTGGCACAAGGCTCAGCTGTGCCCATGGATTCGGTCCCGTGCCATAACCTGTGGCTCAGGCACTGCGGTGCTGCCCGGAGAGGGAAGTGCCCGGGGATGTGCTGGAGCAAGGCCAGGCACAGATGTCACCAGGGAGGTGGCAGCGCGGCCTCGGGCACGATGCTCTGCAAGAAGAGGAGAGCGGCTCTGCAGGCAGGGGCTCTCCTGCCAGCTGGGCACAGGGACCAGGGCAGTGGGAGCTCGTGTGAGCTGCTGCCACCAGAATGAGTTCTAGTGACTCAGTTGTGTTCTCCCGATGCATTCCTGGTGACCTGAATAGCCAAGGGAGCTTATTCTAATCACGCACGGGTAAATCTGGGGGAGAACACCGAGTGCTGCGAGCTTGTTTAATTACTCATTTGTCTGACCCATTTCTGTCCCCCTTTGGGTCTGCAGCACCTCACCCACCTGCCCTCACCCGGCCTGGCCTCCAGCTTTCCCAGCAGGGGCTGGTGGAGCTCCCAGTTTGCCCTCCGAGGGAGGAGGACCTCCCTGGCCACCCAGGCCTGTGGTTTGGTTTGGCACCTCTCCCTGTTCCGTGGCTTCCGTGGTTTCCCGGCTGCTGCTCCCAGCTCTCCCCAGGCCTGGCAGCAGGACAAGGCGGGATCCTGAGCTCCCACACTTACACCGGGTCACCACCTCGGCTCTTTCGCCCCGATCCAGCTTTCTGAAGGACCAGCACGTCTCCTTTGCTTCAGAAAGCACACCTCTCCACCTCATCTAATCCCTACTAAAACACGCTTGACAGGGAAGGTTCCCCGTCCCACCTGCAGCTCCCTGGGGACACAGAATCCACAGCCCTGAGCTCGGAACCACCCCAACCCACGGGGTCACAACACCACAGGAGGGTTCCCAGGACCTTCCTGCCCATCCCCAAACCCCTGCTGTCCCTCTCTCCCCGTGTCACCTCCCAGGGCTGCGTGCCTCAGATGCCACAGCCACGAGGGGCTCGGCTGCTCGCCTGCTCCCCACACACCCCAGCACTGCAGCAGAGAGCCTCGGGATCAATAGATCTCTCCTCTCTGCTGGCTGAGCCCTGAATTCTTCCTCCTTTCTGCACGCTGTGATTCATTCCTGCCAGGCTGGCTGTGCCCTCCTTGAACTCTGTGATAACGAGTCCGGAGTGATGTAAGTGCTGCAGAATTTACCACCCTGTAAGCACTTTATCTCCAGACACAAACGGGGGAAGGCACGGCCAGATGAAGCCGAGTGACAGGCCGGGAAGGATGTATTGCCTCTCCCGATCCAAACCTCGGCTCCTCCATGAAAATAGGGGTCCCTGGAATGCCATTCCTCATGGAAATTCCGCACCGGGAGAACGCAGAGGAGCCTGGGGGGACTGCAAGTGCTGCTGGTGCTGCACAGCCTGGCCGAGGGACAAGGACCTGAGGACACAGCTGTGCACGAGGGGCAGCAGGACAGGAGCAGGAATCGCTGGGGTTATGGATATGGATCCCACAGGCAGCACAGGGGCACTGAAGGATTCCCTGCCATCCCGGTACCTCTGTTCTGCGGCTCACAACAGAATTTAAATCAAAAATGAATGCCTGCCCAGGAAAACCAGCGGCCAGCCAAGCCTGTGAGCACACAACCCCTCTTCTTCCAAGGGCAGCAGGAAAGGCCCTGGAGCTTGAGGCTTCAAACCCAGCACAGAAGGGTTGGGAGTGACCTTGTGCTGGCACTCGGTGACTCCAGCAGCTGCCCCTGCCCCAGGAGAGGCTCCCAGCCCTGCCATCCCCATCCAGCTGCTGGCAGGTCCTGCCCGCAGAGCCACAGCTCGCTTTGTTTCCAGAGAGAAATCCATAAACGCTTCAGGTCTGTCAATGTGTTTTTAAGGCCGGCCAGCTGCCTGCTGCCTTCCAGTGCCCGGGGGGATGTGATTCCCCCATCCTCAGCAGCACCGAGCCCTCCACGGAGCCTCCACTGGGCCTCCCACGTGCCTGGGCTGCAGCCCACCTTCCCCTGCCCGCATCCCACCTTCCCTTCCCGCATCCCACCTTCTCCTCCTGAATCCCACC
>VZTD01004029.1:943548-1004653 GCA_013397725.1 Rhagologus leucostigma
GCTCGCTCCACCTGCCTCCTCCCGAGGCTCTCGGAGCTCCACGCGCGCCCAGAGTTCCGAGCACACGCGGGCCGGTGGCTGCCCGTGGTGACCCGGGCAGTGTGCCAACCCCGCTGGCAGGTCCCACGCCCACTCCCCAAATCCTTTGGGCTGGTTTTTGGCTCTGCTGGGGGTGGGGAAGGAGCACTCACAGCTGGTGGGCACTGCAGTTGTAGAACTTGAACTCGGTGCTGACGAAGGTCCTGCCCGTCTCCCGGGACTTCAGCTGGAGCACGACGCCGAACCAGTCTGGGGACGCAGAGCAGAGCCCGTCACTCCTGCCCACGAGAGCGAGGGGACAGCAGCACGCCCGGGGTGATCTGCTGCCCACTGCCCGCCCGCTGAGCCACCGCTGCTGGGGGAGCTTGGGTTTTGGTCTCCCTGCTCCCCCACCCACCAGGACCCCCACCCACACCCTGCCCTCGAGCACCCCGGGGTGTCTGTGTCCGGAAACGCCTCCAAAAAACCAGCCCTGATGGCGAAATGCATCAGAGACTCGGGGGAAACGCTGCCTTGGGACGATTTTGGAATCTCTCCCTGTTCCTGATTCAGTCTCCGGTATGAAAAGTGAGACTGTTCTGAGAGGCAGCCCAGGAATAGAATCGTGGAGTCACGGAAGGGTTTGGGTTGGAAGGGGAAGATCATGTCATTCAACCCCCTGCCATGGGCAGAGACACTTCCCACCATCCCGGGTTGCTCCAAACCCCATCCAACCCTACCCTTGAACACTTCCAGGGATTAGGATCCACAGCTTCTCTGGGCATAACCTCCTAGAATGATCTCCTAGAGTAGGAGGCACTGCTGGACACAAGTGAAGCACCAGCAGAGCTCTCCGGGAGCCCCAGCTCTGCGTTAATTAAGAGCAGATTGTTCTTTTGGGGCTGCTAGGGGGAAGCCTATCCTGGCCCAGCTACCACGGGGCTCTGGGCCCCGTGGTGTTCCCCAAGTCTCAGGCTCCATAAAATGCCTCAGAAATACAAAGACATCAGCAGGGAGGCACCGTGGACACCTGGAAGGATGCCAAGGGGAAAATGAGCTCCAAGCCAGTGGCGCTTCGGTTATGGGAAGAGAAAATATGACAGCGGTGACATTAATGAGGAGCCAACCCAGAGACCAGCACTGAAACAGAGAAACCGCAGCCACCTACTCGTGGGTGCTGAGCCAGGCCTAGGGGAGATTCCTGCTTCCCAGTTTCACCCAGTCTGGCAGGGCTGAGAGCTCCTGGCCACCCGTGAGCCACCCTGGAGGCGATAGACGGCTCCTGTCCTGCCCTGGGAGCTGTCTGGCAGCTCAGGGAGGGCTTAAGGACAGGGCAAGCACTCCCTGCTGCCTGCTGCCAGCCCATCCTGCCCTGCGTGGGATGCCTTTCCTAAGGATGAAGCTGTCTGGGTTCAACAGGCTTTGACAGGAGCACGAATTTCTCCGGCAGCGGCCCCAAAGGCTCTGCTGCGCTCAGCTGATACTCCCAAAGCCGCCCTGCGCTGTCTGACACCGCGTCACTGCCCAGGATTCACCGCTTACCCTGATCCACGGGGATGGCAGGGACGTCTTTGGCTGGTGGGGACACACAAACCACCTGGCTGCCCGAAACCTGCCCCTCCACCTCCGTCAGGTTCCCGAAGAGGCAGCTGACGCCAGAACTCAGGTCCGGAGCATCGCTCACCCGCAGGCTGAGCTGCAGCAGGGACACCGGGGAGCAAAAGGGAGCCGTGAGCAGGCAGAGCTGCCCAAACCTCCCTCGAATTCCCAGTCCCAGCCGCCTTCCCTTTCAAAATGACCCCCTTAAATCACCCACCTGCCCACAGGTGCTGGCCAGCTGCCCTTTCGTGGGGAAGGGAGGGGGAAAAAGGAAGCCAAGGATGTTCTTTATGGATACAAACCCACCTCGTTGAACCATGGGGTGCTGCAGGTCAGGAGTGGTGGCAATGGCAGATTTTTGTCCCCCTGGTTGCTCTGCAGAAGCTTTGCCACCCTCAGTGCCTGTGCCAGGACCCTGAGAGCAGCAGTGACCGTCCCCAAACCCCTGAGCTCAATCCACCTCCCTGCCCTCTACACGGACAGGACAGACCACCCTGCCCTGGCCTGGGAGGAGCAAGTCCCCAGTGTCCCCAGCACAGCTGGGGAGTGTCCCCATGGCAAACCAGTGCCTGCAGGGCTGAGTGCCCTCTCCCCACACCATTTTCACTCGGGGTTCTGGGGGCAGCCCGCGAAGGGGAGGCAGCAGGACCAGCTGCCACAGGGGACTGGGGGGCTCTGGCAGCAACAGCTGGGAAGCTTCGGAGAGCCAGGCCCGAGCGCAGCTCACAGGGGAGCTTTTCGGGAAACAAAGCCTTTCCTTTCACCAGCCACGGAAACCAGACCAAGGGAAACGTGAGCTGAGGCACCAGGGGAAGGGGAATTTGTTTCTGCCACCCCCGCTCCTGCTCCTTCCCCGGCTCGGGTGACCCCTTGGCTCCCCTGTCCCTCTGCGAGCGTGACTTCATGAGAAAACACTTGTGCCAGAGGGAAGGGAGAAAGGCTGGAGCATGGAGTGTTCCCCGCTGGAGGTGCCTCTCGCGCAGGCCCCTGTCCCCGCTCACCGGGAGGCTGTGCTCGGACACCGAGATGCTGCTGGGCTGCACGGTCACACTCAGGCACTGGCTGATGCTCCCTGCGAAGCGAAACGGCTCCTCTGCCCGCTCACACCGGTCCCTCGGGGAGCACCTGCCACACACGAGCACTCAGAGCACAGAGAACGCCCACCCAGAGCACAGAAACCACCCAAAACACAAAAACACCCCAAGCACAGAACACACCCCAAACCCCCGCGGAGAGGTTCCGCAGCAGGACCTGGCGATGCCCCGCACAGGGAGCAGGTGTTGGCCACCAGGTTAGCACCAAAGGGTGCTGGAAGATATTCTGTGATCAGCAAAAAGACAAACCATGAGTATCCCATGAGTAATTCCTGCAGTGGGACACAGTCCAGAGCTGCTAATCCCATGTGCTGGGGGTGTGGGATGAGCCGTGAACTCATCACCTGCACACGAACTAAAGCAGAGAGCAGTAACAGGCAGGGACGGGATGGTGCCTCTGTCCTAATTAAACCCACCCAGCTCACTAATCGTCTCCTCCTGGAGCTGAGGGGGAGGCACGGCCAGGAATGGGAGCTTCCAGCTGCTGCCAGCGGTGCTTGGCTGGTGCTCACGCCTTGAGCTCCCGGCTCTGTCCCATTCCCAGCAGCAGGAGCGCACGCCTCCGAGCATGCCAAGGTGGCTGGGACTGCTCCTGGCATTCCGTGTGCTCCAGCATGGCTCCTTATCCCTGTTTTCTACTGCAGGTGTCCTTGGAGCAGAGAGAAATGCAGCTGTTTCCAGCAGAGCACCCACCAAGGGAGGACTATCAGTGTTTCCAACCAGACTGCGGCGCTGGCATCCCTCCAGGATTTCCTGGTTTATGTCATTTGGGGGAAATCCTTTCCTTCCAACTCCCCTCCATGGGTGCAGATGACAAACTCGCCTTCAAGGCCCCTTCGAACCCAAGCATGGTGGGGTTCTATGGAGCAGTGGGAGTGAGGCCGTTTGCTTTGGATGAAGAGCAGTGAGGTTTCCACTTTCCCTTTGCAAACCACCCCCGTGATCCCCAACAAACGCTGGGGCTGCTCTCCTCGCCCTCTGCCTTTCGTACCTTTTCCTCTGGAGCATAATGGAGCTAAATATGAATGGTGCCAAAGGAAGAAATATCGAGGTTTAAGTGAATCTCTAAGATAGCCCTAAAGTGAGCTCTTGACTGGAGCCTTTATCTCATTGACTCGCTGGAATGGCTCTTTTTTATCATCCTATTTATGGCAACGGCCCCAGCAGAGATAAATAGGCCTGGAGACAATAACACGCTTGCAGAGAGCAGCGCGGGGAAGTCTCGCAGGCTTCAGATCCCACTGGGCTGGAGAGATCCTGTGACAATGTCCTGGAGGCCTCCGATCGCTCCCGAAGAGCAAAGGATCCCTCTGTCCATGCAGAGGATGAACAAATCACCTCCTCCTCCGCCCCTCAGCCTTGCAGCCATCCCTAAGCACAGTGTGAGCATCGCCCCCTGACCCACCACCCTTCCACGGAGCAGCTGGAAGCAGGAACGTGTGAGAATTAAAGGGGGAGAGATGACAAATTAAATACAAATGCTCCTGCACTTGGGGCCTCCAAACAAAGATGACAGAGGCTTCGAGGAGCAGCAAGATAAACTCAATTATTTACAGCTTAAAAAAAAAAAGCTAAAAAATGATCACTGCTCCAAAGTGCAGATGCTTGAAGGGAGAGTTGAGAAATCCCACTGGGGAGGAGGCCTTGTTGGGAATAGGTTGATGCTGAAATGTCATGGCCAAAAGGGCAGAGGAAATGACACTTTTCTCTCCTCTTGTCACTGAGGGTTTTGTCTCTGCAAAATGAAGATAACAACCTTTACCTGCTTCCCAGGTGGCTTGTGAAGATCCAGCTCAGCGTGAGGGAGGCGCTCGGTGATCCTTGCAGAGGAGCTGCAGCGGGAGCAGCACCAACAGCCCCAGCACAGCTCCCCAAGCAGCATCCCCTCCCCACCCGCTGTCCCTGGGAGGGCACACAGCGCTGGGAATGCCCAGGGATGGAAATAATTCCCTTCTGACAAAGGAGCTGTGGCAGTAAAGACTTTCGGACACCACTGCACAAAGGGCAGCTCAGCTGTGGGGCTGGACAGGCTCGTTTGCAAAGGAAAAAAGCTAAAAAAACCCCAAAAGATGCCCAGAGTGCCCTGAGGTGCTGCTGTGGGATGCTCAGAGCTCTGCTGGTACCCCCAGCCCCTCCCTGAGAGGAGCCTGTGGGATGCTCAGGGGCTGAGCTGCATCTCCTGCACCTCCCCGAGCGTGGCCATGAACCAAACCCGCTGTGGGGAGCTGCTCTGCACCCCAAAGCCCCGAATCCAGGCCGGATTTGCGGAGGAGCCTGCAGCTCCCCGCTCCCCTCCAGCACCTGCTCCTCAGGCAAGTGGCCAAGCGCTGCTGTGCGGGGCCCTGAACTCTGCCTCCCCCATTTCCACGCTCTCCGTGCATTAACGGGGCCGCTCTGCGAGCTGGCACGGGGCCGGAGGGATTTCTATTCCCCTGCTCCAGCCTCCCCCAGGCTTTCCCCTCCTCCCCCGAGCTCCTCTGCCCGGTGGTCTCCCTTCCGCCTTAGGAAGCGCTCGTTTTTGTGGCACAGCAGAGAAAGGAAGGGCACGGACACCTCCTGAATGCAGAGAGAGTTTCCTGGAGCTCCCCTGGAGAAAAGCACCCTCAGCCCTTTGTGCCCGGCCACGTGAGGGGGGCTGCCAGCTCCCAGCCCGCTGCCGGATCCCCCCGGGAACGGCTGGAGCGGGGACCCCCGGCCTCCCCTTGCAGGATTTCAATCTCCTTTCCTGGTGCTTTTAAAGGGGCTCCGTGCTCTGCTCTGCTGCTGTAACCTCGCTGGAAGCGAAGCCCCACGCACAGAATCACGCCTGCTGCTGCCTTTAAAAATTCCACGTTATTTGGGATTTGCAGCCTGGGCGAGGAGCAGGAGGTGCAAACCACCAGGAGGAGTGTGCAAAACGCCAGGAGGAGTGTGCAAACCACCAGGCCTCCATTCCCACCAGTTTAAATTCTGGTTTTCCATCGTGTCCACATCCCCCTGCCCGTGCTGTGGGTGACCCACTGCTCCTGGAGCAGGAGTTTATTTCCCTTCACCTCTCCCCGGGAACTCAGGGATCTCCAGCGGCATCCGCGCTGCAGTGCAGGGAATGTCCGAAGGAGAGAAAAATGGATTTAAGGAACTTCAGCCTAATTCGTTTTGCGTGTGGGGCACTCGGAAGCCTTTGAAAGCCGCTTTTATCACCAGGAAACTGCCAAGGCTGGACTTACATGTGGTGCAGGGAGCACCAGCCGCAGTGGGGGTCCCCCGAGCTCAGGCACTCCTGGCAGGTCGTGTACTGCTCACAGGACTCCACGGGCACCCGGGACACCTGCAAGGGAACCACACACGCTCAGAGCTGCTCTGCCACAGCAAAACCAGAGCAGCCCCAGGTCCCGCTTTGCCCCTCGCAGTCACGGAACGCAGCAGCAAATCCGCGGCCTGAAATGAATTTGTTCCAACATCCAAGAATAGGAATTATTGGAGACTGAGACATGAGGTCACCCCGTCCCTTGGGTGAGTCCTGGGCACACACGGAGCCCCGGCCGGGCTCCCGTGGCGCCGCCGGCTCCTCAAACCCCCCGGGCCCCCTGCCCAGAGCCTCCCCTGGGGCTGGAGCTGAGCCCTCTCTTCCCTGATTTACGCTTTGCTCTCTCACCCTTCCCCCGGGGGAGCTGCTGCAGGGAATAAATCACCGGGATTTTGGCAGCTTGTTTAGTCTGGGTGGGTGTTTCACTGCTTGGGCCGCCCTGAGCCCTTCCAGCAGCGGCCGCGTGGGCCCCCAGGCCTGACCCACTGGGGATTGCTGTCCCTTGCAGGCAGGGATGGCACGGAGGGAAGCACAGGTGGGGACGACCCCAAACACTGCTGGTAACCCCCTCCCACTCACAGCACAGTCCCTGATGCTGAGGTGCAGCACGGCCCTGACCTATTTACCAGCACTGAAACCCCCAAAGGCTTCAAAACGACACCAGGCTTTAACCACAGGTCACTGCTTGGCTCCAACAAGGACATTTTTAACCTTTTCAACCACTTTAACCTTTCCAACCTGTCCTTTGCCACCTCCAGCAGCAGGGTGGGTTTGCCTCCCCTGTCTCTGCCCAGAGATCCTGCTCCCAACCCATGGAAGAAATCCCTTCCTATAAGGTTGGGAAGCACTGGAATAGGTAGCCCAAGAGGCTGTGGACTCCCTGTCCCTGGAGGTGTTCAAAGCCAGGCTGGACAGACCTTGGAACAACCTGGGATAGTGGAAGATGTCCACGTGTAACCAGATGATCTTCAAGCTCCCTCCCAGCCCGCACCATTCCGTGATTCTGTGGTTCTATTCCCATTTCTCCCACCAAATCCTGCAGATAATCCTCACCCAGCCTCCCTGCAGCGCTCGGGCCCCGGGAGTGATGCCTGCAACTGGCTGGGAATTCAAACAACTGTTGGATTGCACCGGCTCTGTCCGTCAAAACAGCACCCGGCTCCCAGCAGCCGGCTCTGAAAGGAGCAGTGTCTCCCCAAACAACGGCCACTGTCACGCCAAGTGCTGTTGACACAGTGAGAACCCAGTTCCCCTCTGAGGACGACACCAATAGGGCTGCTATTCTTCTTGTTTCCTCAGCCCCACTCAACAGCTTTTCCCGCAGCAGAGATCGCCCAGGGAAGCGCCGGGGTTGGGGTTTTCTCGCCGAGGTGGAGCCCATGGGGTGGGTGGAGGGCTCGGTTTGGGACCCTGGAAATGGGGGGGCAAGAGGGGCAGAGCTGGGAATGCCTTCAGCCCGTGAGGGATGGAAAGAGCTTCGGGAACGGAGAAGAGAAATTCAGGGCCGGAGGTGGAAATGAAGGGCTTGGGTTTGATCCCTGGCTGCAGAGGGGGCCTGGGGTGCCCTGGCAGGGCCTGCACCTCGAGCGGCCGTAGGTGATGGATGTGTTTTTCCCTGCTTTGCCTCTCCCTTCTAAGGGGGCAAAAAGCACTTTAGGGACAGCACAGCGGGGTGGGAGCGACCCCAGGGGCCAGAGGCAGCGCAGCCCCCCAGGACAGCCCAGCCAGGACTTGTTCCTGCACCCTGCCTGGTGCTGACGCTGCCCACGCCCACCCCGCCCCAGTGACCACCCAGCACTTCCCAGTGCAGACCAGTGCAGTCCCATCACGCCGCTCCTGGGTGGAGAACCAGAAGCAAACACGTGTTTTTCAAACCAAACAAGCATCCCACAGCTCTCAGCATTCCCTGTGGGAGACACCAGCCGGCACAGGAGCACCCAGGGATGTCGCTGGGTTTCCCCTAAAACCTGCCCCGCACGCTGAGCTCTGACCCAGCCCGGAGGTCAGGACAGCCCCAAAATCACCCGGCACTGTGGATCCCCAACAAAGGGAGGCTCGGCAGGATCCGTGCCTGTGATTTAAATGCAGCTCAGGGCTTGTTTCGTGTTTGTGAGGAGCTGCACGCTCTCGCTGCGCTCTATAAATAACGGAGGATTGGAATTATGTGAATAAGAGTTCATTAGAGATGATTTGATGTTGAGCGCTTCGTTTCTTTTTCTGCTCAGAAGCTGCGGCTTCTGCACACGATAATTCCTTAAAAACCACACAGAGATTTTGAACAATGTCTCTGGAGGAGCATCTGTGTGAAGGACAACAGCCCAGAATCCAACACTGCTGGGGGATCTCCTCGCTCCTGAGGGCACAGCCCTGCTCCCCCCAGCCCGACTGTGGCCCCTCTCCCTGCTCCCTGTGCCAAAGCGAACCTGCTGCTCGACCATTAAATGATAAAGTCTCATTGTTACTTTCTGTGACTGCCTGACCCATAACAGCAGCAAAATAAAAAAAAAAAAAAAAAAAAAAAAAACTCCTCCCAAAAAAAAANAAAAAAAAAAATCAATACAGTCTCTCCAAAACACAAGAATTCCGATTCTGCCAGCCCCCGGAGCAAACAAGTGCGAGAAACCAGTTCCAAATAAATAAATAAATAAATAAATAAATAAATAAATAAATAGAGACCTAAAATAAACAGCCAGAGCAAAGTTTCCACAGCTTTTGCGTGCTACCAGCCCAGGCCTGTGACCTCCCCTGGCTGGAGACAGCCCCTGGAGCATCCCACAGCCATGGCACGCTGCCCGCAGACCCCTCGGGGGGCTGGAGTTCAAACAGAAAATCTATTTTTAATGACTTTGGGGAGTGGAGTAGAGATGCCAACTAGTTCAGTGTAATTAAAACCATCTATCACTCACTGAGCAGGAGCCCAAAGTTGATGAACTTTCCAATGAGATTTGATTCTTTCCTTTATTCAGGAGAAAACTCCTCTTTGTGCTGGGGCAGGAGATGTGAAAAAGTGTGGGAAGGAGCAGGAGGACGCCTCGGCTGCAGCCATTAATGTGTCAGGGTGACAGGGAAAATAAAGTCAGACTTTCCCAGGGGGCTGTAAAAAGTTTGACAGACTCCTGTTCCCGCTGCTCCTCCCCCTGTGCCTCCGTGCACAGCTCCAGGTGGAACATCCTGCTGGGGCACCTCTGCCAAGGAAAATCCCAGTGTGCAGGGATGGGAACGCTCTGGCTGTGCTGAGCAAGACACGTGGGTGCAATCTGCCTCGGGCTGTGGAAATTCCTACCTGGAAATTGCTGTTCCTGACTCGCGGGGATCTCAGGCACACCGAGACTGACGCCAGCAACGAGTGCAGGAGCGAGTGGGAGGTGGGAAATGCATCCTTGGGGCAGAGCCAGGGCACAGAGGAGAGGGGAAGGGGGGAGTTTTAACCACAAACAACTGAGGAGCATCTCCAGGGTGCTGTGGAGCTCCCAAAGGTGGGAATGGCCCCAGCATCAGTCCGCGGGCCACAGGCCGGCACAGAGCAGGTGAGGGGCAGCTCTCCCGCCGGGTCCAGCCACTCCTGCAGGGCCGGTCTGCTCTCCCACGCCCCCAGCACAGGGAGGGTTCTCAGAGCCCCCGCCGGGCTGTCAGAACCAAATCAACGCCTGGAAGTTCTGGCAGAGTAGCAGCGAGTGGGAGAGGACACGGAGACAACGTTGCCATGGCTACAAGGGGATTATTTAATTACGGCGCTGCAGATGCACGCGGAGAGAGCCCCTTCAACTCTGATCCAGGCAACCTTTGCAGTGGGTTTGGCTTTGCTGCTGTAAGAACCTCATTAACATCTGACGAGGACACGCTGTGTTGGGGCACAGGGGACCGGATCACTCCCCGAGTGAGGGATCAGAGCTTCTCCAAACGTGCCCGTCTCCTTGGCTCCCTCACACCCTCCATGTGCAGCGCCAGGCTCCTGAGGGAGGTGATGAAAGCAAGGACAGCCTCCTCCGGGAAGCAAGAAAGACTGAAAAAATAGCAAATATCCCGAAGTGAGGCTTGCTCAAGCAGGAAAATTGTCCTCAAGCCAGAGTTTCCTCCATCCATCCGGCCCAGCGTCCCGGCAGGGCTCGGAGCAGCCTCGTGTTCTGGCACACAGGCTCCTGCAGACAAACGCTTTCCTGTGGTTTACCACGGCTCGAGTTAATCATCACATCAATATGGAGCATCCGAGCGGGGTTTGTTGGAATAACAAAGTGCCAGGCAGACATCCCAGCCCCGCTCCCAGGAGCAGCACGGGCTCGTGTAAACCTGCAGGAGGGGAAGTGGGTTTTCGTCTCCAGTGCGGGCTGCGCGTGACCGTTCGTGGGATGCTCGGTCTGCTCGCTCTGGCAGCTCCTCCTCTGCCCCCGGCAGGTGACAGCGACACTCCGGGGCCGCGGGGTGGGCCCGTGAAGGAGGTGGCACAGGGGCACAGGCACCGGGTGTCCCATCCCTCACCCTCCCTCGGCTCCCAGCTGTGGGTCAGCTCGGCCCCGCATTTGGGAACCCACGCTGGCATCCACCCCCTGCTCAGGCTGGCACACCAGTGCCAGCTCTGTGTGACAGCCACCGCTCCAAAGTGCCTTGGCAGCACCAGCTCTGCCTCCTGCCTCGCACGGACCATCTGCATCTGGGAATTGGGGGGCCAGGGATGCACGGCCGCCTCCATCTCCGTGTGCCCACTGCCTCCAGAGCTGGAAAACCCTGGTGCGCACACAAAATCGGGAAGCAACTCTTTCATCTTCAGTGCTGAAATAAAATCTGGAGCGCAGACCTGGCTGAGGTATTCACAGGAGCTTCTGGAACAGCAAATGCAGCAAAATTCATGGGTTAAATAATGAGGTGCAGCCCCATGTCCGTTCCTGCCCGGCTCCTCTGAGCTGCTCCTGCCCCAGGGTGCTGGTGACAGCCCGGTGTCCCCACACAGGGATGGCAGCTGGGGAGGACGGAACCCTCAGCAGATCCTCCTCTTTTGGGACACTAAACCACTCTGTGTCTTGCAGAACTGACCCACAGGACCTCTCCCTGACAAGAAAAGGGGTGGTGAGGGTGTACACGTGCCAGTAACGAGGAATGGGATGCTGAAGGTCTACCCCGCAAGGACAGGGTTAGGCTGTGACGGATCCATGTCCCTGGATCCCTGGAAAACCACCACACCTCAGGGGAGCCGCAGTTCCGTTCTTGACTGCACGAAAAGGGTCAAACGAGTTCCTGGAAATCGGGATCGTGATCCAGGCAGGAGCTCCCCTCCCCAGCCAGGGTGACACAACCCCCCTGCTCCTGTGGGAGCCGCCTCTGGGCTTGCTCTGGATCCCGGGATGATGTGCCTGGAGCAGCCGGGGGCACATCCAAGCTCTGCTGCCAGGGGCCATCACCGCTGCCATCACCAGGGGCTTCCTGACGTGTTGGCACCGTCTTCTGGCACCGCTGGGCAAGGCCACCCCGCCACGGCCACCAGCTGATGAGCACTGCCCTTTGCAGCCTGGTTAGCCCAGGCCTCGGGGGAACTAATTAATCAGGATAAAAGGGGGGCAGCCTTCCAAAATTTCTGGGCTCAGGTGGGGATCAATCCAACACAGCAAACTTTCATCTCGCATCAGTTCACGGCCTCTGCGTTCCGTGCTTTGCCTGGCTGCCACGGAACTCCTGACGTGCTCCCTGCAGTCATTTAAAAGTTTTAACAGAAGCTCAGAAAATTAATTAAGGTGAATAATTATAAAATGTGCGCTTCCTCCCCTCTCTGTTTGGCGAGAAAACGGCAAAAATAGAATTCGGAATAATTTTGGAGTGGTAAGCAATGTAATTAGGTGTTCAACGAACACTCACAATTGGGCTGTGCTTATTGAAATTACTGTTTTAGTCGGAACATTTTGCCAGAGAGTCATTAACAGCACAATGCTCCCATTCCCCGGGACTCTAATTAGGCTTGGACGCCTCCAGCTCAGGGATGCCCAGCCCTGCTGCCCACCCAGCCCTGCAGGTGATGCTCCGTGGGCACCCCAAGCAGGGCTCCCTGGGCTCCTCCCAGCTTCAGGGTGTGGGGACTCGGCCAGGAGGAGAGTGGGGACAGGGACAGAGCCCCTGGCATGGGGCAGTGGGAAGAGATTCCATCCTGTGAGGGTTGGGAGGCCCTGGCACAGGGTGCCCAGAGCAGCTGTGGCTGCCCCTGGATCCCTGGCAGTGCCCAAGGCCAGGCTGGACGGGGCTGGGAGCAGCCTGGGACAGTGGAAGGTGTCCCTGCCACGGCAAGGTGGGACTGGATGGATTTTAAGGTCCCTTGCAAGCCAAACCTTCTGCGATTCTGTGATTCTGTGATACCCTGAAGGTGGGGGTGCCTTAGAGGGGGGACACACCTTGGGAGAAACCAGAGCACCCAGTCGGGAACACCCTGAGCATTTATCAACAACATCCCTGCTCCGAGCAGCTGCCTGGGCTGGCTTGGAAATGATGGAGCCTCCAAAGCCGCAGTCCCTGCAGCTGAGTCCGAGCAGGGATCTCCACGCTGGGAAGCGCAGACACCCAGCTCCTCCTGAAAGCCCTCAATCTCCGGGGTGTGGATCCCAGGGATGCTCAGAGCCCGCTGCCTGCGAGTGCCTCCAGCCGTCTGTTTCTCCTGTCTCCCCAGGAGAAGCACACGCCAGACAGCAGAGCCCCTTCCCCCAAGCTGCCAGCCTGCAACTCACGGATTCACTTAAGTTGTTAAAAAGGATTGTGGCAGGCTAAGATAAAACAGAAGAGTTTAAAATGACAAACAGACTCCTAAATGGGACTAGAGTCTTAATGAAAACAGTAATGAATGAATGAGGCAAGCAAATATTCCCCATTAATATTAGACAGATAGATTAGATCCCTGGGCGCTGCATTTAAAACCGACGTGAAATTACTTCAATTACTCTGCATTGATAAATAACAAGGCCGTATTTACTGTTAAAACACATTTCCTCCACCCTCCCCCAAGCTTGCTTTGGCTTCTGCTTCTCAAGAGGGAGAGGAGATACTGAGAGGATGGAAAACGCACCGGGCTGGAAGCTTCCCCCTCTTCCCTCCTGCCCACGGGAGAGCTGGGCCGCTCAGCACCCACCCGAGGTGTTCCAGGGCACCTGCCCCAGAGCTCCAGGCCCATCAGGCTCAATCACCACCATCAGCGCTGCTACTGCAGCCCTGGCAGCGCTGTGCAAGAGGCAAAGCAATCACCGACGAGCCACTTCAAACCTGATGCTCGCAGCATCCTTCCCTCTCAGAAATTCGCTCTGCTTCCCCTTGCTGGTGGGTACAGCTGCTCAGCATCCTCCTTTCCACGCTGGGAAAGTGAGATTAACCTGATCAGAGGCCTCTTCTAATGAAGAGATCATAGGTGGATAATTCCTGGGTGCTTGGTGGCATTTACATGCTAATGATGAAAGGCACTCTGGTAAAGGTAATGTCAACACGAGTCCCTTGTCCTTGCATCTCAGCCTCCAGCCCAGCCATCTGTTCTCAGGGTTCAGAAAAGCCCTGGAGAACAGGTTGCTGCTAGAAAAGCTGCAAAAGCTCCTTCCCAGCTCTGCTGCCTCGGCCTGCGAAGCTCCATGCCTGCCTGAAGAGTCCTCGATGGCGGGGGATGCTCAGAGCCGAGGGGATGAACAGAGCCCTGGAAGCACACCCGGGCTGCGCTGGCCAACCACTGATGTTTTGCTGGTACAGGATCTCAGATATCTGCAAAAAACCCCTCACTCAGCCTCATCGCATATCACTAAACAGGAAAGACATAAAATATCTCATTTCAGGGACACAGGAGCAGCCGGAGCGCGGAACAGCGAAGCACCCAGAGATCCTGAGCTTAAAGCCCAGGTCCCTGCTGCAGATCCAACATCTCATATTCCCTGAGGGAGAGGAGGGGAATAACCCCCTGCTTCCCCCCCGCCGGGATGCAATCCCGTGGGGAAAGGCCACACAGCAGCTCCTGGTGACTGCGGCTGGAGGAGTCACTGAGTGTGGGAACGCGGGGCAGGAGGGCTGAGGGGGCCCTGTGTACCAGGCGGGGATAAATCCACTTCCCGGGAAGGCAACCAAACCCAGGCTTGGTGCTTTCCCAGCCTGAAACCAGGGGTAAAACAGCCACGTGAAGAGGGAGGAATGCGCAGAGCTCTTCCCACAGCTCGGGGGATGGATGACCTTTCCAATACTATACCTGTATAAATCTTATTTAATGAAATAATGGGGGAAAAAAGAATAGATGAAGGTTAAATCATTCCCTGCAGCAGATTTACACTGAAAACAAAGCCTGTTCAGACAGCGGCTGGTTTACACAACAGCCCTTTAGCATTCCTTTCCTAACGGCTGGGGTGACTCCTGAGCAGCCCTAACCACAGGGCGAGCGATCCGAGCCCCCGCAGCCGAGGGCAGCGTGCCAAGACGGAGGCAAGGGAAGCAGCCCCAGCCTGAGGTTTGCTTTAAACACACAATTAGGGGTTTCGCCGGGTCACGAGTCACAGCACGGCGGTTTTCACCCATCAAAGCTTCCCCACAACATCCCCGTCCCCCCGGGGCATGACTTCACTTGCGGTGCCACCACAAACGAGCACTTTAAGCACCCCCTGCCCCTCCCTCCCCGCACCGCAGAGCCAACAGCGCTGCCTGCGGCTTGGGAGCGCCCCTGGGAAAGCTGGAGCACCAACCAAGGGCCTCCCATCATGGGAAACAAAAGCTGGGATGGTTTGTGCAGCCGGAGAAGGTCGGGTAAAGGGTTTCGCTTTGATCTTTACCTGCTTCTCCTTGGGCTGCTGTTTCGCTGCACGGGAGATGTGGAATCAAAGAGCAGCTCTGGGGCTGAGGCGCTGCTTTGACGGGAGGCAGGGCTGATACAAGCTCAGAGCTTCCACACAAGCTCCAGGATTGCTGCATTAACGCTCCCAGGGCTGCAACGCCAAGCCACCTGTCCCTGGAAGCCACATCAGCTCCTGCCGTAAACAGTTGCTTTGACATCAGCTCCTCACCGTCCGGATCCGGCACTCAGAACGGTGGCGTTTTGGGCAAATAATGCCATGAAACTATTTCTGCTCCATCAGAGCCGGAGGAACTTCTGCATATATTTCCATAAATATCACTGGCGTCAGTACAGCAACAGACCCAACAGACTGCGAGGGGGATCCTGCAGACTGCTGCTGAGCCTACCTACAGATCAGCTCCAGGAAAAGCTCTGGGCTTGGAAGGGATTGGAGAGGACAAAATTAACCGACTTCTGCGGGAATTGGTAGCCCTCAGCTCCCAGTGAGGCTGGGAGCAAGGGGGAATCACTGCCCCAGGAGGCTGAAAGCGGATGGCATTGAACAGCCCTGCAGGGATCAGTTGGTTAAGGACAACTTGGGAATGCCAAAAACCAGGAGAAGAGCTGGTGGATCCCTGACCTGCTCTGCCTTCTCACTCCGGCAGGGAGCAGGGCACAGGGACCCACGAGGGTGGCTCCTTCTGCCACGTGAAAGACACGAAACCATCACTTCTGGACCAAACCTGGTCCCTGGCACGATGTTTTTCAGCTGCAGAACTCCCACTGGGGGCGAACCCCCACCTGTGCGTGGGGGAGCGGGGCTGGAGAGGGATCTTCCCTCGCCTCAGCCGCCTTCCTGCTGGGAGCCTGCGCTGGAGCAGCTGCTCCGAGGGCATTTCTCCGCAGGGTGGCTGGCAAGGGACGGGGTTAATGGGCCCACTCCATGTGTGACCTCTCTTCCCCCTTCTCCGAGAGCTCCTAATTACCCAGCTGAAGGAAGAGGGGCAGCCCGCGGGCTCTGCCAGCCCCCGGTGCTCACAGCACGGGCTGATGGCATCGATCGCGGCACAGCGACGCCTTCACCCCGGCAGAGATCCCAGGAAAGGCAGCTCCTCCCACCCCACCAGAGCCAAAACCTGGATAAAAACACGAGCATCAGCAGGTCGCTTCCCCCGACAAGGAGAGCAGCTTGGGGGGATGAATAAAGAACGCTGCTAGTGAAAGGGTGCTGCGATGGCTCGGTCCCTGCTGCCCCTGCAGCCTGACAAGTGGCAAATGAACCTCGGTGCTTTATCGGCTCCCCCTCTTTATTCTTTGCTCATAAAACTGGCAGGAGCAGGGGTAGGACAGAGCTGCTGGCGGCAGCTGTGTTCAGTATGAAAAATGAGCAGCACATGCACGGGAGGCAGCTGGAGCGCAGCGCTGCCGCACAGCGAGGGACCCCGGGGTCCCCGGGACGTTTCCCTCTCTCTGCTGGGGCCTTGAGCTCAACCCTTGCTTTCCTCTGCTGGAGCAAACAGCCAAAGCCAGAGACCTGGGTCACACCTGGCGGTCCCCAGCGCCCGGTGTCCCGGGCCGGCAGCGCGTTCCCCGCGTTTCTGGCGTGCCCGGAGATTAAAGAGGAGCTGCAGCCCTGCCGGAACGGGCACCGTGTGCACGCACAGCACCACAGAGCACAGCTGCTGCCAGCAGCAGAGGAAACATTATCCTCAGTTTGTGGGCGAGGGAGCAGCGCTGGGGAGGGCGGTGCAGTGGGGCACAGCACAGGGCCGGCGCGGCCAGAGCAGTGCCCCGTGTCCGTCCCCAGAGCCTGATGGGCTGAAGGTCTCTGCTGGGCACTTTCGGGGGGCACACAGGCCAGGTGTGCCCAAAATCGCTGGCAGCACTCTGTGTCAGGGCCAGTGTCCCAAAGCCACCCCTCTCCTGGCACCTCGGAGGCAGAGCTGGAGTCGCCTTTGCCTTGTGCCTTCTCCCCACCGCTGTCCCTACAGACCCCCCCATGTTCCCGGCCACCTCCCACCGCTGGCACACACGGGGACACGAGGCCACATTTTGTTCGCCCTCCTCGCCGAGGAGCAAGCCCAGGCCGTGTCCTGCCACCCACCTTGCAAGGGCCCCACGCGTCCGAGTGGCTGCGGCGCAGCAGGGTGGGCACAGCCCCGCATCTGCCCGCTCCCAGCAGCCTCCCAGGCTGTGCTGCGCCTCAATGCCGGCTTTGTTCCCGGCTCTGGCACGTCCGAGGGTGTCAATGACACTGAAAAGCTTTGACTGGCCCTTTCTGTTTGTTTTCTTGGCACACGCAGGCATCGTTTCAATGGCCCAGCCCCGGCTCTGCCCGCACCTCGCGTGTGACTGACAGGACTATTCCTGCCCAGAGAAGGGGCCGGGCACCAAACGAGGGCATCCTGCCCCTCTGGATCCTTCAGTGCCCATCTCCCTCTGCCTGCTTCTCCAGCACAGCATCCCCTGTCTCAGGCTGGGTGACCAGTGCTGGGGCACTGCCCAGGCTCCCCAGGGAATGGGCACGGCCCCGAGGCTGCCAGAGCTCCAGGAGTGTGTGGACACCGCTCTCAGGCACAGGGTGGGATTTTGGGGTGTCCCATTCAGGGTTTGGACTGGATGATCCTTGTGGGTCCCTTCCATATTCTAGGATTCTGTGAATCCTGGCTGGCAGAGCTGCAAAGTTCACCCCTCAGACGCCCGCATCCCATGGGATGCCGCCTTTCCAAGTGAGCTCAGGGGCAGTGCTGGGGAGATTCAGCACAGCCATCCCAGACCCTGCTCAGATCTTCTCTGTAGCCACAAAGGTCTGCTGCACGCAGGGCAGGAACACGAGCAAGCCTCAGTTCCCCATTTCTGAACCATTCAGGGTTCTTCAAATCGTTCGAACACTGCGGAAACCTGGGCGGAACGTCCCAGGCACGGCCGGTTTCTGTAATTTTACAGAGCCTTGAAAATCCAAAGCATCTGAATGCCCTAAGCAGCTTTAAAGGTCACAGAGTGGTATCATTGCTGCTTCCACAGCCTGGCGAGGGCCCTGCTCCGTGTTTGCTCCAGGAACGCTCCGCAGTCTCCACGGCTTTTTAGCAGGGATTGCTCTCTAACTCCATCACGCTGTCCTTGCCAGTCAATTTTCTGCTACTCCATCACTTTCCCATTTGTATATCATTACATGCGGCTGTCAAAAATAATTTAGGAACCTGACCGCCAGTGTGAGGAACGAACCCTCCTAAGCATATCCCAAACTCTCGAGTTCTGGAGGAAAATGAGCTCCAAGCCCTTTTCCCCACAGAAGGAGCGCAGCGTCCCGGGCGGGTGTAGGACACAGGGCTGTTATCGCACACGGACACGTCAGTGAGGACCAAGGGAAACATCTCAGGAGACAACACGGCCCAGCTGCAGGGCCACGTCGAACCCTGGGAACACAAAGAGCCGTCAGAACACAAGGTTTGATGGTTCTAAGGTGCTGTGTTTGCTCCCAGCACGGCAGGTCCTCCCCTCCCCACACACACCAAATCGGTTTGGGCTGAAGTTTAACACATTGTTTGCGCTGGAGACTGGAAAAGTCACTGGATTCTCCCAGTTTACACTCTGGCATTTTGCTTTTCCCATAGGGGAGACAGAGCTGGGCTGGCCCTGCCCGCGGTAGCCTTGGGCACCTCACCCTGTGATAAGGAGCCAGACTCGTCTCAAGGCTAAAGGGGAGCCCTGCAGGAATGGTTTAGACTCCAAGATTTAGACCAACAGGGACATCCTGCTACTCCCTCTCGATTCCCAGCCTGTGGAATTCCACTGGGCACTGCAGAAAGTGCAGGGGGAGCCACGCCAGTGCTTTGTACAGGCAGGAAAAGGATCAGAAGAACCTTTTCCTAAATATCCAACCTAACCCTGCCCTGACACAGCTCCAGATCAAACCCCTGTGTCCTCTCCGAGCACGAAGGACACCCGCGAGGTGGGAGCAGGCAGCTCCTCCTTTGGCAAGGCGTTATTTGTGGGTTTATAATGGATTTACTGGGGAGGCTTTTCCTCCTGCACGGGAGGTGTCACCGAGGCCCTCGAAGCCCATCCCGAGCACCACAGACAGATCCAGCTGGAAGCTGCAGCTCCCCTTCCTTGGAGGCTTTTCCACTGTCGCTGAGCCTCTCCCTTCCCTTCCCTTCCTCTCGAAGATTCCCTGGTTGTTGCAGGAAGCTGCAGGATGAGCCAGGCTGGTGCTTCCCATCCGAGCCACGGCACAGAGCTGCTGCTGGAGCAATGCTTTAGCTCATTTTCATACATTTATGCTGAGACTAAATTTGTCCCTGCGTATTTTCCTCCCAAGCCTAGTAATCAGTAGTGGAAATAATTTGCTCTTGTCTGCTCTGATGTTGCCATCTCCTGCACACATCCAAGTGACAAAGACATCAGGCCCTCAAAGTCCGATTGAAGAATAATTGGAAATCCAAAGTGGCACTAAATGTTATTTTCTAAATAAAAATGCATTCAATTACAGAACATGAGGCTGTCAAGCATTAAAAAAGATTAGTTAGAAGCGGAAAAGAAATACTGTTCAACCCTTCAGGGACTTCGTTACATGCCCAGGATACCCCTGTGTTCTTTGGGACAGGCAGGGGGAAGGGGAATGCAAAAATATGGAAATATTTGCAGCAGCCTGTGCTGTCCCAGATGGGCCCGGACACCTCTGCACTGCTGGATTTGCATCTCAGTTGTTGGATAAATACACAGGGAGATGGATACACGGATATATAGATATATACGGGTGAGAAAGGCAAGACGGGTGAGGAAAAACCAGATAAATCACGAAAAAGCAGAGAACAGAGCAATTCCTGCCTCAGTGCCCGCAGGGGCCCAGCACGAGGATGGGCTGGGACACGAGGGATCACGGATCTCTGCAGGGATGGGGACGGCAGCCAGCCCTGGGTGTCCAAATCACCCCAAACCCGCAGAGAGGGGACAAATCTGGGCACAAATCCTGCAGCTGAAGCCCAGGGCTGTGTCTCTGCCTTGCGCGTGTGTTAATAAACCCAAATATTGCAGCAGCTGCGCTCAGAACTTCAGCAAAGCCCAGCCTGGCCGCGGAGCACAAAGACAATCGTATTTCACCCGGCAGGAGCTGCTAAATTCACACTTAGAGCAATAAAGGCTCAGCCAAACAAACACGACCCCGGGTGGGATCTACGGCTGTGGCAGGCACATCCCCAGCCTGCACAAACAGCCCGAGATGAGGTGCATTTATCTCACATCCCTCGTTTCAACAGCTTTCCCTAACAGCTCTGGCCCCTGGAATTAATACCCAGTGCCCAGCGAGCTGCAGGGGGAGGGAGAATTATTTACGTGGCTCTGCTCCGTTCCTGCACGAGGATTAAAGGCCAGGTGAGGTTTCTTTGCGTGGCAGTTTTTATTTTGTTCCTGTTTTTTTTTTTTTTTATTTTGAAAGTGCTCAGGTGCAGATGCACCAAGCGCTGACCCGGGGCTGCTCCCCCAGTGAAGCACCCCCGTGCTGGGGGAGAGGGCAGAGCAGCCCACACTCCACTGGAGCCGGATTTATTCCGGCCCTTGCTGCAAGGCTGAGGGCTGGGAAGCCAAATCCCTCTCTCCTCCCAGGGTTTCATTAGCTGGGAATGGCTTTCTAACGAGATTTACACAATCTAGCCTGGAGCCCACGCATTCTGCTCCGCACCCAAGGACAGTAGCAGCGGGGAGCTCAGGAGGAGCCTCCTGTCCCCGTTGTCACCCATCCTTGGGCGCTGTGACAGCGCTGCCGTCGGGGTGACCACACGGAGCACGAACCCCAAATCAAACCCTGCCCCTTCCGCGGCGCTGAGCCTCCAGCTGGAACTGACCCACGGCAGGGAAATCTGTGGGGACCACATCCAGCGCCTTAGGGAAGGACGGGAAATCGCCAGCTGGGATCCCAGTGCCACTGTCCCCTCTCCTGCCACCGGGCAGTCCCGCTGGGTGAGCAGCGCTGCTCCCCGTCCCCACGGACACCACGGGAGGGGACCCGCGAGCTGCTTTGGGGGCTGTCTCTGCTCTGGGGGTCCTCCTGCACCCCCGTGAGGAGAGGGAGAGCCCCAAACCAGCCACCCCATCCCTGGACACCTCCAGCAGCATCCTCTGAAGTGGAGCCAGGGAGGGCAGGGGACGATGAGCCATTGCTTCTGGTGCTACAGCTTCAGCATGCTGCTCATGGCTAAAACACTCCTAAAATGAACCAAAACTCAGCGTTTGGACACCGCTCTCGGGCACGGGGTGGGATTTTGGGGTGTCCTGTGCAGGGCCAGGAGCCGGTGATCCTTGTGGGTGCCTTCGAGCTGAGGGTATTCTGTGATTCCGTGATCCCCTTATTCACTCCGAAGGCTCAAGGCCCTTTTTGGATGGGATCCGGCTGCTCTGGGTCGCTGCATCCCCTGCAGAACCCAACAAAGCCTAAACCCAGCCCCCAGTCCCCTGCTGCTGCCTCACAGGGATATTTCTCCCACAAATCCAACACTTCCTCCAGCATCCTGCTTGGACGAGGTGCCAGGGACGAGCTGGATCCCAGGCCACCAGCCCGGACCACGCAAAGACCTAAAATGGAAAAATCCAGCTTGTTTTTGACTAACTGTAGCTTGCACTCTCCTCTCTGCAGGCACGGGAATGCTGTTTCTGGCACAGCTTCTCCAAATAAAAGTGTGGTCAGCTCTTTTTGGATGGATTCTGAGCAAATTGTTTTTGTGGGCAGCGCCGTCTGCTCGCTCGCGCCGAGGCCCAGCCACACAGGGAGGAGTTATTTGTTAAACCCCGTCCTTCCCCTAGTTCCTCCACAACGAAAATAAAAATGAAAATACTTAGAATCGTGTTCTTAGTGAGGTATTAACAGCACCCAAGGCACTGAGAGTTGCGAGTCACTGAAGGGGACGGGGAAAAGCCCAGAACAACTGCGGCTCGTTAGGAGGCAAAGGAAACATCGTTCCTGATCCCCAGTGCCGAGTGCCGTCCTCATTCCAGCAGGTCAGGTGGGAGTTGTTCCCCACGGCTCCAGAGGCTGCCCGGACAACCAGCCAGGCAGGCGGCAATCCCTGACCAACCCCTGCCCTAAATGTCCAGGGATTTTGGCCGTTCGGGTTCTGGTGTGGCACTGGAGGCCACGGCACCGAGGAGGATCATTAAGGGTGTCACTAACGAAGCAAAAGGCACATCCCTGCCTCTGAGAGTCTTAGAATCGGAGAATCCTGGAACAGTCTGGGTTGGAAAGGACCTTAAAGCTCATCTCATTCCACCTCCACCAGCCCCATCTTCTCCAGCACCTCCACCCACCTCAGCAGCTGAGAGACCCTCAGTGCCCGGAGCTCCATTTGTCCCCCTCCCTACCCAAATCTCCCTATTCTCCACTGCTGGAACGGGATTCCGAGAGGGTCTTTTAATTCGATTATTTGAAAGCATCTCTGATGCCTTGACAAGCCAGTCTGGTCTCCTGCAGGCCCTGCAGCCCCACGTGTGCCCTCCCCGCGCTCTCAGCCTCTGCTTGAAAGGGAACACGGGCACAAATTAAACAGCCAGAAGGGCACGGAGCAGATAAATATGTGCTGCAAGAGAAACTGGAGAGACACACTCTGAAGTGGAGCCAGGGAGGGGAGGAGGCAATGTGTCACTGCTGCTGGTGGCACAACTTCGGCGGAGTGCCTGTGGCTGAAAACACCCCCAAACCCACCCAGACTTGGTGCAATGCAAGAAACTGCCCCCCAAAAACCTTCCTCCTCCTCCTCCTCCTCCTCCTCTGTGACCTTCACGGCCGCCCTGACCTCAGCAATGCACGTTTGGAGCAATATTTTGCTCCATCTGAAGGCCAGATAAAGCAGAGCTCCCGTGCCAGCTTCCAGCACGCTCCAGAACGCCTGTGCCAGCTCCCCTGCAACTGAGCAGCCTCTGGGCTGCAGGCAGCGACTGCAGGGATACCCATCCTCCCAAACACAGCCTTTTCCTGCCTCCTGAGAGGAGGCAACACCCAGCACCCTCCATTTCTCCCTAACAAAGGACGGCGAGCAGTCCAGGCAGCACGGGTGGGTCATGGAGTGCTCCTGCCCCTCTGTTCCCTTTACAGACACAGCACAAACCTGCTGGATGAGCCCTCGGGATGGTTTTAAGCCCCGAATCCTCTGCCCTGCTTTGTCTGCAGCTGGAACCAGCGGTGCTGTTCTGTTTGTACTTGGGAAGGACAGAGCCACAGGGATGCTCTGTGGAACTGGGGCTCCAAGGCAGGAACAGCAAAACCCTCCCTCGAGCTTTGCTTTTTGCCATCAAACCCAGAAGTTTGGCCCTTCCAGAGTTCAAGGAGGTTTGGAGGAAAGAGAGGAAGTTCCCGAGGTGGGGAGAAGAAGAGCCCAGGGTCTATAAATACTCACAGGTGTAGCTTGGCAGCAACAGCTCACACGAAAGCTCCTCTGCAGCTCCAGGGCTGCCACGGAGGATCAGCCCATTGCTCAGCCAAGCCTGGAAAACGCCGCCGGCTACGGCCACTTCCAGCTGCTCTGCGGGGAGGGAAGGCGCTCCCACAGCTCCCCAGGACCCAGCTGTGGTGCCCAGCACACCGGCGTGCCCTGCCAGGAGCATCCCCCCTCGGGGACAGGCACTGCGGCGTTTGCTGCAGCTTCCAAGGGGGTTTTGCACACCGGAATCAACTTTTCATGGACATTTATCCATTTTAAAGGTTCACTCCTAGGAGTCCGCAGGAATAGCTGCAGATGGGAAGGTAATGCCCAAATCGATGGGGTGTTTATAAACAATCTGGCACTGCAAACCACATCCAGTGCCTTCTCTTCCCACATCCTCCTCGTTGGAGCATCGACCTGGACAGCACTGATGTGCAGAATGGAATGTGGGACTAAAGCTTTGGGAGGTTTCCCAGATTTCCTGACTTAGGATGGGGTCACAGACCTTCAATCCTGATCTAAAAAGTGATGCTGCTGCTCCATCTCGTAGGGCTTTGGGGAGGATAAAATCTGTGAGCAGGGAGCAAAATGTTCACAGCCTGGTGGGGTTTGCTGCAGAGGAACGGGTGGAAAAGGCAGAGGGAAAAAAAAAGAGGGAAAACAACAATCCCCCCGTGTGAGCAGCGCGTTCCAAGCTGGATTGCAATAAAAATAATTTCTTTAACACCCGCACAGAAAGCTCCAGGCCACGATTGCTGCTCCCCCTCTCTGCCCGGCCCCCAGCGCTCTTGGCAGGGCCAGTCCCGAGCAGGGCCCTGGGCAGGGCTGGGGCAGCCCCCGGAGCAGGGGGGAGCAGGGAGTGTTTAGTCTGCCAGGCACATTCCTGCTCGCTGCTCAAATAAATACGGGATTACTGACGGAGCTCCTTCCCCTCTCCAGCACCAGCCAGAAATGGCACAGTTATCGAGGGGCTCCTCGGAACGGTGCAGGGACGGGACGGGAGGGACCTCGGGGCTGGAGGGACACCCGAGGCTGGAGGGTTCCTTGTTTAGAAAGGCAGGACCTGCACTAGGTTTGGCGCCCAGGATTTCCATTTGGGATGCTGAATGTGCCCTCCAGGAACATCCCAGGGAAGTCCCTGTACCTCCCTCCAGACCACGCTCCAGGAAATATCAACGTTTTCTGCCACAAGTTACAACGGGAAATATTTTCCCAGAGGAGGAGGAGGAGGGAGAGCAAGAGCAAACCTCACAAAAAGTTGGGTTTTTTCTGCTTTACAACCAGCTTTAACTCTTATATTTAATCCCAGCTTGCAACACCATTCCAGCCACTTTCCCTGGGGCACATCCATCATCTCCAACCTATCTGGAACCTGCAGGAGCTTGAGTCAAGTTCCACGTCATTCTGGGGAGTTTTTCAGAACCTTGGAGGGAAAAGGAGAAAAAGGCAAAAGATGCTCAGGGTTTAAGAGTCAGGGTGGAATTGAACTCTCTTAAATCCTTCTGCGCCTTTGGGCCTCAGATCCAGTCCAAGGAGGAGCTGGGAGCCTGGAGAGGTCAATGCTGGGAGGACTCTCAGCTGCTCCCCAGCCCACGCAGCCACCAGAAAAGTGCCACGCTGTCCCAAGACTTTGAGGAGACCAGGCAAAGCCTGACCCAAGGGAAGCACTGCAGGACAGAGCCTGAACTTGCAGAGTCATAGACCCAGGAATGGTTTGGGTTGGAAGGGACCTTAAAGCCCATCCTGTTCCACCCCTGCCATGGGCAGGGACACCTTCCACTGTCCCAGGGTGCCCCAAACCCTGTCCAGCCTGGCCTTGGACACTGCCAGGGGTGGGGCAAGCACTTGCAGGGATGAGGCAAGCACTTGCAGGGATGAGGCAGTCCTCACAGGGAAAAGCTCCAGCAGGACAAGCTCCCGCGCACTGTCTGCGCAAACCCCACAATGATAAAGTGATGCTCCACACCGCAGCCCTTTTTCCATTTCACCCTTCACTGGATCATTTTATGCATCTATTCCCATTGCTAATTCAAACTAATTAAAGTATAAAATAGAATAATTTGTGCAATTTCAGAGCTCCCCTCAGCATATTGTGAGTTATGTTTTCTTTCTGTCGGCGCCCGGCGTGAGCAATTCCCGGCCTCGCCGGCTCAGCACCCGCCAACCTCCTCTGCTTCCATTCCAGGAGCATGGGAACAGGGGAAGAGGGAAATTTTAAAGAGGAAGAGGAATCCAAATCTGTTTTTAAATTTCAGAGCTGACATTTTTGTCACCGAGGGTGACATTTCAGGTCTCTCCTTCAAGCCATTTTCCCTCTTGGGAATACAATTCTGTCACTGCTGCTGCTAGGGAAGGAGACCTGGGTCTGTCTGTCCACCCAGAGATGAAACCCTGCAGCAAAGCCAGGGCTCTGCAGCGTTCCAAACCCAGCTCAAACCCATCAGTGTCACCCACAGAGCTGGATGAGGCTCTGGACAACCTGGGACAGTGGAAGGTGTCCCTGCCCATGGCAGGGCTGGGAACTGGATGAGCTTTAAGGTCCTTTCCAACCCAAAAAATTCTGGGATTCCATGAACTCAGCTTCTTTCAGGGTGGAGCAGGGGTGGTGGCAACAAATCTGGAGGGACATCAGACCTGCCCCCAGCTCCTGAGGATGTCACAGGTCCCCAAAGCCCTGGGGAGCTGGGGCTTCGTGTCTGGGAACCTGCACGTAAGGGAAATTCTAGAAATACTTCAGGACTGCGGTGGCTCGCCCGAAAATGGAACAATGGGTCTGTGGAAGAGGAGGAATTGGGAAGGGAAGCAAATGCCGAAGCAAACACGTGGGAACCCTGTGGCCGTGACTGGCAGGGGAAGAAACAGCCCTAATACAAAGAAAAACCAAAGCAAAACAAACAAACTGCAGGCAAAGGCAGCCAGCACTTGAAAGGAACAACCACACGAGCAGTGTCTGAAACATAACTCATCCAGGAAAAACAAACCCGCCGGCCCCGAGCTTACGCCGCAGCCTTTTTCACCACTTCTTCCCGGAAAGTTTATTCTTCAAGGACTCCTCACCTCAAAGGCTTCTGCCCTGAGCTGCCCACATTTGTTTTGTGTCTGGACAGAAATCCCGGCCGGCTGGGGGGCCGTGGGGAGGCACTGGGACCAGTCTGGCCACCAGCACGAGAGCCCCAGCAGGGCCAGAGCTCTGCAGGCCTGACAAATGTGCCGGCAGCAGGGCACCGGAGAGGCAGCAGGCTGTCCCACCTGCCTGGGCTGCGGCTTCTTGGTCAATTGATGTTAATTAACACATCCTCCTTGTCAGGGAGGCATCGCTAATGATCTCAGACAAGTTTTTAGCGGGATTTCTTAATTGACCGCGGGGAGGGAAGTGGAAAAAGGCGGCGTCAAGTCAGGAATTTTGGGAGGGCGGAGGAGGAGCAGGTGGTGTGGAAGAGGAGCTGTGCAAATACCCCGCGGGGCACAGCCCTTCCTCCAGGGGATCCTCTCCCCATCCCGAGCTCCCTCGCTGTCCCAGCTCCTGGGCACAGGATGAGCAGGTGGAGGAGTCCATGGGAAGCAGGATTTTGGACACCTCTGGTGGGACTCAGCAGAGCCCTTTCCCCTGTGCCAGTGCTCGAAGTTTGCTGAGATTATGTCCAGCTAACTGGCTGTTCAACTAGCAGATAATGTAGTTAAAAATTTAATCAGTTCATTTTTTCCCTCTTGATGACTCCAGACCCTTTTATCCACATCTCCTGCATTTTTTATCGTGTTTTCTCAGTTCTTTTCAGGACACCATCAGTATTTACAGCCCTGCTGCTCCAGGACTGATGGGCTCCCCTGTTTTTCTCAGCCCTCACTCCAATCCCAAACTCTCCTAAATCATCCGGGCAGCTCCCGTCTGCCTCCCCCTCAGTCAGCATCCAGAAAGTTCGGTCCAAAACGAAGCAGTTTGCACAGGACTGAAACCTCTCGGGGTACAGGACAGGAGAATGCACAACAAATCATCCCCGGAGAGCTGCAGCTCCTGGCACAGGGGCACTTGCAAAGCAAATATTTCACTGCTCCCAGAGCAGACTAAAAGACAATTTCTTTACCTAAAGCCACAGTGATGGATGTGGAGAGGGAGGGGGGAAATTCAGTCGGTGGAAAAGCAACAGGTCTGGGAATAAATACAGAGAAACTGCGGCTGCCCCATCCCTGGAGAGTTCAAAACCAGGTTGGACGGGGCTTGGAGCTGCCACAGTCAGGGCTGGCAGGGATGGAAAGAGCCCTCCTGGGATGTTTTCCTCACCACTAACACAAGGATATGCCTTCCAACGAGTATTTCCCGCGAGCATTTCGAGCCTGCTGATTTAAATTCCACGTTTACAGCCCTTGATTAGGCGGTGAAATCTTATGGAGCCGGCAATCCCTGCCCCGGGTTTGATTGAGCTCCTCTCACTCCCGGCTTAAAAATAGCCAAACTCGTTCTTCCGCCAAGAGCTGCGAAAATCTTTGGCCCCAGCTTTGGTGGTGCTTACATAACGCCGGGCTGGAGTGTGCCCACCAGCCCTGCCAGGGTGGGCTGGGCTGGGCTGGGCTGGGCTGGGCTGGGTGGGAGCCAGGGCAGAGCTGCTGCCCCAGGGAGCAGAGGGGGCTCCTGCAGCCTTGGAGCCATCAAATCCCCCCCGTCCCGCCGGGCTGACGGGACTGAAACGCGCTGAGCTTCCACACTGTGAAAAACCCCAACTGCGACCCCGACACCCCGACAGTTCGTGCTCCAGGACTGAGTTACAGAGCCACTCCTCCGTGTCACCAGCACTCCTGCGAGCCTCAGTCCTGCCCTCGGAAAGGAAGAACGCAGAGGAGATTTTCTGCACGTGCAGGGGTCGTTGGTGTGGGCTCTGTGACAGACTTGGTGATAAAATGGGAAATTTTTAATCGTGGGGCTCGTGGTGGCCCCACATTTGTCAGGGCATTGCCATTAACCCCTCACCTGCTGTTTGACCAGCCCTGGGTGCACCCCCACGTCTCACACGAGGCCAGTGGAGCAGCAACGTGACCAGTTCCACTTCAGTATTTTGTTCTTTGTGGGTTGTCTCGGGGTTTTTCCTGATAGAAACTGTTAACTGAATTTGCCTGTCTGTGAAAAACAAGGCAGCTCACTCTGGGCAGTGGCTGAGAAGAGCCATGGTCCCCTCACTGTGGCCGTGCTGGTCCCCCCAGCACCGACCCACCACAGAACCCACAGTGAATTTGGGGACAGGACCTGAAAAATCGGGATTTTGGGGAGAGTAATTCTGCCAGCACCCGCCAGACCCACTGCTATTCCCACCCTGGAACCCCACAAAGCTCCTCCAGTGCCACCCATCTCCATCAGTTCCATCATCTCCATCTCCATCTCCATCTCCATCTCCATCTCCATCTCCATCCAGCTCTCCCTGAGCCTTGCTCAGCCTGTGGGCAGAAATGGGCTTTGTTTGCTCC
Source organism: Rhagologus leucostigma (assembly GCA_013397725.1). Taxonomy (NCBI): domain Eukaryota; kingdom Metazoa; phylum Chordata; class Aves; order Passeriformes; genus Rhagologus; species Rhagologus leucostigma. The sequence continues at coordinate 972,175 of VZTD01004029.1, forward strand.
AGAAACACTGAGAAATTAATTTCTGCTTTGAACAGGGTCAGAACCACTTCTCTTTTTCCCTCCTGAGTATTTGAAACCAGGTGCTGTGGGAGGAGAACCTGACACAGCTCCTAATAGCCACCCTTAAACCGTGCAGTTCCAGAGCTCCCAGTGCCTGGAAGCAAAGTTTCTTTATTCCTCTCTCCCCCGGATTGGGCTGTGCAACTGTTGCTTCTGTGCTTTGTGGGAGTGAAATCAAATGTCAAATATTCTGCTTTGGAAGGAGCTGGCAGCGAGACATGAAAAGCTCAGGGAGAGCTCAAAAAATGAGGGAGGAAAAAATTGGAGCAAAGCACAGACGGGGCTGGGCCGGGAGCCAGGGGAGCGGGGAAGGGCTGTGCCTACAACCACAGCTCCAGATCTGAGCGGGGACAGGCTCCTTTCCCGGTGCATTTCAGCGCAGAGCTGGTCCTGGCTGCTGCTAGCACAGAAGGGAGGTGGGCTCCGTGCCGAGGAGCTCCGTCCTTTGTCGGGAAGCGCCCCCGCGTCTCCGCTCACTCAGCACAGTCCCGGTCCCGCACCGGGATCCCGTCCCAGGGAACCCACTCTGGCTGTGCCCGAGCCCGAAGGAGCTCGGCAGCTGCCACAGCTCTGTTGGGGAGCACCTTCCCCAGCTCAGTTCCGAAAAACCCCAGCCCATTTCTCGGGAGCCGTGCTTTGACACAGGCGTTGGCCTGTTTCTGTCTCCGCAGATATTCAAACCCCGGCTCTGGACAATCCTCCCCCCACGTTAACGTGCGGCACGTCCCTGCTAGGAGCAGCTGCTCTCTGTGGCATTTTCCCGCGGCAGAATTTCGGTTTGCTCTGAGTTTCCAGCCTTCAGAGGCCATTTTTTTTGCTGTACATTCTCAGTCCTTCTCGGGGCACCTCCCACCATTTACAGCCGCAGGCCTCTGGAGCCGCCGGACCTCTCTCCTCCTCTTGGTGCTGACCCCTTTTCAATCATCAGCCTCCTTTATAGACAACCCAGGGAAAAATATATTCTTGGCTGCGCTTTGCTGAACTATCACATTGCCAGGATGGGGGCACCGGGGTCGCAGGAGCTGACAAGATCCATATGCATCGGGTGCCGGGATTTTGGGACCCAAAGCACGCACTGCGACAAGGGCAAGAGGCAAATCCTGTGGCAAATCCTGCACGGAATGAGAGGCAACAGCCCCCAGCCCCTGGAGTCTCCCCAAGGCAGAGCTGTGGCTGAAAATGGAATTGATGTTCCAGGAATATTCTATTATTTGCTAATTCTCTTCACATCTTTTTGTTTCACAATTAAGCAAATTAGTGCTTTGATGAATATTAAGACACTCTTGCCTCATAAAAGATGAGTTAGAGGCATTCCCTCTGGGTTTTGCTCCTAATGAAAACAGTTCCTCAACTGCTTGAGATCCACACTGGGTCGTTTCCTGCCTGGTGGGAGCACGGGCAGCACGTGGCTCCTGCACCAAGTGACCAAGCATTAACATTTGAATAAAATAATTCAATTGCAAAGTTTGCACAGATCCTCGTCATTGCCATCTAATCCCAGCCCAGGCTGCAATGGGATCTGAAATTTGCGGCTGCTCATGCGAGTGTCTGTCCCTGAGTGGCTCTAACAAGCACAAAATGCCTTCCTCAGCATCAGGGATTCACTCACTCGAGGCTTTCAGCCGGCAGAAGACTTTGCCCTCTTCTAAAACATTTCTTCCCTGCTTTGAAATGACTTTATAACCAAGCAAAGCGTTCCCCAATTTTTTTCTTTTCTTGCCGTGGGTTAGAAGCACAATTCTGCTGGCTTTGGGAGGAGCTGGAGGCTCCCAGTGCAAGGCGCAAGGAGAGCTGCTCTCTACCTCCATCAGAACATCCCCGATCACACCAACACCTCCCCGCAGCACCTCAGAGTGGGTGGGAGGGAGGACAGGTGGAAAGCTGCCGGTGACCAGAGGGTTCACTGCACACAGAACAGTTTAACAGCACCCAGACGCCTCCAGGTCTCCAGGTGCAGCCCTTCCCCTGCCTCCAGCACCCACAAGGCACCAGCCCTGTTAACCTGAATCCCACAGTCATGAGGGGCAGCCAGGAAAACACTCGGCAGAGCCAGCGAGCCCGGAAATCTGAGTGCTGGGGGCTCCGAGTGGTTCTGTGCCTCAGAGAAGAACAGAAGGCCCCAGATCATTGCCATCATTCTGGCTCCCCAGCATCAGCCCCCCTTGGACTGCCAGCCATCAATCCCCATCATAATCACTTGGGTTGTGCTTTTTCGGGCTGGGCACCACCCCGGGGCAGGAGCAGAGCTGGCACAGAGCAGAGCCAGGGTTAATGGGGCCTGGTCCCCCCTCTGTGCAGCATCACTCGCTGGCAACCCCTCCAAACACGCTGGTAAACAACTAAACAAAGAAATAGAGAAATAAAGCCACCATCAATTCAGCCATTTCAGGAAGAATTTGGGCACGAAAAGAGGGGTCAGGCCTTGCCAAGGACTGCCCAGGGAGGTTTGGAGTCCCCATCCCTGGAGGTGTGCAAGGAAGGATGGACGTGGCACTGAGCGCTCTGGGCTGGGGTCAAGGTGGGGATCGGGCACAGGTTGGAATTGATGAGCTGGGAGGGATTTTCCAGCCTCAGGGATTCTGGGATTCTGGGAATCTGCGCTAAAGGATGCTCCCAGGCAAACCCATGCAAACCCTCATCCTGCCAGGCTCGCTGCACGAGCAGCAGCCCTGGAATCCCTGCGGCTCAGGGCTGAGGCAGGAACGGCTCAGAGCCCCACACCAGCTCAGTTCCCGACATTTCCAGCCAGGAACAAGCAGGTACAACCCTCCCCCGAGCACTGATGCCAGTCTCTGCTCACAGACAGCAAAACCCGAGCTCCTCCTGGCGCTCCGACCTCTTGTCCCCATCCCGGCACCACGGGGCTGAGCTCCGCGTGCACGTTCCTCAGGGAAGGGGGCCGGAATCACGCAGGCAGGGGAGCGGACACTCACCTGTCGCTCTGCCATGACGTACAGGTACTTGTGGTCGATGGAGAAGGCCATGTCCCGCAGCACCGGGCTCCCGTCCTTGAAGACTGTCACCACCTCGTACTGAATCCCGCCCTGGGGAGGGCCGTCCGCCCGGATCTGCAAGGAGCACACACGGATCAGAGGGGATCTCGCGGCAGCCGAATGCCGGGTTTATTTCGGGGGATGGTGGGGCGAGGGGAGGAGGAGGAGGAGGACAAGGGAGGAAAAGGAATTAATTCAAAACTCGCAGCTCCCAGCTGGAGAGGGAGCAAGGAGCCAGCAGGAGCTGGAGCTGGAGCAAAGGTTCCTCCTCCACTGGAGCCAATGTGATTTTCCCAGTCCAGCAGAAATAATGAGAAAGTTTTGTGGTTGCAAGGTGAGCACGGGGACTGCCAGTGAGCTGTGATTGACCATCCAGGGGGAAGGGAAACTGTAAACTTTTAAGATTCTCTCTAAAAGAAGCCTGAAAGGAGACCACAAAACTCTACAGGCAACAGCAAAGCCAAGAGACTGCAGAGGTATTTTTTAATTCTCTAGACACCTATAGAATGACACTTGGACAACCTCCACCACCTCTTCCTGCCACGGAATCCTCCTGGAGCATCATCTCTGCTCAAAACCTGGAGGTGCTGCCGCCGCTTTCCCGTCTGCAGGATTCAGTGAGGCAAAGCCAGTCCGGCCCGTTCTGCTGGGCGAGCAGAGCTCCGACACAGCACCACGCGGGCTCCAGGCATCCCTCCATCCCTCCAAAACAACTGCCTGCTCCTGCAGGAAAACCAGCCCAGGCTGTGACAAACGCCATCCCTGCCAGCGGCCGCCTTCCCTTCTCAAAGTTAATAATTGATGGCCTCGGGGGCTGCGCGAGGGGAAGGGAGGAGGATAAACAAACTATTTACATTGTCTTTCCCACCAGGATTTGCGTATTTGGAGAGCCGCTGGATGGCAATGCGGTGTGCGCAGGGCTGGGAGAGCCAAGGGCTCGCAGCGACAGCGCTGCCGGGCCAGGGAGCTGGGAATGTGCCAGGAATGAGCCAGGAATGGGCCAGGAATGGACCGGGAATGTGCTGGGAATGAGCCGGGAATGGGCCAGGAATGGACTGGGAATGGGCCGGGAATGGGCCGGGAATGGGCCGGGAATGGGCTGGGAATGGGCCGGGAATGAGCTGGGAATGGGCCAGGAATGGGGTGGAAATGGGCCGGGAAGGGCGGGGAATGGCTGGGAATGGCCGGGAATGGCTGGGATGCGCCTGCTGCCCATGCAGGAGAGGGAACACGGCCCTGGAAACACCTCCATCCCAGAGGTGCCACCTGCTCCAGCCGGGCTGTGCTGCCCCAGCCCGTTCTGCCGCTCCATTGTTCCCTGCCTGGCTGGGAACGGAGCAAAAGGCAGGAAAACCCGAAGCCCAAACCTTCGGAAGAGGCAGGAGGGAGCACAGAAAGGGCTGGCTCTTTTTCCCGGTTCACGTCCCCAGGAGGTCAGAGAGCAGGTTGTTTAGCATCTTAAGATTTATCTGAGAAATGAGCCACCCCAGCTGGAAATACCAGGAGATCTTCACACTCCGAGAGCAGAGACGCTCTCCTGTACCCTGCTCCGAATAAATCCTCCCCTTGGAAAGAGCCCCGGTGCCTCCTGCCATGCACAGACACGTTGGGAATGCACAAACACATTTATTTTCTGGATTTCTCTCTGTTTCCCTTTACCCCCGGAGATTTCAGTGCTGTAAAAGAACATCAGGTGGGAATGCGAGTGGTCTGCTGAACACCCACAGCCAGGCACACGGAGCCTCTGGCAGGATTAAGCTGCCAGCCCAACCCTGCCTCAAAAGCCCCGAATTTTCAGAAAGCAAAATCCCCCAGAAGGCAGAAGGTCAAATCCTGCTTTAATTCCACCTGTGAGAATCAGGATCGTCACAGCCCCCGTGAAATACCGAGAATTAGAGGCAGGCTCACACCAGTATGAGCCCAGTGCCTTACTGGGTGTTGCAGCCCGAGTCACCCACGCTGCTTCGGGAGCCATCAGCCTGCACCAGGGACAGAGGGACAAAAATCACCTGAGGAATAAACAGCAGAACACGGGGCTGTCAGGGATCCACAGGCAGCTCCATGCAAACGCCTGATTAATGGCCAGACCGGAATGGAAGCGCCGGACATGAAGGATCAGCAGCCTTTGTGAAAAACAACTGTTTTCCAGAGTTCCCTCAGGGCACAGGCAGCTCGTTAAATTGAGCTTCTTTCTAGTAATGAGGTCAGACAGGGCTAATAAAGAGAGATACCACTGGACAAGCCTGGTGCAGACCAATTCCAACTGGGAATTGCAGCGCTGGGTTGGAGACGGCGCCGTGTGCCCGATGGCTCCTCCAGCCTGGACGAGGGCTTGGAGCCGTGCCTGGAAGGGGAGTCTGGGGACACAGCACGGGGTGCTGGGTGCTGCCTGCACCCTCCTGCCCCCACAAAGGCCGGGGAGCAGCCCTGGGGCTCTCCTGGCGCCTGTCACGGCGAGGTGGCTCAGGGCACAGGACAAGGGGACAGCAGGGCCCGCTGCCCCCCTGCCCCACTCCCTGGGTGGGTGTTGAGCCCCCAGATACCCCAGAGCCCCCTGCCCACAGCCCAGGGCTGAGAGCACCCACTGACACCAGGATGCTCCACTGCATCTCTTGCTCAGGGCTCGGTTTCCATGGCAACTAATGATGATGTCAGAGAAGAGCGATGATTCCCGTGGACGAGGAAGAAGAAAGGGATCATCTCACACAGCAGGAAGCTTCTTGTTGACGTCTGGAGAGGGAAATAATTCCTCTGCCTCACGTATGGGTGCCCTCCCGGGGCCAGACAGCTCCTGACCTGTCCCTGGAAGAGCGGCGTGGGACCAGCCCTGCGCCTCTGGGCTCATCCCAAATCCAGGGCTCATCCCGAATCCAGGGCTCATCCCGGCACGGCGATGCGGGAGAGGGGAGCAGAGGGATGGGGCCGGGCTCCAGAGGTGCTGTTTGGTTGTGTCCCCTCACTCTCCTGACACAGTGATGGCACAGAGAGGCACAGAGGGAAGCAGGGTCGGGATGGGTGGAGCAGGCAGGTGTGGGGAGAGGCACCTCAGTGGAACAGGGATCAGAGGGCCAGCGGAGCCCAGGGGGACACACCACAGGCTGCCACACTCGGACACGAACCCGAGGAGCTGCCCGGGCCAGATGCAGCCCTCCCCTCCTGATGGATGCTTACAAATCTCTCCTGAGAAGCGCCTAATGACATAATCTGCAAATCCAAACTCATCCCTGGCTCGCGGGGCCAGCGGCAGCCCCTCGGGATGGAGCAGGATGTGCTGGGTGCAGGGAGCTGCAGAGCCGGGCTCACACTGAGCTCTGTAATGCCCCCACAATGCAGCTGCAGGCGTAAGCTGGGCTTTAGCACCAGAGATTAGCAAAATACCGCATTGTGCCGCCGGGACGTCGCCGTGTGGGAGCCATTCAAGGATCTAATCTGACATGAAGCTCCAGCACACCTCTGGTAGGGAAGTTCCCCCCAGGTGTTCTGCGTGGCCAGTGCCAGGGCTGGGATGGCTCTGCACTCGCTTCCAGTCCCTCCCAGCAGGCTCCCATTAGAAGACATCGAATCTCTTTGTAGGAACTTTCCATGATTAAATTACCTGTCTGCTTTCATTACGGGTGTTTCCAGGAGGCTGACTCATGATGGAATGCCTGATGCCAGAAAAAACAGCTGAATAAGTCCGTGCATGAAGGGACTGACTCCCCACCCTGGATCCCGCAGCAAGGCCACCCATTAACTCCTCCAGAGCTGCAGCTCCTCCCCACGTCTGCAGGTGCCTGGCAGGTCCCAAAGCACTTTGGGCTGCCGTGTGGAAAGAGCCAGGGAGGCAATGGAGGGGCTCCTGAGATGATTCCCAGGGCCAGGAGCAGCAGGCACTGCCTGAACTTGCTTATTTTTTGTAATGGCAATGGGGTGAAAAGCCGGGCCTGTGTGATGCTCCTCGTCCTGCATCCTCTGACACCCACACCACCAGCGACCTCCAGGAGGGGAGAAGCCAGAACTGGAATTGCAAATCATTACCTGAGAACTTTCCAAGAGCCCTTCAGACCCTCTCTGAAATTCTGTGAGTAAAGTGCCCCTCAGACCCGCTGCTGACATCTGGATTGGACCCATTTCCAGGTCACTACTAAACCCAGGGAAGCCAGGGGGGTTCCTGAGGATCACTCAGCCACATCTGGGATCTGAATTTGCTAATGAAGGTGTGCAAGGTGCCCGAGCCCCCGGCAGGACCCCTCACCATGTCCTCATCCATGGGAGGAGAAGCCCAGCCCTGGAAAAGTTTGCCTGCACGCCCCTCCTGCAGGCAGGAACACGAGGAAGGGACTGCGCTCCCTGCTCTCCGCGTGGGAAGTCTCTCCCTCGGAATTCAAGTGAAACTGTAATCCCATTAAGTATCTTTCCTTTAAATCATAGATGTGTCCGTGAGGAAGTTAATGACAAACCTTACATGCACATCCAGTTCACATCAGCATATCCAATTAACTTCATTACCTGCAGGCTCCCTCATCTCCCAGTCTCCTCGTCTCCTGTCACATTTTCTTTATGCATTTCTCCCAAATTAGGCTGGAATGGATCTGTCACGGTGGGCATCACCTTTGTCTTTGCCCCCAAGTCAGCCCGGGGAAGCCTCGATGGATGGGTTCCCGCAGGAGTCACGGCGCTGTCAGGAGAAGGGGCTGGGAGCAAAGCAGCTCCTGGAGACCAATGGATCTGCTCCCTGAGGGAGGAGAAAATCCATCCTTTCCCGAATCACAGTGTCCAGCTAAACATTAAATACGCTCACTAATCACTGCTGGGGTTGCCCTTGCAAAACCCTGGGGAGAAAAATCAGTTTGGTGAAGGGTTTGTTGGAGGGAGCCCTGCTCAGGGTTGTGGTGGAGATGAGTTTTCCTCAAGCGCTGCCTGCCGGTGCCAGGAACATTCCTTAAATTTCCACAGACAGACATTTCTTTCCTAAAGCGCCTGAGAAGGGCCTTGAGCAGGGCAGCTGTGGCATCAGTGATGGGTGGCAACTCTGGCTGGGAAGGGGATGAACCAGTGGGGCCGGTGGCAAGGAGCCGCTGGCGACATGTCACCCTCTCATCCACCAGGACACTGCTCAAAGTCTGGATTTCAGGTCCCTGGCACTTTGGTGGGATCACCCCAACACTCCCCAGCTCCCCCTGCCCTCCAGGAGGGCCACACAGGTCCAGGTGTCACCGTTCCTCTGCCTTTTGGACTTCAAAGGGACACGAGAGCCCCGTCCGAGCAAACCCAGCCCTGCATCCCAGCCCCTCCCTGCTGCTGCTGCTGGGCACAGAGCACACGGAGCATCCAGGCAGGGACAAAGCCACAACCTCCTTTCTCTGCTCGTGTTTTCCAACTCTAATCCCCTTTCTTGGAGACCTTTTCCTCCTCCATCCCCTCCCTGAACTCCAGGAAAGCTCCAGGTGCAAGGGGACAAACCTTCTCTGTCCCCATCTCGCTGGGATCCCGTCTTCCCCAATGGATTAAATTGCCCCGGGCTCGGACAATTCCTCCCCTCCAGGATCTGCAGGCTCTCCTGGCTGTGCAGCAGGGTGCCCGGGCTGATTTCTTGGAAAAGGGACGGGCAGAGGGCAGCAGGTGCTGGGGGAGGGTCCGGGCACTCGCAGGTAACGTGGGGCAGCACCCGGGCAGGGGGAGGCAGGGGGGCTCCGGCCTCGGCGTGTTCTGCTCAGCCTCCCTGCCCCGCATCACTCATAGATCTGAGGGCTCGGTGAATCCAGTGCCGGTGTCAGAAACGTCTCTGAGCATCCGCTTCACGCCCACTTGTGCCTCCCATCCTTTCTGTTCGGGAAATGTTAGCTCAGCGTTCAAAGGCGCAGCCCGGGGAGCTGCAGCTCCCCAGAGGGGCCGGGAGGCAGAGGAAGCGCTGGGCTAATTGGGGGGGCACCGAGAGCCCCCCGGGCCGGCAGCGGCCCCGCGGGGAGCGGGGCTGTGTCTGCAGCACCCACACACCGCCGAGCTCCGCGCTGGTGACGCAGCAAACGAACAAACAAACAAACAACTTAACGCGCGTCCCGCAGCTCCAGCGCCAGGGGTGGGTGACGGTCCCTCCAGGGAAGGCTCCCTGCCTGTGACAAGTGGCTGCAGCCTGCCCAGGCTGAAACAAGAGACCTGAGCACTCGATCTTGGCATTTCAGAGGGTGAGCTCACCTCCAGGGAAGGCCAGAGAGGTTTTGAAACACAAAACAAATAAAAAACCCACTGTTCCTTCCTTGCAAAGCTCACACCACACTCAACAGGCTGTTGCACCAAATAAATTCTGGATGCCCCGTCCCTGGAGGTGTCCAAGGCCAGGTTGGACGGGGCTTGGAGCACCGTGGGATACTGGGAGGTGTCCCTGCCCATGGAACAAGATGAGCTTTAAGGCCTCTCCAGCCCAAACCGTTCTGTGAGCCCACAGTTCTGGTTCAACAGCCCCACTGTCTCCTGGCCAAGGACACCCAGCTGCCACGCCAAGGGTCAGGGAGCAGCTCGGGGGTGCACCCACAATGCCGGATCTGCCAGGAGAAGAGATTCTGTGAACATTTCTTCCATGAACACCGTTCTTCCCGTTCCCACGAGGAAAGAGATCGGGAGGAGGATCCCTTGCTGCCTTTCTGCAGGGTTCTGGAGGGGAAGGAGCCGATTGCTGGGGTGAAGCAGCAGCTCAGACATCCTGACAGGACAAACCCTTCAGAGAAACTGCCACTGAAGAGGTTCTTTCCTTCTCCATGCCTTTATTTCCTTCTCCCATCCTTCTGCTCCCTCCACCCTCGTGCAGAGCCGATCCTGCAGGATGAAGCAGGGAGGATGGCACAGAGGCACCACGCAGAGCCTAATCAGCAGCCCCATGTCTTTAATTTATGACTGCATGAGAGGCTCGTTTAGAACAAAGCTGCCAGTTCGGGAGATCACTCCTTGAAAAGACTTTTTATTTGAAAAGCTGTCAGCTCACACCTTGTCACAGCCCCACTTGCAGCAGCAGAACTTTAATAACATGCCACCTCATGCAAATGAGCTGCTAATTAATTAAGTAGTATTCTTCCGGGGATGGATTCATTAGAATCAAATTTGGGCTGGCGAGGCTGGATTGCTTTGGATGGTGCTTTAAATCAGCAGCATTGTCTTTTCCTGGAGGCCCAGCTCTCCCTCACATCCAGAGGGAAGCTCGTTCCCGTTCTGTGCCCTCAGGAAGGCTCTGCACACCCTGGTGCTGGACCCAACCACTGCATGGCACAGACCAGCCCTAAATCAGCTAAAACCAGCAGTGAGATGAAAAAAATGATGTGTGAGGTGCCCAAAAGATTGTCTTCTGTATGACTGAGGAACCGCAGTGCAGGAGAGGGCTCAATACAACAGCAGGAGGTAGAGAGTAATAATCCGGGGGGCTCCAGGGATCAGGGAATGCTGAGAAGGAGCAGGGCTGCTTTCTTTCGGAGCGCTTGTTGCAAAGAGACAATTGCTGGGGGTCCAGGGCCAGCAGCCTTGCACCTTCCAGCAACATCAAATACAACCCTCAAAAGGTGGGAACACTCAGGGTCCTGGGGATTTCCTGCCCAGAAAGAGATTTCAGGGCACAAAACCTGTCCCCTTCTAATCTGTCCCCTAAGGAAGAGCCCCGGTGAGCAGTGCTGTCCTTTCCCCTGTTCTGCAAGAAGCCCCTTCTCCCTTTACTCTCCTGTTTGATTTTTGAGGAGGCGTCTCGGTGCTTCTCTGGGAGCTGGGAATCGTTGTTAACAGCTCTGCTCCGCTCCAGGCTTTACGTGTTTGGGCACTGAGCGAGGAATCCATCAAAGGGATGAAGCTCTGGCCTCCCAGAGGCGGGAACGAGGTGGGTGTTGCTGTGCCACAGCTCTGCACGCTGCCCCTCTGCCTCTGCCACCCTTCCCCTGCCCCACCCCTGCTCTGTGCAGCTTCAGTGCAGCTCCTTCCCTTCCAGACGAGAAGCAAACGAAAGCACAGGCGAGGAAAGAGTGGGACAGCTCCAGGAGCAGGCAGAGAGGGGTTTCTATTCCTAAAGCATCCTGTTCTCCACGGCCCCGGCAGCCTTGAGCAGGGATGCAGGGTTAACTGGGGGCCCTGGGTGTGCAGGGAACACGCCCCAAGCTGCCCTTCGGCCCTCTGGGTGCCGCAGACCCTGGGTCATTCCCTGCCTTTTCCCACTCTTTGCCCTCGTTCTCCGCTTCGCCCTGACCCAAAGCTGGGCTCGGTGTTAGCAGGAACCCCGAGGGACCCATGAGCCCGGACAGAAATCCACAACCCCCTGTCCCTGCCTGCAGGACACAGTCAGGGGTGGAGGGAGCTGTGAGCGGCATTTGGGGAGTGAACAACAGCCCAAGTGAAGGCAAACAGGGCTGAGCCTCAGCCTCAGTGATGGACAGAAAACACGAGAGGAAGGCCAGAGCCGGTGTTGTTCTGGTGTTATTTAGGGCGAGGGAGGTACCAGGTATCTGCTTGTCACAAACCATTTGCAGCTCTTGCCCAAAGCCCCCAAAATAGCCCCGCGTCTGCGTTATCTGTCCACAGCTCACCTGTGCCCTTCCAGCTGAATAATCCTGCACAGCTCCGTGTCAGGCTCTCTCCCCCCGCCGGCATCCTCCTCCAGCACTGCATTTCACAGCTGAAGGGATTGGTCTTGCTTAGTTTGCTCTGCTGACCTTGAGTGGCCATGTAAAATGGCATCAAAAGCCACTTAGACAAGACTGTCTAATGTGAAGTTTGCTCTAAACGAGCTTCACTGACTCGTGATTCTCCCCAAGGAGGAAAAAATGAAATGACTGTCAGGAATTGCCACAGAAAAACCCTGTTTCTCCGAAGCCACGGCTTCCAGCTGATCAGGTGGGAGCCACAGAGTTCCTCAGGAAATATTATTCTCTTTCCTTTTCGAAAACATCATGTAAGTAATATGTTTCAAATGGCTTCGATTTCCTGCCCAGCACCTCCCGGGAATGCTGGAACATGAGCCAAACTCTGAGCTGCCGAAGGCCAAAACCCAGAAGGAAATAGGAGAATCTAAATTTTATTGTCTTTGGGGTCTATAAACCTGTAGATAAATCCTGCCTGGTGGTTCTGCGCCGCTTCAGGTCAGGCAGGAGCCATCAGGTGAGCAAGGAGGCCGTGCATATTTTTGGTTTTACTTGTGCACGCAGAGCCAGTCATGTGTTACGGATCAGATCTAACCTTGCTCGGGCAGAGGATGTGAGAAAATTACGGAGCACCCAGCTTCGCTCGAATCCCGGGAAATGAGGCTCTCCCACATCGCTGCTGCTCCCCCAGGCCACCCCAATGCCCAGCGGGACGCGGAGCTGCAGGTGGGGACGGGATTTCCCGGTTAAGGAGCGGCCCAGAGTCTCACGAAGGGCTTGGTCTCCGTCCCCAGCCCGTCCCCGACCGCGCTGCCCGGACAGAGGCCGGCTCTGGGCGCGGGAGCAGCCCTGCAGCGAGGTCGTGTGAGGACAGCAAGCCCCGGCCAAGCTGGCACTGCCCCACGGCTCCCTTCAGCTCTCCCCTGCCCCTGCAGCCTGGCTGGGCTGTGGGCAAGCACAGAGCAGGGACAGGCTCCGTGTTTGGGGCTTCTTCGTCATCTCTGGGCACGCAGGAGCCGCGGCAGACGTGTCTCCTGCAGGACCAACAGGGCTGGCTGGGGCCCAGGGACATTTGCTGGTACAGTCCCTATCCTGGAAGCGTTAAAGACTCCTGATGGGAGGCTCTACATCGTAAATCCATGGGGCTGAATCTCTCCTTGCATTTCCCTATCTGCTCTTTCATGCCCCAATCTCCATCAGACAGAGGTTTGAGGTAGCTCAGGGTCCTGGTGTGTGAGGAAAGCTCCTCCTGCCCCTCTGAGCCGCTTCCCCAGTGCTATTCTGGGGCAGATCAAGGATAAAAATAAAAGTAAAAAGCAAAATCTCTTCCATCTCCACGCTGTAACTCCCTAAGCCTTTGGCACATGCCCTTTCCAGCATCTCAGAACTAATCAGCAGATAAGCAGATGAGCTGGCTCTGAATAATCTGTGTATGCAGCACATGGAACGCTGCTCAGCACAGCCTCGAACGCAGCAGGATTTGCTGGGCTGGGCTCAGAGCGCACGTCTGTCCCTGTCCCTCTGTCCCTGTCCCTCTGTCCCTGTCCATCCCTGTCCTGGGAGCGCTGGAGCCGCAGCTCCCCGGAGCTGGGCCAGCACACACTGCCCTGCTCTGCATCGGGCCAGGGAGGGAGGGTGGGTGGATCGGCTTGCTGGTCCTGAAACACCCAAATTCAGAGTTTAATTTCAAATTTAGCTGGGGAAGGAGAGGGATCTGCAGGAGCTTGCTGCTCTGTCTGTGCCTCTGAACCAGTCAGGACTCAGGAGTGGGTCTAACACTTGGAGCACTGTGAAATGCCCTGCAGAGCAGCCACAGCCCTGTCCTGTCCTGGCAGAACCACCAGTGGACACAGAGCTTCCCTCTTCACCCCATTCACGAGGAAAACACCTCTCAAAGAGGCGATGTTGTCCCTGGTGGCAATCACAGGGTCGCAGCTGTGTGACCCAGCTCTTTGTTGGCAGCCACGGATGCCACTGGCACAGGGACACAAGGGCAGCTGCAGCAACAACACGGGGTGACCCAGGCAAAGCACAGCAGCAACGTCAGACACCCCAGACTGGGAGGAGGGAGGGGAAAAGGGGCTGTGGCTGCAGGACTGGAGCTGAGAATGGGTTAGGAACGCATGAGCAGCACACTGAGAACCTGAACGCCCTGGTCCAGCGGGACACAGCAGCCCGAGCCTGGCTTCATGCTGAAAGGTTTTGCTCGTAGCTCCTGAGCAGAGCAGGAGGTGGAACAGACCTGCCCCAGAGCTGTCAAACCCCACACGAGCAGGACAGAGGCAGCTCTTCCCCCGGCCCCGCTGCTGTTCCCCCAGCAGCCGGCACAGCTAATCCCTCCTCGTGCCCAGGGCCCAGGACCAGCAGCAGGAGATGGGCTCAGGCTGGGGTGCAGGGATGGGAGAGACAAAGCTCCGGCACATTCCCGCTCTCGCTTCCATAATTGACCCGTAGATAAACACATGGCTTCCGCCGTAATCCCCTGCAGCCTCATGAACATCAGCCGCGCTAAATTTTTCATGTAATTAAGAGAAAAACCCTAATCCAGTGTAATTAGCTCCCTGATTGCCAACGTCAGGCAGCAAAGCAGTGTTTGAACAGCAATTCGGGCCTAGCTGGTTAGGCAAATACTGCGTGTGTGGTGCAGTAATTCAACACTGGAACAACTCCCCCTGTGCTGTCCACACAGGCTGCTGCCCTCAACAGCTCTAAGTGCTTTCATTGCTGCAAGAGGCCTCCTCTCCCCCAAAATGCCATTCCACCGAGCTCCAGTTACACCCCCGAGGGGCTGGGCACGAAACAAGGCCAGCAGTTCACCCAGAACCCGCGCTGTGCTGGTGTCGGGGTGGTACCCCCACGCGCATCCGGCAACGATCACACCGGGATTTTAGGGCAGCACCACCCCTGCCTGCCTAAATTCAGCAACTGAGAGTCACAACTGAGACCCTGACGGAGAAACAGTCTCCTCGTGAGGGATGCTCAGCACCAACACCACAATCAGAGCTGGAGGCGACCACACCTACGAGGGGTTTTGTGGTGCAGATCAAAATTTATCCCAGCTACCGAGCCCTTATGCTTTGCAGCGATATTTTTCTCTTTCATTCATATACATGAAGGCAAAATTTTAAGAGTGAAATGTTCGAAATTTGGGAAGGGGAAGCAGATGGGAGAGGAACAGAGAACGTGGATGTGTGTGCCAACGGGGAGGCAGAGAAACCAAGAAAGCGCAGAGAGAAGACACCTTCACTTAACCATTTCATCCATCCCCAGCAACAAGGAGCTGAGCTGCTGAAGCCACTGTCAAATAGCTCTGTTTTCTTTCTAAAATTCACCTGTGACAGAAGCTACAGACACCTCCAGCTCTCAGTAGTCACACCTTCATCTTTGCCCTTAATACCAGTCTCCTGAAATACAGGCTTAAAAGCGATATTATTGTAGGAGTATTTGTTGGGAGTGTCTCAAGGAGGATTTCACTCCTCATCCCAGGCAGCGTCACAAAGGGTTTGGCCGCTTTTGGAAAAAGGTCTTGGTCCCTGCTTCGCCAGTTTTGGTTGCTGCTGCTGTAGAGGCCGAGTTTCTGTGCCTGGGAGAGTGCAGAGCCCCCAGAACCAGCTCCCCTCGTGCGAGGAGTGAGCTCAGAACCACTGCACAGCCCCGGCCTCGCAGCCGGAGTCCCGACAGAGCTCTGGCTCCGTGCTGGGGCAGGGCAGAGCCAGCCTGGGTGTTTGTGCAGCTCAAACTCCCATTCCGACGGAGGCCGCCGGCCGTGCCTGGCTCCCCGTGTCGGGCTCCAGGCTCTGCTCCCCAGCCCCACTCCTCTGCTCCAGGAACAGACCAGCAGCGGGCAGAGCAGGCTGCGCCTTTGTAGCAAAGCCAGGCAGATTTCTTTAGGCAAAAAGGAGCAAAAATTTATCAGTTCAAAGCTCCTTTTAAAGAGAAGCCCCTGAGGAGAGCGAGCCCAGATGCCGCTTGCCTGGCTAAGCCAGCTCCTGCTCCTGCCTCCCTTTGGACACAGGCTGCTTTCCGTGGCCGGCACCGGGGTGAACCAGGCTGGGAGCAGAGCCTCCTGGCTGGATGGCAGCACATCAAGATGGATTTCAGCAGCAGCAGCAGCAGGGATCTGGCGCAGTTTGGTGCTCTGCCATCGTTCCCTTTGCATGGAAACAGCGCTTCCAGCCAAAATCCAGCCTCATCCCTCAAAGCCTCCCGGAGGAGCCGCACAGAGCCCGTCCCACAGCTCCCGGGGACCGTGTTCCCAAAGGCAATGCTAGAATTCCATGTGTCTCCGAAGCTGCAGGCGCATCCCAAATGGCATTTCCAGCCCCCAGGCAGGCGCTCTGCTCTCCCCTTCCCTCTCTGGCCAGGGACAGGGACCCTCTGGCTGCTGCATTCCAGTCAGGAGATCCCGTTTGCACACTGGGGCTGTCAGCGGATGGAATTTTTCTGCCTCCCAGGAATTACTGCAGCTTTCAGGCAGCTTTGGGGACATTCCTCCTGCCCATACCCCCAGTATCGAATGCCACTGACACGTGAGTCTGTGCTGGCTGCTCTGTGGTGTCTTTGCCTTAAATCCAGCACAAATTCCTCTCTCCCTCTCCCATGCCTGCCCAAAGCCAGGCATCCTAAGGCTCCATGGGGAGCTGTGAGGTGATGAAAGGAGCTGGAGGCAGCTCTGTAGGGGCTGGATGCTTTTTTTTCTGTTTTCCCCATTTCACATCCATCAATGCACAACTGGGAGAGCAGCCCCAGACTGGTCAGACTGGGAGCTGGGACTGAGGCACCCACTGGGGACGTGCAGCAGCATCCCAGAGATGCCTGCTGCCAGCTCTCAGGTGACAAAGCTGCAGCAAAGCCACAGCCCAGGGACCTGGGTGTGTTCTCAGCCTCTGTTTCGCCAGGGGATGGTGGAAGTGGCTCCAGCCAGGCCCAGGAATCTCAGGAGTCTTGGCATTCACATTAACGAGCAGTGGCAGGAGGTTCACAGCCAGTCAGGGAGAGGTGTCAGGGGTGCTGGAAGGGGCAGGGAGAGGTGTTGGGAGGAAAGGGAGCTGCTCACATTCACCTCCAGACAGCTTTGAAGTGACCTGAGGGACACCTGAGGGAGCCTCAGGCCCCGTTTTCCTCCCCCTGCCCCAGAAGCTGGAGTTTCTAACAAGGGGGGTTGTTTGAATTGCTCGCACTAAAACCAGACCAGGTATCAGATGTTCTTAAAGCTTTTAAAACAAGAGCTATAAACCGAGCCAAGGCTCAGAACTGATACGGAAAGTTACCTTCCAGGACAGATTTTCCCAGTGAGGGAGTGCTGGCAGCCACAGCAGCCTCTGCGCGCGAGGCCGCTGCTCAGTGTCAGAGGAGCTGAGCTCCCTCTTGCCTTTCTCTTCCCATTGCTCCAGAACCAACACAGCCCCCACTCCACACCCACCCGTCTGCAGAGCGCAATATGCTAATGATCCCGGGCCTCGTGTTTTGCCACTGTCACCATTTATTGGCTGTGTCATGGTTTGCACTCAGCTGTGAAGAAATCTCGCCGTGACCTAAAACCACGAGACTCCAATTTTCCTGGTGCTCCGGCCTGGCCATTCCAACCCACCAGGTATTTCCCTGTCTCTTGCTGCAGTTTGTGCTCCCAGAGCCTGGCTGGGAGCCGAGTCCTGCTCTGAGCACCTGGAGTGCTGCGGTTTGTGCCTTCACCAAAGGGCTGAGGCAGCCGCCAAAGCCCCTGCTCCCGAGAGGCTCCGTGCCTTGAAAATTCATTCTAAAGCAGCTTCAAACCCTCCAGTTTTCATTATTAATATGACTCCTTTCATCAGAGTCCACTCATCTTTTTGCTTTCTATTTCTGTCTCTACCCTTTCATTGTTTCCCCGGCGCTTCCATGGGAATGGCACCGAAACCCCGACCCGGCGGCCGCGGCAGCGCCCGCTCCCTTCCAACAGCAGGAATTTATTCCATCAAAGCTTCCTCCTCGAATCAAGGGTTTGTTGTGGGGTTTTTTTTTTCCCCTTCGTTTTAATTCCATCTGTATTTAATCCCAGACAAACACAAACAACAATCCCAGCTCCCTAAGGCCATCGCTTCCTAAATCAGCTACAGCCAGCTCCAATTAGCAGGCAGGCAACATGAGCAGCTCCGTACGCCCCTGGATCTTCGGGAACGAGCCAGCCCAGAAGGTCCTTTTCCCCAGACTGTCCCTTTTTTCCTTCTGAAGGACTTGCACCATCATTAGAGTCACAGGCTCTGCAAGATAAAACACCCTCCCCTTTGCTTCTGCCACCGCGGGGATGGTGTTCCGCGGCCTCATTACTGCTCTTTGTGCTTCTGTGCTCCCGCACCTGAGTGTACCTGCAGGCTTTGATTTATGAGAGGATCCCAAAGGCTCCACAAGTGCTGAAGAGAGGCTTTATCGGTCACTTTAGCTTCCCTCTTAGCCTGCACTTGAAACAGTTCCTTAACGGCCTCTCCAAGCCGGGCTGAGGAGAGGCAGCAACGCCAGCAATGCCAGGCACAAACCCGTCCCTTCTCAGGCTGTGACAGCGTCTCTTGGAATTACCCTGGGGAAGAACCCACCAGCCCTCAGAGGAACTCACCACATTCAGCAGGAGCAGCTCATGGAGTTATTTGGTTGAACCCGACTGTGAGCTTTTTTTCCCCAGTATCCTCTCTCTCCCTAGCAAGGGTCACTGTGGGAGTGGAGTGGAGGGTGTGCAGCCCCTGACCACCGCAGGGCTGCAAAGGATGGCCAGGCAAGGTCCATCTGGAGACGCCGCCGGGTTCCTCCATCGTTCCCACCGGCTGGCAGGGAATGCACGGAGCCAGATCCGGCACTGCTGGGCTCCAGCTCAGCGTGCTGCCAGCAGCTGTCAAAGGGACAGGCGAGGATGGGAGAGAAAATCACTTGCATTGCTGCGAACCCCTTCTCCAGCCACGTTTCCCCAGCTCAGTGTCCAGGCTCGCTCTGCACTGACAACCCCGTGATTTCTCCGCTCCTCTCCCGCTGTACGTCCACACCTCCCTGGCAGCCAGGAAAAGGATTTCCCCCATTCATGCCTTTCCCTACCACGCAGGGATATCAGGAAAAGCAGTGTCTGCAGGCAGACAGATTTATCCACCTGCCCTACCTGGCAAAGCTGATTGGGTTTGACAGACGTGCCGGCGCATTAACGACCAGTTTAGCATGGAAACGAGCGGAGCCCTGCTCCTCACAGATGTTAGGAGGAGAAGTTTATCTAAAGCATATTTTATGGCTGTGCAGAATGTATTAGATCAGCAACCTCAAGGAAAATCACTACAGGCTCCTTCCCTAACAAATACACAAAAATCTTTAAAATCAAATAAAACAAAACCTCCCCCGAACAAAGCGCGACACGTTTTACAAACCAAATTCTTTGCTGCTGAGGTGACTTCAGCTCTTGGGCGAGGACTAAAGAGACCACCAGGAAGGAGAAAGGGGTGAAAAGTCCCCAGCCCAGCCCCACACAACCCATCCCTGCGGATCAGTCATTCCCAGGACCTGCCTTCCCCCTCCGAGCAAGTGATTTAAGTCCCGTTATTTTAGAGAGTTCTCGAGACAGAGCAGCATTAATGGGCGCCACTGTCTGCAAAGCGCTCGCGCTTAGATACCCGCAAAGCTGAGCAAGAGAGGCACCAGGCTAAAAAATGTTCCCTCTCAAGCAAAACAGACTCGCACTTGGATTGCACAGAAATTAAAGCAACAAAAGGTCTCTGAAGCCAATTGCCATCTAACTGAGAAACAGGCTCGTCACTTTGTACACCCATCTGGCAAGGACATACTTTCCATTTCAGCAAGTGCGAGAATGGGTGGACAGCGAGGGAAATGTGAAAACAGCAAAGAAAGGAGAAGAATGCAAACCTGCGGGACAACACTGCTGCCCTGTTATGAATACTGTACTCTATTCATATGAAAATCCATACGGCTGCTACTGTTGCATGCACTCTTCTTACACAGCATGAAATTAAAATTCCTCCTCAGTCTCACATTGCCAGCACTACAGAGCAGCTCCAGAGCAGGCGAGCAGACAATTTATCCTTTGGCTTCCTCAGACGGGCTTGTGCTGGGATTGGAAGCCAGTGGGGTGAGGGAGACGAGTCTATTGCCCACGGTGACAAATTCTGCTTCCCAAACAAATCCCAGGGAAATACTGCTGGCCCGGAGTGTGGCTGTTGGTGCTCCTTTCCCAGTGCAGCTTCACATGCGTGATTCCCCCCGGGCCCCCCTGCCACTTCCCTTCTTATCTTCCCAGAACAAACTCAACGTGCAGGCTAATTTCAAGGAGTGTTTCACCCAGAGTCCAGCCAAATGTCAGTGGATCTGCTGGAAATGCAAATTGAGACAATCATGCAAAAGAGGAGGGCTTATGGATTGTGCGGGAGGGCAACAGAAGGCAAATGAAAGCTGACAGGGAGAGGGAGCGGGGAACAAATCTCCCGTCTCGAATTCTGGATCACTTGCACAAACGCCCGGCGAGCAGCAAAGACAGATTCCCAAAAATGCCCAAATCCCATTGATTATCGCTGCTAAATTGCCCGTGTGCCTCCAAACCCCACCTATCTCCAATCTCCTAAACCAGCATTTCGCTCCCACCATCCCCACCCACTCCACGGGGTGTAAATGACAGGGAAGAGATGAGGAAGGGATCTGGAGCAGAACTGGGGAGCCTGGGAGGTTTTTTTTTGTGGTTTCCCAAATTCCAAAGAGCCACTGAGTTGTCAAAAGCAATTGCAGCTCTCACAGAAAGGGTTTTATTTTGTGCTTTTGAGAACGTCGGGATAACTGTGAGATCATCTGGGGACAAAGTGAGGGGAAGATGCTGGAGACGGGAACTTGATTAGCTCAAACCCAGCCACAAGAATTTTTCAGATACAAGCAAATTTGTTCGAAGGTTTGCTCATTACGTATGCAAAGGAACAGCAAGCAGGAGGACAGGATCTATACTATGTGCCGTAACATGATATGGAATTAATCCCCTCGGGTTGCAAAATTCCTCATAAATTGCGAGGGGGACGGTATCTGCTGTGATGTATTTTATCACGCTTTCTGTCAAAATATCCCCGGCAGGGAGCCTTTTCAGAGATGCAATCAGCACCAAAGCCTTGTTTGGGGAGGAAGATTTGAACTAAACAGCAGCAAACTCCAATTTCTCTCCAAGAGCTTTGGAGAGAAACCCCTCGGAGCGGGGTTAGTGGGGTCTGGCCTTCTTAAATCACCTCGTTTTATGGCTTTGCCCAGCCCCACGTGGAGCAGAGAGGCTCTCAAGTTCTATTAACAGCACTACTAACCCAGGCTGGCTGCTTCAACCTGCCCCGAGCCCCGCAGGGACCACAAAACACTTCACAAAAGCAGCCCACGAGAAGCTTGCCACCTCCCAGGTGACGCGGGGCAACGCGAACGTTTCACGCCCCGACTCACAACCCCCAAATCGTCATCACCCCGCGGAGCAGAGCAAAGTGAGCGAGGTCTGAGTGCCTGGTGGCACTCGGGCTGGGGGCACCGGGCTCCTCCAGCGCCGGCCTCTCTGAGTGCTCACGCTTGGCTGGGCCCCGCACTTTTGTGAGGCGCTCCGGTGTTTTTGGCAGCCACTGAACTGGAAGGAAAAGGGTCTGATTATCTCCTCCAGCACCTCAGTGGTGACCCAGACCACTGACCCCTTTCCTGTCACTCTACATTTGCTCTGGATGTTTTACACAGCGAGGGGGCAAAGCCTTCACAATTGATCCAGGCTGCATCCAAAGGCTCCGTGCTTGCCACGTGATTTCGGCTCCGTCTCTTGCGCGGGGGCTCTTGATCTGCCTGTCCACCTTCCAGGAGAGATCTGGGGGGCAATGCTGGGGACCTCCAGCACAGGCTGGGCAGTTCCCATTCACGCAAAAGCTTCTCCATGCCCAGTGTCTGCTCAAAAGCCAGATAGTGCAGCCTCCATTTACACCAAAGTCGTCTTTGCCACACATCACAGACCCCAGAATGGTTTGGGCTGGAAGAGACCCTAAAGCTCATCTCATTCCAAAGCCCCTGCCATGGGGGGGGACCATTCCACTGTCCCAGGTTACCCAGAGCCCCATCCAGCCTGGCCTTGAACACTCGCAGGGATGGGGAGCCCCGATGTTGACACTGCCCCAAGATTAAAACCACTGCACTGGGTTTGTGCTACCTGAACACCGAAAACAGCCCTGAAACTGCTCACTGCTGTTCTGTGACACCAGCCCTGGCTCACAGCTCGGCCTGCAGCTGCAGGGTAAAGCTCTCTGCAGCATCCAGCAGGCATCCAAATCCTCCAAAGTTTCCCAGTCCTGCCTGATGTGAGCAGAGGTTTGCCAGCCCTTCCACACCGAGCTGTGCTCAGCTCCAGCTGAGCCCGGTGCGAGCAGATTGTGTGAAAGATGAAAAATAGCCATCTGGATTCCTGCAGTGGAGACAGCCAGGAAAGTTTCTGGGGAAGGCACGGTTCTGTGGGAATCTGCAGAACCGTCCCTGCAGCAGCAGCTGCGGTGCCAGAGGAGCGCGGGGGGCTGCACGAGGCTCTGGATTGGGATACAAAGCCTGTGCCCAGCAGCCACTGGCTCCAGGCCAGTCCAGACTGGGAGAGGCTGCTGCTCCGGCAGAGGTTTGGCAGTCGCTGTGGGTTTGGGGTGGGTTCATGTTAAAGACCTCTGGCCACGAGTCAAGGACACAGGGCTTGTCGGGGGGGAGGGGACCGTGACAGCCTTCCCCTGAAACAGGAGAGAAGCTGGGGGCTGTGACCTCCTAACCCAGCTCCAGGAATCTTTGTACAGCCTCGGCCACGTCCCTGTGTCCTCCTGTCCAGCTGTGAAATGGACATAACGTTTACCCTCATTTCCATCCCAGTACCTGCTCTCGGGGGCTGTGGGCAGGGACGGTGGTGGAGGGATTTGCTCTGTGTTACTGCAGAATCAATAAATAATGCCCAGGGCCCTGCTGATATCCCAGCAAAAAGCTTGAGCAGAAAGAGGCAAAAGGAGGCGAGAAAGAGGAGCTCGCAGAGGTGCTCCTTCTGCTCCAGTAAAACTGCAGCTCCTCGTGCTGAACGTGTCTTAAAAGGAAAGCGGGACTGGCCAGGCCCTGATGTCTCTTCCAAGAAGTTGTGGAGCAGTTGGGAGATGCAGGGAGAAACCCGCAGCTTTAAAGCCGGGAAGGGCAATCCCGTCAAAGCCAGCTGAGCAGGAAACACGGCGGAGACAGAGAGCAGCTCCCGGTGATCCCCCAGGTGCTGCTCCAGCGGGACAGGGACACGGTGGTGGCACGGGGTCCCCATGGATGCAGGGATGGGGACCCACCTGCTGCCTCCCACGCTGCTGGCACAGACAGGATCCAGCCCCTCTTTAATAAATTCATCAAAGTACTTTTAAATTAACTGCGGCGCCCTCGGTGTCACTCTGCTGGCACCCCCGGGAGCGGCTGGAGCAGGCCTGGCTGCTGGGATAGAATTAAATATCAGCACGTGTATCCCCTGCTCTGCGCAGCGCCTGTGTTTGCTCCTGCTAATTGGGGTGTGAGGGGAAGCGTCTCGCAGAACCCTGCGTGCTTCCTCACCGATTTCCCTGCAAGGTTTACACAGCCACATCCCATCTGTGCCCGCTCCAGCTTCCTCTCCCATTCCTTCTCCCAGGATAAGATCCTACCTGGCCTCCCCTTCCACCACGTCCTGCTCAAATCAGCTCCCCTCCGATGGAGCACCACCACGTCCCACGAGTGTCCCTGGGTCGCGCAGCCCCTTCTCCCACCCCGTCCCTCTCCTGCTCCCAGCCCTTTCCCGGGAGCAGCCCCGGCTCCGTGCGTGCCCAGCCCCGCGTCCTTGCCGTGATAGGTGCAATTTTGAGCAATTTCCCTGCCAGTCTCCCTGCAATCTTGTGTAATCTCCCCCCCAGAGGGGATCAGAGATCCCATGGTGCCGTAAAGAATGCAAATCACATCCCCCCACGGTCCTGAATAATGCAGGGAGAGCAGCCAGCGAAATCGGGGAAGGTGGAGTGTGTGCCTGCTCCTCTTTGGGGTCCTCCACCTTAGCTCAGACACACAAAGAGCTTCAGCAGTGGCTGGGCAAGGGGAATCATTTGTTTGGACCATTCCAACTGGCAGCTTCCTGCAGGTCCCGTGGTTAAAGGTGCTGGGGACCTGCCCAAAGGTGCTCTGTGGGGTTTTGTATTCAAACGGTGTCAGCACAGCCGGGGTGGCGGCTCTGTGAGCTCACCCAGCCCTCAGCAGAGCAGGTCTGGGCTCAGAGGGAGTTCCCAAAGACTGGGAACACAGAGCGAAGTCTCTGCACCTCACCTGGTGACGCCTCCCTGCTCCCAGCAGCAGCAGCAGCAGCATCAACTCCCCTGTTCCACGTCCCACTAATCTGCTTCATCTGGAGCAGCCAGCCTAAGGGGCCTCTCGTGGGGGTGGAGGTACAGCAGCTAAAACACGTTCTGCTTCCCTCCTGGCGCCGCCGAACACCGGCTAAACTCCGGCACAGCAAGCCCGTGCATTAAAAATACCTGCTCCTCGCAGCCCAAACCGCAGCTATTTAACAGCCCAGTTGGCAATTCCAGCCGAGCCTTACAGCTCCAACGCTCCCGGGCCCTTCACTTAAGGTGGAGTTGAAATTCCTGGCTCTGGCAGGTGCCCCTGGATGCTCCAGTTCTCATCCCAAACCCTCAGACCTGTGGGTGGGACGTGGAGCTGAACCCACCCCTGAATTCAATGTTTCAAACCTCGTCTCTACCCAGCAGCACAAAGTCCCCAGCACCGAGCAGCACCACCAGGAGAAGCAAGAAATGGAAAATCCAAATGCGGGGAGGCCCAGGAACAAGGAGGGAGGGACCAGTGAAATGTTTTTACTTTGTTATCATAACAGGATGTGAACTGGGAGAAAGTTCCCAGAGGGCACAGAAAACTTCTGCCAGCTCCGTTTTCCTTTCAGAAACCCCAGTCAGGCTGCCAGAGCCCTCCAGATTAAGCAGGGATTTGCTCATTCTGGGGTTTTGCTGTAATCCAAACCACAATTCCCTGATAAGCTGTTACCACATTTGCGAACCGACGTGTCCCAGATGCTCGGGCTGCCAGAGCAGCCCACAAACCAATTCCCCCTGGGAACGGCGGCCAGTTCCCAGTGCTGCCAATCTCCCTTTCGTGGGCAAAGCCAGCAGGAGCAGCAGAGCCAGGTAAGAACACGGCAGCCCTGGGGTGTCTGGCACGTCCCAGAGCAGGTTTGCAATATTTATCCACCTGGCACAGGGGACCACGTGTGCCTGCACTGCCAGGGACACACACGGGGACAGGGACAGACAGGGGGAAGGCTGATTCGGGAGAGCAATCCTCCAAAAAACACAGGAGCTGCAGAGCCAGCGAGCTCTGCTTTTCTAAAAATCACTTCTTATAGCTGGAGAAAAACTCCTTCAAAGATTTGCCATCCGATCCCCTTTAAAAACCCCCCTCGCCACAGCAGCACTCAGCCAGAAAGCCACATTTTTTTGGGAAACGCGTGCCCAAGAGGCCTTTCCAGCTGCTCCCAGGGCTCAGGAGAGCAGCGTGGGGCAGTCCCTGTGAGCACAGACCCCGAGCCTTGGCCCTGCACAGCCACAGAGCAGAGGAACCAAGAGCACGGCCGTGATGAGCACGTGGCACGAGAGGAGCCTCCTGGGCTCCGACATTCAGATCTACCTGCAGAGAACTGAACTGGACTAATATTGAGTCAAAACAGGTAAAAATCAGTGGGAGGGATTGTTTTCCAGCACTGATGGGAAATGGACTTTGTTGTTTAGGCAGGAGCAAGGGAAAGCAGGTCCCTCTCCTCTCCCCAAGGCACTGCAGTGGTTTGGAGCTCACCTGAGCCTGGAGGGACACGGCAGTGACCACCCCGTGCTGGCCCACACCGACAGCAAAACCGTCCCCAGTGCCACAGGGCTGCCAAATCCCCCCTCATCCCTCCCCACCCACCTCTCCCTGCACTCAGTCCTAAGCCCCAAATCCTTTTCTTTCCCTCCGAAGCACACGAGCCTCAGGAAAACACAAACCTCACTTTAAACAAAAGCTGACATGTCTTGAAACAATTATTGCCCATCTCAGGGGAGGAGGAGGGCTGGCGAAAGATTATTTTGGGAGATTAGGTCTAGAGTGACTGACAAACTGATATGCAACAGCGTTTGTTTTTAATCTGAAACAGGTTTGGGATAGAATTGAGGAAAAAAAAACCTGCAGCCACCCACCGCCAAGAGCTGCTCGGAGGCAGGGAAGCTGCAGCCAGCAATACTAATGTGCTTCTCACTTCCCAGCCACCCTCTGCCTCCAAGGGGACACGTCCCTGTCCCCAGCACCGGCCTGGGAACGTGCCCTCCCTCCGTCCCTGGGGCAGGGACAGACCCACGGACCCACAGGAGAAGCTGTGCCGCTCCTGGGGCATCACCCACGGGCCCCCAGAGCCCCCCAGGTCACAGGGTTGGGCTTGAGCCTTGCAGTGGGACTGGTGGGAGGTGATTTTTGCAGTGGGCCGCTCCACTGAAGGCAAAACATTTTCAGTTATCGCTGGGTTTCCAGCAATTTTGGGGTGTTTTATTCCTGTCCAAGCCAGGGGCAGTGGGGAGGGTCAGAGCCTGCACCCCACAGCTCCCAGCCCACGGGGACCACCCCAGCCCAAGGATTTCCCGAGCCCCAAGCCCGGGCAGTGCCCGAATGACGCCAATAAAAACACCCCCGGACGAGCAGGCACACACCAGCTGCGGGACGAGCCCGGGTGAGGGCGGGGGGAATTAAATTAATCCCTTCCTTATCAACCTGACCCCTGGAAAAATCTGCAGGAATGGCTGTGGAGGTTCACACGGAGCCCTAAAGCAGCAGCTCAGCTGCCGCAGCATCTGCCAGCGCAGCCGGGCCGGGCTCCGATCCCGCCTGCCCCAGCTGGGACCGGGGGCTGCCAGCGCCAGGCAGTGCCACAGGCAGTGCCACAGGCAGTGCCACCACGGCGGTGCCACCAGGCAGTGCCACAGGCAGTGCCACCAGGCAGTGCCACCCCGGCGGTGCCTCGGCGCAGGGAGCTGGGGAGAACCAGGCTGGGGGCGAAAAGGACACGGCAAGGCAAAGGCACGCAGCCCTGGGACAGCTGTTAGAGCAGGGGCACCTCGGAAATGCCTGCCTTCGCACCCCGAGCACAAACCAGCCCAGGGACCCCGCAGCAGCACCTGTGCCTTTCCTGGGGTCCTGGGGGTTTTTCTTGCCCTTTCAGGAAGGAATTCAGGGGTTTTTCTCTCACCGCCCCTGGCGCGTGTGCTATCAACAGCTCGGTGTGTAGCAGGGTGTTACTCTGTGCTGCTGAGTGAGGGCTTACGGAGAGATTTAAATATTAGGGGAGCTTTGGATAGGCGGAGATGGCAAGGGGAAAGGAGGCGAGGATGAGCCCCTGGGGGATTTTCGGGAGGACAGATCAGCCGTCGATGTAACTCCAGCGGAAAGCCCAGCCCCTGCCTGTGTTTCAGTGCCCGGGGTCTGACAGCCACACGTGCTGCAAAATTCACAGCCAGGACCAGAGACAGCTCAGCAAACACCCCCAAACGTGGATCCCACAGCGAGGGGACGATCCAACCCCTGCCCACGCTCCAAACCTGCCCAAAGCTTCCCCCCAAAGCTGCCAAGTCCACTCAGAGACACAGCCCCAGGTGCTGCTCTAAGCTGAAGGCGGCTCAGAACTGAGAGCAGCTGCCTTCGTTCATCTTTTAGCAGATTTTTAATACAGATTTTAAGAAGTTAAAAAAAAAAAAAAGCCCCAAATCCACCCCGAAGACACCTGAAGGCAGTGCCCGTGCACGGGATCCTCGGTGATTTCCTGCACGGAGCAGCCGGGCCAGCAGCAGTGCCGGGTGTCACCTGCAGTGGGGCGGGGGACGGGCAGCATTCCGGGGCCAGATGCCACATGGCAGGATAAAACCAGGATCCCGGTGTGGAGGGATTTCTGTTCCTGCAATCCAATCCCCTCTGCTGAGCCGCTGCCAAGCGCCCTCCTGACCCCGCTGCCACGGAGAGGCTGCTGCCAGCAGAGCCTTCGGAAAAGTTTGGGAGGGGATGGAAAACGATGGAAAATAAGGGGAAAAAAACCCCTCTCCTTCTTGAGATTAACATTTCCAATTTAACTTGTTTTGAAGAATAACAACCAGGGAGCCAAAGGCAGAGAGCACTGGCTCCCAGCTCGTCTCCAGCCCGGTCCGGGTGGTCCTGGATGGGATGGAAGTGGCACCACACCTGGAGAGGGGGGATTAGCACAGGGGGCTGCTCCCTGCTATTCCCATTCCCAGCACAGATAGGCAGCTGAAAGCAGATTTATCTGCTGGATAATAAAGGCAAAAGATTCTCAGAAGGGACGAGTTTCAAGCCAAATCGCCAGGCTCCTGCACTTGTTTCTTTAATCCCTCTCAAAAGTGTCAGAATTAGAAGGGGGGAAGGGGGAGGCTGGGGGAAAGGGAGAGGGTGGGGGGCATCTTCACCCAAAAAGCAGCAGAGCAGCCGTGGCTGGAGCTCCTGTGGCAGCCAAGAGCTGCAGAGGTGCCTCCGAGGCACAAAGAGGAGATTAAGGCTGAAAGGCTACAGCCAGGCAAGGGGGCTGCTGGAGAGGATGGGAAGAGCGCAGGGGAAGCGTTCCTGGACGCCTGACAAGGAGATGCAGAGACCATCTGGGTGAGGGGAGGGAGGGCAGGGTGCCAGGGACAGCCATGGGAAGGATCAGCCCGGGCAGGGGAAGGCAGCTCCCCCCTGCTGCCCGTGCAGGACCCGCTCCCAGCTCCTCTTCCTCCTCGGAAGGGGGAGAACAACAGGTTGGAGCTCTGAGAGGGGCACAGACACCTCAGTGCTGTGTGGAGGGTTTGTCCATCCAGCAGACAATGGCCTGTGGTGGCAGGGACCTCAAATCTCATCTCATTCCACGGGCAGGGACACCTCCCACTGTCCCAGGCTGCTCCAAGCCCCGTCCAGCCTGGCCTTGGACACTGCCAGGGATCCAGGGGCAGCCACAGCTTCTCTGGGCACCCCATGCCAGGGCCTCCCCACCCTCCCAGGGAAGGATTTTTCCCAATATCCCATCCAAACCTGCTCTCTTTCAGGCTGAAGCCATCACTCTCCTACCTCAGGAGCATCAGCAGAACACAGAGCATCCCCTCAGTGCTGTCACACTGTGACCCCCCGCAACTCACCCCAGCCCAGCCCTCTCGGCCTCCTCATCCTCACAGGCACAGGGCAAGGCTTTCCCTGCCCCGGAACAATCGGGGATGCTGTGACAGGAAGGTGCAGTGAGCAGGACTGGTTTGATAACACGGCCGAGCTGGTGCTCCACTCACCTGCCCCAGGCCATCGGAGGGAGGGGGGACAGCAGGTTTTTGGGGGGTGACACCAGGTTTTTGGGGGGGACAGCAGGGTTTTGGGGGGGACAGCAGGGTTTTGGAGGGTGACAGCAGGTTTTTGGGCGGTGACAGCAGGTTTTTGGGGGGTGACAGCAGGTTTTTGGGATTGGGATGCTGCCCTTGTTGGGAACAGGACCAGGAGCCGGTGACTCGTTTGTCACAGGGCCCTGAGCAGCCGTCAGACGTTAACGACTTCTGGCATCTGCTGACCTGGGTCAGAGTCAAACCAGTGACCCAAAAGGGACAGGTCTGGCTCTCCCCAGCAGCAGCCCCCGGGAGCCAGCCCGCTCTGCCTCTGGGAAAAGGAGCTCGGGAAGGGGAGGCAGAGAGGTGCTGGGCTCCCCCATCAGCATTCACTGCAGACACCGGCGGCTCTCCCCGGGAGGAATCAAAGCCTCATTGATATGTGAATTATGAATGAAACCTTAAGCTTTTAAACTTTTAACCTGTGCATTTTCTAAGAAAGTCTTAATTTAGCCAGAGACACGGCAGGAAAGAACAATGGTTCAGGGGAAGGCACTGGATTTTCTGAGCTTTTAAAACACACCCTGGTTTCCGATGAATATTTCGTTTGCTGAGCCGTTCCCAGGGGCAAAAGGAAATCCTGATCCACACTGACCAAAGCTGAGGACTGAAATCGGTGTTACCCGGAGCCCGGGGATGAGGCTGATTGACACCGACACCATCCCAGCCCCAATCCCAGCTCCTCCCTCCGCCGGGTTTCCGATTTCAAGGCACTCTCTGGAACGCTTTGGTGGTGAGCAAACCCCTGAACATCACCCCGAGCATGTTTGTGAATTTATCCCGACCCACGGCAGCGAGAGCTGGGGCCAGGAGAAAGCTCTGGGAAGCAGCAGGGAGGAATTCAGGGGATTCGGCGGACAAGGGTCAGGTCACCTCACACCAAAGAAAGCCAGGGTGGGTCAGGCTGCTGAAAGCAGCCCTCATTAGGAGAATAAACTGCGTAATGAAGAGGTTGGAGGTGCTTTGCCCAGGGCTGGGGAGGGGCTGTCAAACCTTTTACCGTCAGTACAAATCCTCCCTGGCTTCCCCTCACCCAAACCTCGCCTTGCTGATCAGGGCTCAAGGAGGTTTGGTTTATTTTCCACACAGCCTCGGGCGCGTTGCTGCCATGAGAGCTGGCACAGAGCTGGGACTGAGCAGAGCCAGGAGCGAGGTGAGCCAGGGAATCCAGTCTGCTGCCCTACGACGGAGCATCCCCCGGGAGAAGGGTGCAGGAATTGCCCGAGGAGAAAACCCAAACTGTGCAAACCCCAAACCCGGCCCAGGAAGAACGCACCGGTGTCACAGGAAGCACAGGGCAGGGCAGGTCACAGAACCCCAGGATGGTTTGGGCTGGAAGGGACCTTAAAGATCATCCCACCTTCCACTACCCCAGGGTGCTCCAATCTCTGACCAGCCTGGCCTTGGACACTGCCAGGGATCCAGGGGCAGCCACAGCTTCACAAAAACCCTGTCTGAAATCACCACATTTGGGTCCTCCAGTCCCCAGAGGTCCAAGACCCGAGGGAAGGACCTGTTACAGGCTGGGGTGGAGCAGGGCTGAGCACGGAAAGCAGCTAAGGAAGGATGGAGAGGAGGAGACATGGTCCAGGGTGGGCCCGGGGCTTGCCCAAAACTTCTCCTGCTGCTCGGGGGGAGGAACCAGGCAGAAGTGGGGCAGGAGAGGCAATGCCACCCCTGGGAATGCAGGGATTACACATCATGAGCCAGCAGAGCTCCTCGTTTTCAAAGGAGGGAAGGGGGGGGAAAAAAAAAGCTTAAAAAAAAATAAAAATCAATCAGCCACAAATTATAAATAAAAGAGATGAAAGTTAAGAGCGAAATGAAACAAAGCCCCAGGTGGCCTCTGCCTGGGGCACTCCTGCTAATTTTAGATTCTCGACTCTTCCCGGAGCCGTCTGGTTCCATGGCTGCACAGTTTTAGGGCCTTTACTGCAGCTCCCGAAAATGTTCCACACTGGGATGGTCCAGCCTGGCCGTGGGTGGGAAAGGGGAAGGCGAGGAAGGGGCCTGTGGGACCCCTCCCTGCTGCGACAAACCCGGTGGGTCCCTGAGCTGGTGTGGGGTGGCCAGGCCGTCGTGAGCCCAGCCCAACACCTCCCCAAACCGCGGGGGTTTGGGACCGTCCCAGTGCGGCTGTGCCCACCCCAGCACCCCTTCCAGCCCTGCAGCCCCTCCTGCTCACCCCTCTGCTGGGATTCCCTCCCACAAACGCCCCCCGCTCTCTGCAGAGGCTGAACCAAGCACCCGCAGCCCCTTCCCCGCCCCACTGCTGCTCTCCCTGCCCAAACCCCGCCGGCTCTGCGGCTCTGGGGAAGGGAAGCCATCGGGCAGAGCTGTTTGGCAGCCGCCGCGTTTATTTCACGGAGAGAAACGGCAGCAGCCTCCCTCCCTCACAGAAGCATCCTATCCAGCAGAATGGATTTAAATACCTAATGAAGGAATAAATCTGGGAGCGGGAGACATTTACTGCGTCCTTACTCACACAGAGCCTTTGTGGTGGCGGGGGGGCCCCGGCACCTGCTCCGGGCCCGCTCCGAGGGTAATGGATAAGGCAGCATCCCATTAAATGAGCCCCTACCTGTCAGGGGGATATGGAGCCCTCCCGGCCTCCACATCCATTCCCGAGGACTCGGCAGTGCCACGACAAGATGCAGAACTCTATGGACAGGGACCTTCTCCGGGGGCTCGGACAGAGATGGATCGGGCCGCTTTGCCTCTGCGTGACGCAGCAGGGATTTTTCTTTTCTGCTTTAAATCCCCCCCAGGCAGCGTGTCAGAGGGGGAAGTCATGAACTCAGCCCGGGCACACCAGGGCTGCAGCGCTGTGCTGAAGCGGGGACTCAGGCAGGGGATGAGGGTGAAGATCCCAAGAGGACAATCGAGCCCTGCCTGTGTCCCCAGCCCGAGGCCAGGCAGAAACGAGCTGGGGAGGGAGCGAGGCCTGTGCACAGCAGCCCGTGTTTGTCGGGGCCCGCAGGCAGAAACGCCACAGCCCGGGGAGGCTGAGCTGTGCCCACGGCCCCAGACACGGAGCAGGAGCTGCCGCAGACCCGGCGGTTTAGAGTTGAACGCCACGAGCAGCCCACGCACCCCCATCCCCGTGTTCCCCAGCCTCACCCCACACCGCCGGCGCCCCACGGGAGTTTGCCCCTCCCTGCAGGGCAGGGGAAGCACGGGGCGGGGATGGCACGCTGAGCTCAGCCCTGGATGTATTCTACATTTCAGGGAACTGAGTGCACGGACAAATATTCCAGACGGGTGCTGAGGGACGGAGCAGCAGCACCCGCTCCATCCGCACAGCCCCCACAGCCTCCTACAACATCCCACTGCATCCCACAGCATCCCACAGCATCCCACTGCATCCCACTGCATCCCACAGCCCCCACAGCATCCCACAGCATCCCACTGCATCCCA
>VZTD01004029.1:1004687-1033830 GCA_013397725.1 Rhagologus leucostigma
AAGCTTTGAGAAACTTTTGGGGCGCAGGGCGGGCTGTTACCTTTCAGGGGCGGGCTGTTACCTTTCACAGGAGGGAAACTAAGGCAATGTGAAGGTTAAGTGACACCCCCAGGGTGACAGAGGGGCTCTGAGCCAAACCCAGCTCAGAGCACAGGGTCGCCACCTCCCAGCTCCACCACCCATCCCACCCCAGGACCAGTGAGGTCAAGCTTTTGTCTCCTCCATGCAGGGGGATCACAAGCAGTTGCAAATTTTTGGGTAGTCTTCCCAAGGATTCTCCTGGATGGGGGGAGATGAGCTGCCACTCACCCACCTCTGCCCAGATTCGACCTGGCTGATCAGCATCAATGACACCTCCCAGGACCCCGATGACACCCTGCCACCTGCACTTCTTGCTGCCCTTCCCTCGGAGCCAAGGGCTCTGCCAGCCTCAGAGGGGATGTCCCTTCGGCTGCTGATTTTTTGAAGGAGACCCGTCCTGGGACATCCTTTACTCAGCTCCAGAATGCAAAGCAAACTCCAGAAACCACAACTTCCTGCACTGGCTGCAGTCACTGGAAGTGGCTCCGTGCCCACACACTGTGCTGAAGCAGCATCCCACAGCATCCCACAGCCTCCCACAGCATCCCACAGCATCCCACTGCATCCCACAGCCCCCACAGCCTCCCACAGCATCCCACAGCATCCCAGCCATCCTTTGGATTGCAGCTTTATCCACGTCCCAACCACAGCCAAACTCACCCTGCCCTTTTCCTGCCCCTCTGCCTCCCCTCCCTCCCCCGCGATACCAAAGGTCGGGTTTGAAATTCAGGGGTCAGGCGGAAGAAATGGAGCAGGGTCAGGGGTGAGGGAAGCACACAGGGAGGAATTTCACCTCTCCAAGCGTCTGCTTCCATGAATCAGCAGCCCCAGAGCTCCTGCCAGGCGTGGGGGAGCTGAGCTGGGCCAGGGCAGTGCAGAGGGGACTGCTGGGGACAGAGCAGGGTGTCCCTCACCCCACAGCCAGAGCAGCTCCTCTCTCCTGAAACTTCTCTCCTTTTTTTTTTTGGCTTATCCCAAGCTTCTCAAGATGCCAGAAAAAAAAACCCACCTGAATGCCAACCCCCAAAGCAAAGCTCCAGCAGAAATGGAGCGAGAGGAAATTAAAGATGTGCTTAACACATCTGGAGTTTCCATTTCCCATCTGCGGAGCTGAGCGAGGCAGACGGAGAAAGGGAAGCTCCTGCAGGTTCCTCTCCAGGTGCCTGTTCAGGGGAGGGAGTTTGGCTCCAGCAGGGGCTGGAGTGGATAAATCTCCCATCCCACATTGCTTATGCCATCACCGTGCCCCAAGCAGCGGCCTTTGGGGTTTTTCCTGTAATTTGCATTATCACTGCACTCTCTTACTGCCAGACATCTCCATTATCTCTCCCTTCCCAAAACCACTCCACAGCCAGGGCCGGGCACTTTGGGAAACCCCGGGAGGGTTCCTGCCTGCTCGAGGGTTTCACACCGGCCTCTCTCTGCTGGAAAGGTACAAATAACTCCTGTGCTCGGGAGGGGATGGACGCACCCAGCATCCCAATGGACCCACAGGGTGGGTAAAGAGAGCAGAGAGCCAGGGATGAGCTGGAACATCCCCTCTGGGGCACAGGGAGCTGCCCCACGTGGAGAGGGCCCATCCGCATCCCTGAGCCTGGCAGCCCCACTCCCAGGGAAGGTGGAGATCTCCTTCCACGCAGGAAACGCAGCTGCAATTGGGGAACGTGCTGCGAGAGGAAAAAAAAAAAAAGCTGTTTTCATGTAAATGTCCCTAATAATAAAAGTGAGCGAAGAAAGCAACACATCCAAACAAGAAACAGGACGTTTGTGCTGGAGAAGCAAAAATGATTCTAAAAAAGAGAGCTTTATCAACCATTTCCAGAAGGCATCGGCTGCTCTTTAATGCTCCTCGAGGAATAACAGCTCCTGCTGGACCTGGGCTGCCTGGTGCCTCTGATCACAGGGCTCTGAACAAGCCAGGCTCGGTGCAGCACACTTGAAAAATGTGAAACTTGTTTGTTTTCTCAAGCAAACACCGAGCTGCCTTTCTCGCCCCAAACCTGGTGCTGGGTGCTGTTTGTCCTGTTCCTGCTGCATTTCCCTGGAAATCCCCACTCTGGGGCTGCTGGAATCAGCCGAATCCCAGCCCCACACCTGCACCCTGGCATGGCCGAACTCCCCTAAAAATCACGGCAAATAATAAAAAATGTGCCCCATGTAATGGGATGTGCTTTGCTCCAAAATATACAATATTTAAACATTCGTGAGTTGATTGCTAACAGCGAAGGTCAGTGTTTACCTTGCTTTCCTTGCGCTTTGGATTGCAAACTCCCAGCTGAACTCCCTGTGAAGTCAGGACGTGCAGTTACCCCTTTTCCTGGTGGGAGTACAGGGGCAGAACGCAGCCTGTGCGTCTTTGAAACTCCTCAGCCTCCCTTCCAGTACACCTGGACCTTCCAGATATTCTAATTATTTATTTCTCACTAACGAGACCGAGCTCCTGGTGTGAAAGGCTCTGCACAAAGAAATCCCGAGAAGAAAAGCAGAGAGGGTCACAGCCTGCTGCCCTTTGGCTTCAGAGCTCTGCAGAACGATTTAGCCCAAATATACTCCAGAACTGCAACTGGCCTGAGAGTCAGAAGAAAGGGGAAGGCCGGAGGAGGGACTCTGGGTTCATTCCAGCTCTGTTATTCACCAATTTCAGGGCGTAAGCCCAGGGTACCCCTTTGTTCATGCTCGTGGTACGAAGTCTCCGGGAGTGAGGAGCTTGAAGAGCATCAAAGGAAGCAGGAAGGGGAAGAAGGCAGGGGGATGCTCTGTTCTCCCACTCATCAGCACTGGTGAGAGCAAGCACCGCATTCGGCAGCCAAATGTTAACCTGCAGCTCGAGGTGCCGGCGAGAACGCTCCCGGCCGCTCGGGAAGGTGTTGAGCTCCCATCGCTGTTTATGCGGAAGACCTTGTTTTACCCCAGCGCCTCTCCCTCACCCTTTTTCCCTTTTTCCTTTTCTCTCAGCGGCTCAAGGGACTGACTCCTGTTCTTTCTGACTGATGGGGTCTGGGACTGGCGTCCTCCCAAGCGGCAAGTGCGAATCACGCTCTAAGGTGGTGGCAGTGACCAACTTACGGGTGCTGCTGCTTTTAATGAGCTGGCGGGGGCAGAGGGACCGAGGAAAGACAAACAGTTCCCACCTCCAGTCCCCCGGCGCTTTGCGCTGCTGGCTCCCAGCTTGCCGGGATGCTCAGGCTGGTTTGCCTAAGGCCTGCAGGCAGGTTTATGAGATTAAAGCCCGGCACACAATAAATAATTTAGCAGCTAACCACAAAAAAACCCTTCCCGTGCTGTATAGGAGCGAGGCTGTATGATGTGTACATTCATTTTAAATGCCCATCGCTTTCATGTATGTGGGTGTGTGCGACGCAGAGCCGTGTAACCAAGCGAGAGAGAACAACAGGAGAGGTGCGGGGCACCGAGGCGCTGGCAGGGGCTGGCGGGACGATTGCTGACGAAGCCTCTTGCTAATTATTGCAGCCCTCCCCTGCTGCTGCCTGCGCTCCCCCTTCTGCATCCGTGTCCAAGGAATCACAGTCCTAAACCCTCTGTTCCTCCAGCACCCTCCCCTGCTCCCAGCAGGCTCCCCAGTTTGAACTGGGAGTGACTGGGGGCCTCTCCCTCAGCTCAGGAGCAAACCCCATGGGAATGACGGCTTTGGGGCAGCGTTCAGGTTTAATGTTTTGCTGGTTTTTTCTGCCCAGGTCCCAGCCAGGAAAGCCTGTGGCCCTTGCACAGCTCCAGGGAATGCTGGTGCAGAATCCCCTGGGATGCTGCATCCCCGGGAGCTCCTTCCAGCAGGCAGGGGTTTCTCTCCCTGTGTTATTCCCAGGCTGGGCTGCCTGCCGGGAGCTCCCCGAAGGCAAAGGCAGGGTTCTGCCTGTCCAAGCGGCTCGGCAGGAATGGGAAGAGGCTTGTAAAAGGCAAGGGGAGGTGCGGAGCCCATGCATCGTAACGGGAGTAATGGACTCGTGCTGATGGACACACTGCCCGCGTCCCGTCCCCGGCCGCCCGTAAACACCGGGCAGGTGCTCCAGTGATGGAGCTGCCGTCCCAGAGCCGGCAGTGTCCTACAGCCCTGCTCACTGCACAAGAGCAGCGAGAGGCGCCCGCGGCAGCAGCGGGCTGTGAACGCCGTCGGGGCACGGAGGGAATGTTGAAGGCGGCATCATCGCGCACCCAGGGAAAGCCTCGCAGCCATCCCCACCCCAAACCGCGGCCGTGCTGCTTCCCCAAGGCAGCTCACCCCCTGACTGGCCCTAAATCCCAGCCTTTTCGCAGCAGCAGCAGCAGCTCAGGGGCTGTGGCAGCGCCCAGGGCTCTCCCCGCACATTCCCCCGTCTCTCCCGGCACGTTTGTGGTTCCCACATTTGTTTTTTCTGCCTCGAGGAGGCATTTAGAGAAGCAACACAGCCTGGTCTTCTCACAGTATTTCTTGCCACCCAGGGATTTAAGATCTTACAAATGGACCAAAACCTCTGTTATTTTGACCTCTGAGGATTTTAAAAGCCTGCAGAAAAATATGTTTATAGTAAAGAAAGCATGAACTTCTTGACTCGTGAGTAAAAAGGCAGGAGTCTGACACTGCCCTGCCCCCAAAGCCAGCAACATCCAGAACACAGCAACTCCTTCAGCTTCACGCTCTGAGGAAAGCAGGGACAGGCAGGAAAACCAACAGGAGTTCACAAAAGAGTTTGGAATTCCGTGATATTTTTCACCAAGATCATTTCAAGTAGAAACTCATTATTGAACTTGATGAAAACGTCGTGAAACGGAGGAGGAATAACTTCTGCCTCACTTGGTGCTCATAAAGGAGATAATACCTCTGAGAGAAGGTGTGGGGATGGATTATCTCTGAAATATGTTCAAGATAAAAAACCTTGTTTGGATGGGGCACCGAGCAACCTGGTCTGGCTGAAGGTGCCCCTGCTCATTGCAGGACTGGATGGCTTTTGAAGGTCCCTTCCAGCCCAAGCCATTCCACGATTTCCAGGCAGGATGTATTCCATGGATAAGGCTGCTCAGCCACTCGCAGCCTCCGCTAACCCCACTTCATTTCGAACTGAACCAGGTGCAATTGCTGCCCTCCAAAATTTCGAGCTGATTTTTCAAGGTGCCTGAACCTGTGTAAAACCCAGAGTCATCCCCATCTCCCGAGCCAAGAAATGAGATTAAAGCAGCCTCCGAGCTCACCTGGCTCCGTTTCACATCCCCAGCATTTCCTGAACACCTGCCCCTTCGCTCTCCAGCAGCTATAAAAATATCTGCCAACTTCTGGCTTTTCTCTGATGTGACTTGCTCTGGCAGGCACCAGATAACAGACCCAGGGAAGGGATGCTGGGAGAAGAGGAGGCCAATTTCGTGCCTTTAAGAGGTGGCAGGGACATTCCTGAGTGCTCAGACCCAGAGTCTAGAGGGACTTGGCAGCTCTGCCCCATCTCCAGCCCCAAACACACCCCAGTGCTCTCCTCTGGCTTCCAACACTTTTCCTATTCCCTTGCACAAATTCCAGTTAATAAGTGAGATTCCGACTTCTGGCTATGAACAAATGTGAGGGACCATGGGGCATTTTAGGGACCCATTTCTGTGGTTTGACAGCACAGATGGAAACAAAGGGGAATTACTTCCTGAGGCTGGAAAATCCTTGTTTAGGGAGAAAACGAATCCCAGCTCCTCCAACCACAGCAGCAGTGTGGTACTGAACAAATACCCCCTTATTTCATGTCCTAGGGCAAAAACCAGACTTTTTTTCTCAGGCCTTTCAATTAAACAACTTCTTCAGCCAAACAAGAACCATCTGCCCTCTCACACCTCTGCTGGGATGTGGGGATCTGCGTTCCAAGGGTGATGGATGGACCACGGAGCCGGCAGAGCCCCTGACCTCCCAACCTACAGCTAAAACCAGGCAAATCCTTTGGAAGGCGCCTGAAAATGGATGATTTTCATCTGTTCAATAACAGCCTGGTGTCCTCTTGGCTTCTCCACACGCTGATGCAACCGAGTTTTCCCTGAAGTGCCACGGAACGCGTGTGCGGGGGCGATAATGAAGGATAAATCACCGGGATGAGATAACCATCCATAGAATGAAGTCATCTAAGGACAGGTTCGGACATATATATTTCATTGTGAAAGACCTCCTTTATTCCCACTAATGGAACGAATTAAATCAGCCAAGCTGAATAAAACTCTCACGTCCCAAGACGTAACAACGCACTTAAAAGTTCTCCGTTCCTCTGGTGGCGCAATCCAATCGCTCATCGCTGTCCCTTGGAAAAGGGGAGGTGGGGAGCAAGGACGGAGTTTGGGAATTCGACAGGTGACAGGAGTGTGTTCCCCATCATGAAGAGAGTCCCAGCACTCCTGCAGACAGACCCTGAGCAGCTCTTTGGGAGTGACCTCACACCCCGGGATGGATTCGAGCCACGTGCAGTGCAGCTGCCCTGGGGCAGAGTGTCCCAGGTGTCCAGGACAACGTGTGACACCCATTTTTCCAGGAGAACTGGGGGTGATTTCATTTGCACGCTTTATCCTTCACCTCAGGGCACCTGGAATAACCACACCTGGGCCCTCGCCTGCAGCACTGCAACACCTCCAGCATCTCCAAGCACACAAATTAAAGCCTTATCGCCACTGAGCAACTCGGTGCAGGGTGAAACCCAGGTACGACGTCACCGCTCCCGCTTTTCCCTCGCCTGTACCACCCAGGAGCATTCCCAGCTCGTGGGAAGGCAGGCAAGGCTGCAGGAACTGCATTTTTCCTACAGCCAGCATAAACAGCATGATGGAAAAATAATACCTAGATGGCGACTGGCAGGCAGAGGAGAGACATTTATTTATTCTTGATCACAAACAATGTCCTGCATTGACAAGCTGAATGAAGGGCACTTCACTGATTTATTAGACCTAATAAGAAACAGACCTCTCGGGATGAAATACAAGATTGATTTTTAGTGGTGAGCCTTGCTGCCATCCCAGGCACTGAGCTCAGGCTGATGAGATGGAACCAGGCGTGCACAGGGACACGGAGCTGACACAGCTCTGGTAGGGCAGGGGAACGAGCGGGAGGATTTGCAGGGGGAAGGGGAGATGGAATGGAAACAAGGCAGTAACAGCCCTGCGCGCTGAGGGCTCCTCAGTTCTCCCTGCGGTCCTCCTCTCTCCCACTCAGGCTGTGTGTCCCAAGAGCAGCAAACCGCTGGGAAGTTTAAGGTGCAGTTCCTGGGAAACCTCTGGGCCAGACCCTTCCCATGCATCTGCCTTCCACAGGAGCCCCTCTAAACACAGCAATTTTCACATCAGTCTCAGCATCTCCCAGGCAAACCACATTAGCTGAGTTCCGTGGATGCCGTTTTCCATCAGGAAAAAAAGACAACTAGCACAGCAGTGCTTAGCTTGAGGCCCTATTAATAGCAGTTCTAATTATATGGCTGCAAATTTAATTCATGGCAATGATTAGTGTCAAAATCAAAGGCATCACACATCAATATTGATAGAATTGTATGAAGCCCATAAACAGAGCAAGCAAGCTGACACATCTCCCCCCAGCACTTAGTTGCTGTTAACTGTTGCATTAATGTCCCTTCTCATTTTGCTTGATGGAAATGGTTTTATCGGAGGAATCCACGATTCGGAACGGTTGTGTCTCCAGCATGATCCCCTTTCCTCTTGCTCGCACAGCCGGGAAGCTGAGGTGCTTTGGAGGGAGAGCAGGAGGCAGAACTTCACCCGTGTACCTGTGCTTGAGCCAAAGGGCCGCAGCATCAGTGGCACCTGCTTTTCACCCACTTTGAGACAGTTCCTGGAGAGCAGAACCAGCAGGAGCTGGGAGTGTGGCAGGAGCAGTGAGGTGAAGCGCTAAAGGCAGGAGGACACCAGTGAGAGAACCCAGTGTTTCCAGTAGGGAACTCTCACTGGGGGAGCACAGGCAAGTTTGAAAGATTTCAGAGCTGGCTCCCTGACTTCCCTCCAGCTACACAAAAACGCCTTCTCTGAAAGCCCAGACGGAGCCAGCAGCTTGTTTCCAAAGGAAATCAGCAGCTGTGGGCGAGGGAATAGGTGTGACAAAGCTTTCAGACATTGATTGTGTGGGTAGATCTGAGACAGGGGAGGACACGAAGGAGATCAGGTGGAAAAGGCGTCTCCACAAATCCCTGGCGCTTGCAGAGGTGCTGAACATTTCCACCATCATTTCACAGAT
Source organism: Rhagologus leucostigma (assembly GCA_013397725.1). Classification (NCBI taxonomy): domain Eukaryota; kingdom Metazoa; phylum Chordata; class Aves; order Passeriformes; genus Rhagologus; species Rhagologus leucostigma. The sequence continues at coordinate 1,012,957 of VZTD01004029.1, forward strand.
GGGGAAGGAGAGATAAGGAAAGAGTCCTGAGCATCCTGAGCACTCGCTGACTTCAAGACATGTCTGGTTATCTTGGAACAGGCACAAAATCCGGAGACAACCTGTTAACTTCCCCCGGGTCTCGCCTCCTCTGCAGCCAGAGCCCCTCAGCTCAGCACAGAGCTGCTTCCTACGCCTCACCTGGGCTCTCTCAGGCCATGGAAAAGATAATCCTACGTGTCAAATGAGGGGAAATCTGCTAAAGGTGTAGACAGAACTGTGAGAGAGAGAACAGCAACATCCTCCGCCCCACACAGGGGAGGATGGGACCATGATTGTTCCAGTTAATTACGGGGGGATGGATCCCATCAGCTGCAGGCAGCTCTGATGTTAAATAAGGGCAGATGCCATGAAAGTCTGACTGCAGTGAATGTCTGGAATGAATTTTCCCCAGAGATGGGCCGATTTTCATCCAACAGATGAAGGATTCCAGGTGAAGGCTTCCACAGCCCTCCCCCTGGACAGCGGAGCACGAATAGATTAACTTCGCATCAAAAAGTGTTCAGTGTAGACCAGCACCAGGAGTTAAACCCTGCTGGAGACACCGCTGCTTCTGTAATCCTCCATAATTCATGGAACAAGCCCGTAAATGCCTCGTGTGCAGGCACAGGCTCTTGGCTTTTGCTGCCTCTGAACAGGGAGCCTCCCCTGTCCCCCCGAACCCCTGCACGCGGCGAGCGCCCGGCTGCACCCCCGGCCTGCACCCCCGAGCTCGGCACGTGCGTTTGGGATGTGCTGAGGGCTCCTCTCTCTTCCACTGAGCTAAAAACCCCCGGCTCTCCCCTGAGCCACGGCACGGGAAGCAGGGAAGAGAAGGGCTCTGCTTTACAAGCTCCCTCTCCCCCACGTTCAAAACTGCCCCACTGACACTCGAGAGGCACCAGGGAGGCACCTAATTTAATACTACTCAGCACTTGTAAAGTGCCGAATGAATATTAATGAACTGATGTAATTAAAATGATGCAGACATTCAAGTGCAGTATCTGCCTGTCCTTGTATCTTCCTGGATAGATGAGGAAGAAATTCCCTGCTGCTTAAGGACTCAAAAAATTAACAGCCTGCTGTTGATTACATTTGTTAACTCTTTCCCTGGCATGAAGGAGCAGGGGCTGCGTTTAACAGGTTCACCTAAAGCTGTCATTTAGAGCTGAGGTTAATTGGAAGGGTCTCGGCTTGCCAGAGCAGCAGCTCCAAGGCTGGTTCTGCTGGAGCTGGAGCAGACCCGCGGCTGAGCTGGCTTCCAGCTGCAGCTCCAGCTCTAAAGGTCAGCAAGGGCTCCCACACACATCTGTCTGCACCCCAAACTCATTTTAAATACAGAACTCCTCAGAGAGTTCCCTTCCAACTCAGAATACTCTGTGATTTTGTGACTCAGAAGTGGGGCAATCCCAGCTGGACTTCCAAAGCCTAAAAGTCATTCAAGGTCAGGGTGGACAGGGCTTGGAGCAACCTGGGCTAGTGGAAGGTGTCCTTGCCCACGTCCCTTCCAACCCAAAACATTCTGTGGCTCTCAGCTGAGCCCCACCAAACCCCTCCTCAGCGTTTGTGGTGCAGAGGACAAGGAATGTCCCAGGACTGATCAATCATCCAGCGGGAGGGAAGAGGCAGAGGGAAGCAGTGGGACTCTGCCCCGAGGCTTGGTTCCAAAAGCAGCCGCATTAACCCGTTCCTGTCTCTCCATGGCCAAAATCCTGCCACCCTCAGCAGCTCCAAAGGCTTCGTAACTCACGGTCTCCTACACCAGCTGCAGGAGGATTGCTGGGAAACAAAACTATTGCAAGATTTCCATCAGACCTCCTCTGGTTCCTTTTCCAGGACTACCCTGCAGCAGCTTCCACTGCACCTTTCCCAAAACTTGGCACTTCAAAACAAACCACACTAACAGTGCTGAGGGCTGAACTCTGCCTCACCAACACAGGCTCTCTGTGACCCAAACCCTGCGATTTCCACTCCCGTTTCACTCCCAGTTTCCCACTGGGAAACACCCATAAGGCACGGCAGCAGTGACGCGCATCAGAGCATCCCGAGAGAGACAAAACCCAGCTCCTGGCGCTCCAAAGCCACGGACACAGGCTTACCTTCTTCAGCCTGCCCGTCTTGGTGCCCACGAAGACCACGCTGTAGCCGTTGTAGACGTAGGACGCCACGGAGGTCATGCGGTCACGGCTGGAGGTGAAGAGCGTCACCCCGTCCACGGGCACCGAGCCCCCCAGGGGCTGGTTGATGTCGAGCCCGCAGAAGTTGTCATCGATGGGGACTGGCTGGAAAGACAAGGTTTGGGGCAGCCGTGAGTGAAACAGAGCCCAGGGCAGCCCCACACGCTCGGGGTGGCATGGAGAGAGCTGGCTGTGCCGGCAGCAGGGCGGGGGCCGCCAACGGGCCACCCCCTGCCAGCTCCAGCCGCCTTCCCCAGGGTTCCTGCAGCTTGCAGAGCCCCGGGCTGGGAATGGCAAAGACTCCCAGGAAGCTGCACACTTTTATTCTGCCCTAACGCCGTCCCTTCCCTCATTGTCATCACACTGTAGGATGAGAGCGTGGATTAAAGGGGAAGAGCGCTCTGAATTCAGGGAAACTGAGGCACAGGCGGACTGATCCTACTCTGCAAGCTTGTGTTCCATTGGGGCAGGGATTGATCCCGGCTCTCAAGAGCTCCCACAGCCAACACCCAGTGCGTCCTTACCGCTTTGGTGCACTGGACATCCTTCCCCAGCAGCCAGTTGAGCTCCAGGTTGCCCTCGCCCTGGTAGCAGGACTGCAGGCGCTCCTTGATGTGGGCATTGACGGTGCGGATGGGGAAGACGCAGAGCGCGGAGTCGTCGGGGGGGTGGTGGTACTGCTTCTGCCCCTTGGAGAAGATGGCAAAGAGCACGTCCTCCTGCGCCGTGATGTTGAGGGCCCTGGCCAGCACCTCGCCCGGCTTGGACAGGTAGGCGGCCTGCAGCAGCCGGTACTCCGTGTCCCCCCTGACGCAGCCGAAGGGCAGGGACACGTACGAGTGGAACTTGGGGTCGTCCTTGCACAGGCGGACGATGCGGGAGGTGTAGAAGAGGTCGCTGGCGGAGTTGATGGAGACGCCCTCGGGGGTCTCCGGCTGCACCGTCAGAAAATAGACGAAGTTGCCGCTGGCGAAGCCGTAGATGTAAAAGATGTCGAAGTGCGAAACCAGGGCCAGCGTGTCCGAGGGGATTTTGATGAGGGACGAAACAAAGTCACTGTGGAGCTCGTAATCCAACATCGCCGACGACTCCGGGTCCCGGGGCAGCTTGCGGCTGGAGAGGGTGGGGAAATAATCCTGCTTGCCGTCCACCGCCGTGCCGATGAAGAGCTTCCCGTCCTCGCCCTCGGAGCGCACGATCACCCCGTACATGGTGCCCGTTTTGTTGACGCTGGACAGGTAATGCTCCTTCTTGTGCGAGGGCTCCACCAGGATGAAGAGGTCGTCGAGGCGCAGCAGCTTGCAGACCCCCTGGTAGAGGCTGCCGCACGCCAGCAGCCGGTTCTCGGAGTAGTCGATGATGAGCAGCTTGTTGACGTTGTTGGTGAGCGTGAGGACCTCGCTGCACGGCTGCACGATGAGGGGCGGGTAGCAGGATTTGTTGTCCTCCTCGGGACCAGTCTTGTGAGCCACCAGAATGGTCAGGTTCCCCGAAAGCTTGTACACCCTATTGATGGCCCCCACGTAGACGGCCCCGGTGCCCCGGTGCACCGTCAGGTGGTTGAACGTCCAGTCCCGGTTCTCCGAGTGGAAAGTGTTGAACAAGGCATTGCTGGACACGTTCCGGGAGAGCGATGCCAGGAAGAGGCAGAGCAGAGCCACTGACCAGCCTTCAGAGTCCAGTGCCCGAGGCCAGTTCCTCCTCTGATCCATCCTGGGAAAGGCGAACTCCGTGTCCCCCGTGCGCGTCCTGAGCCCCGGCAACGTCCCTCACATGGTTCTGTGGAGAGAAGAACCACCCAGAGCCAAGGATTAGATCCCGTGTGCCCTGCAGATAAAATTCAAAGGAGGTTTTCTAATTACACAGTCCTTGAGATAAAGTGAGGATGTCTCTAAGCACAAGAATTAAGCGAGTCCCCAGCTCACTGGTGAACAGCTCAGGTTGATGTTTTGCCACTTGTTTCAGCCCCTGCCTGGTGATTTGTGGTGTGGTTTGGCTGTTTAGAACATGCTCTGCTCAGCCAGGGAGGGGAGAACCAGCTCCAGCCCAAGACAAAGCCCGCGGCTCGCAGCCCCGACCATCCATCTGCAATCTTGGCTGAAAGGATGTCTCCTGCAGGGTGTGTTGCTGGAAGCAGCAGAGGAAATAAGAGCTGTTCTTTACCTTTAAACCCGCTCTGATTTAATTTGGGAACCTGAGGAAGAAGCCTCATGCAGGCAAGTTCACTGAGCACAAACACTGAAGGTGCTGACATCTCCCCTCAGCCCCTCCCCGGAGCCAGAAGTGCCTCTCAAGCAGGTGCTTTTTAGGCAGGAACTCCTTCACAAGGTACTTTCCTGCCAAAAAGCAGCTGCCACCGAGGTGGGAGCACATGGTGAGATCAGCCACCGAATCCTGCCAGCAGGGGAGAGACCACCAGCCTAGAGCAGCTTGCTCGACCTGACCACAGAGGTGTCTGAGTGCCTGGATGCAGAAAACCACCACAAAGTTCTCCTTGATCCCAAATTATGCATTCCTTAAGTGCTCCAGGCTGGGCAGGCAAAGGAGCCACTTCAGAGACATCCTCCCTCACCTCAGGGTCACCCCAGCGCTGGGAAGAGGCTGAGGATGAGCCACGTTCTGCCCCCATCCCCTGCCAGCAGGGCCAGGCCAGCCCCAGCACACACCCCATGGAAACCCAGCCCTCTGCAGCTCTGATGCCCCTGCCCGGGGTGCCAAGGCAGGAGGCTGTTCCCTCAGCCCCCGATTGATGGATGCTGCTCCTGGTTTGGTATTTAAAACAATTCCCGGCGCTGCAAAGCCACCCTGAGCTCGTGAGTGTCACTGAACAGCCGCTCTTTAGGCTTGTTCCTGCCGGGAGCCGGAGACGGCTGTTCCTGAGAGGTGACAAAGGAGCTCTGTCCCTGCGCTGCCGTCTCCGTGTCGCTGACAGGAGACACGACAGGAGAGAGGGAGCGGTAATGGGTTTTTCATTCTGCTCAGGGAGACATTCCCCCAGCTGCTTCCCTCTCGCTGCCAGGCTCGGCATTCCCACCTTTGGCTGCGGCGGTTTCTCCGTCCCGGGGAGGACACGGACCCTGGCACCTCCTCGGCGTCGTGGGCACGGCTGTGGCACACGACGGCTGCTCCCGCTGCCTCCCCACATCCACGGCAGCACCAGGGGGACTCCCCGGCTCTTCCCGTTACATTTCTGAGTGAACACCCCAACACCGTTCCCTGACCCAGAACCTTTCCAAAGGGCACAGATCAAGTGGTGCCGAGATCAAGGGATCTGGGAGGATCCTGTGGCTGCTGGTGGCACACGGTGGGCACTGACACCTGATCACGGGGCACAGGGGTCTCGGAGCAGCTTTGCCCGGAACTCCACTGTGCCCCAAGTGCTGGGACGTGGTCCTCTACGGGCTCTGGTTCAAGGGAAGCCCCCAAGGGAGAGATCCTGCAGAGAACAGGGAGGCCCTGCTGTAAAGCTCAGCACACACAGTTTTCCTGCTCAGCAGCTCCCAATTTTTAAAAAGTTGTTCCATTGCAAAGTGAGACAAGGACGGCGCAGGCTAGAAATGAATGCATTTAAATAATTAAACTTTACACACATCCGGATGCGCGGGACAACAGCAGCTCTGCACTGTGACCGCAGCAGTTTCGGATCTTTCTCAGCAACGTTTCCACCCCGAGCCAGCACAAACCCAGCGCAATGTGGAGCTGCTGTGCAGCAGAGATGTCAGCTGGAACCCAGCCTCTGCTGTGCCTCACGGTGAAGGTTCTGCAGAGCTTTGTGAACAGCCACTGCCAACGGCAACAGAGATCATCCGGGAAGGAGAATCTGCGCTTTCAAACGTTATCTGAACGTGACGGAGCATGGCCGTGAGCTGCCAACCTACCCGGCCATCCCTGGAACCGTGTCACCCCCGGGGCAGCTCCTGCAGCTCCCACGACCCCAGGGCCGGGAGACAACGTGAGGGTGCAGGGTTGGGCAGAGCTCAGCAGTACAGACACCAAACAGCCAGAGGAACCCACTGCCCGCGAGGGTTAGGTGGGATTTTGGGAAGGAACTCTCGGCTCAAAGGGTGGGGAGAGGTTGGCAGAGGTTGCCAACTGCGGCTGCCACATCCCTGGAGTGTCCAAGGCCAGGCTGGACGGGGCTTGGAGCATCCTGGGATGGTGGAAGGCGTCCCTGCCCGTGGCAGGGGGTGGAATGAGATGAGCTTTAAGATCCCTCCCAACACAAACCATTCTATGATTCCCTGTGGAGGAGGCCAAACACCTGGGGAGTTAAACACCAGCAGAATGGGTGATTTTAACTCAGATCCTTAATACCATTTGAGCGTTAATTTTTCCTCTCTCTCTCTTTTTTTTTTTTTTCTGAAGAGAGTTTTAAAATACAGCCTCAGAAGCAATCTGCAGCTATTAGTAACGCAAGGTGAAAGCGAGAGTAAATTCAGGGACACAATATAAACCCAAGCAGCTGAAAGGCCTCAATTAGGCTGAAAGGAGTTATCTGGTATTTAAATAATTATTAGATTGAAGGAATAATCACAGGTCTGAGCCGATTTTTTCCCCCACTGTCATCCTAATGGAGACTATAATATTATTATTCAAATGCCCATGATTCTCATTGAGGGGGGAAGAAAAAAGGGCTCATTTAATCTCCATGCGACAGGGCTTCAGGAGGCACCATTAGTCATTTCTCTCATTTCAGCTGTCACTCACTCACGGGCACCACAGTTTGTCATTAGCGGCATTTTGTGCGCACCAAAAAAACCCAAAAAACAGGCAAAAACAAAGGGAAAATAAAAGCCAAAACAACAAGAGAATCTCCTGTGGCAAATGATGGCTCAAAGGCACAATTCTGATGTCACAGAGTGGCAGCTGTGTTTGCCTGGCGGTGACGGTGGCTTTTCTTTGGGGGTGGGGTTGGTCTGGTGAGCGGTGATTTACACTCAGCACTGCTGGGCCCTCAGCCATCGCCTCTGCTCCCTCAGCTCCTGTGTTCCTGGGGTACTTCACTCCCTCTGGATGTGCCCCGGCACCTCCAGGACACAGCAAAGCATCCCCAGCGCCTTCACTGACCCCAGAACCTGCACTGACCCCTCGTCCTCACTGACCCCAGAACCTGCACTGACCCCTCGTCCTCACTGACCCCCCCTCCACCTCCTCCCATCCTCACCTCCACCCTCCCAGCCCCACGCTCCAGACATGAGGGGAAAAGCCCCGAGTTTGGCCATTTCTTTGCAGCAAGTGGGAACACAGGACCCTGATCCCTCCTGGAGCACATCGGGAATTGTCCTGTGAAACCTCTCCAAGCACTGAAGCTGCTGCAGTGATTGATCCCCTTGCAGGAGGGACATTCAGGACACATTTGTCAGCTCTGGAGAAAGACCTTACAGTAATTAATAGGGTTTGGGTTTAATTAGACGAAAGTCTGAGCCAAACTGTCTGATGGAAGCTTCTCCAAGCCCTGGGATGTTTCCAGCGCGGATCAGAGGTCTGGATGCTCAGTGCTGGCTCTTCGGCCAGGCCACCACAGCCAGAGGAGCCCCACGCCGCCAAATCCACCCTCGTCCAGCAGAAACCTCCCCACCCGCTCACACAACCCCTTCCCTGCTCTCAGGCCTTTCTCCGGGAGGAGAAGCCTTGGCACATCCATGCCCCAAGCAGAGGATTTTCCTGGCTATCCCGGAGCAGGGAGCCTTGGCGCTCATCCCTCCAAACCCCACCAAGCCAGAGCAGAGCCTGACCCCAAGGGAAGTTGCTGGCAGCTTGGTGTGGATAACTGGAATTCTGTAGCACAGAGCAATGAGGACGGCTCCTACCACCTCTTCTTGGCCTTTTTTTGTCAATATTTTGACTCCAACAACACTAAGAACAAGCTGTAAATCACCAGTGAGGAGGCTGGAGCCGGCTCTGAGGTTTCTCCAGAGGTTACTGCCCCACAGGGATGACAAATAACAAGCATTTCCTGAAACACAACCTGATCCCTTTGGCTTTTGGATAAAAATCCACCTTCCTGGCTCGCCCTGGGCTGCCTGTCCCTGCTCTGTGCTGACAGGCACCGGCAGGAACCGCGCCAGGAGCTGTGTCCCCCATTCCCCGGAGCTGCTCATTCCCAGGGATGGCATTTCACAGGCTCGGCAGCGTTCTGAGAAAGAGTTAAGAGGGCAAAGCACAGCATTGTGATTATTGCTTCCTCCAGGCCTGGGACAAGGAAGAGGAGGGGAAGAACAGAAGCCAGCCACGAAAAGGCATTTCCCTGATAACAAACACCATGGCGGGAATTATGCACAAAATCTGTCCAGAGCCCAGATATTTGTTTATACAGCACACGCTGCGCAAAGCTCTCCCCTCCACCTCCCTCCCGTGCACACACACATCCCAACAGGTCCAGAGAAACAGAAAATCCAGGGAGGGCCCTGCCCTAAGCCCCAGATTTGGAGTTTGGAGGACGAGGACACAGCACATCAGACGCCACCCCTGGCGTCGTCCCAGATTTGCTGGACAGGCCCGGGCAAGTTGTGCTCCTCAGTGCCCACCCCCAGGGAGACCCAAAGCAGGACCACAGCTGTGGCTGTCACCCAGCTGTGCCTTGCAGCTGCAGTCATTTAACCCAGCAACCCCACAGGGCTCCCACGAAAATCCATAACCGACCTCGGACACCTCCGTGGCAGAAATGAGACACCTTCTCCTTTCCCTGCGCCGACACTTGACACCTGCTCTCTGAGAAACCACAGCTGGCAGCTATTGAGCTTCGAGTGCACTGCTGCGAAATAGCTCATAAATTACCTTGCTTGGAGAGGGGAGCTGGGCCAGGAGGACTTCATTCCCCAGGCGGTCCCCGAGGACGGGCTCGGGGCTGGTGACAACCTGACGGGCTGGAGCGCGGAGCAGAACGGAGCCTGGTTTTCCTGGCTGCCTTGAAGTCTGACACCAAGGGGAAATTCAACACTTCTGAAGTTTCACAGCTGGTTCAGTCAAGTTTTGGGAGGGCTCAGGTTCAGCCAAACCTGTGTAAACAGGTCACTGGCTTTGGATAATGTTGAAAGAATAAGAGTTGGACAGAGAGTTGAGAGTGTCTAACGCAGCCTCCTGCTGCAGGCCCAGCTGTTACAACCATCATTCCAGCGCTGTTTCTCTAAATTGTCCTTAAGGGCCCCCAGAAACAGAATCCACAACCCCTCCAGGCAATATAGGTCAGCTTTACGTGCCTCAGAAAGTGCTTTTCCTGGTTTCCTACCTGAGTCCTGATGGACTGAGCTTTATCCACCTCTCCACCACTGCACCTGAGCATCGTTTGATTATTCATGGACTTTATTCCCAACAAAATGGAATTTAATGGCTGCTGACCTTAGGTGCAAGGAGATTAAACGATGAAATGATTTGCCCAAGGCTAAGCAAAAGGTCCCAGTGGCAAGGCAGGGAGTTTTATCTCCCGAGCCTCAGCCCAGCACTGTGTCCCCAGGTGACATCCAGCTGCAGTTTATTACGGGAGAATATTACAGAGCAGCACGAGGGAGGATCACAGAGCGGCCACCAAACTGCAGGAGAAAAATAAGCAGCAGCTTCTCCTGGCCTCACTCCAAGCACACCACAGGCGAGTGAGGAACCCCAGCTTCAAATTAAATGGGTCCCCAGCCACTCCATTAAACAGAAATCCTGCGACGGAGCTCCTTTGGCTGTGCCAGCCCCGTGCAGCGAGCGGCGTTCGTTATCCCCGCTCCCTCCGGCAGCCAGAGGTATTTACACAGTAGCCACAGCGCTGTTACCTAAGTAAACCAGGAAATGGTGCATTTGTTAAAATTAGGTTCTGAGATGCTGAATCCCCAGCTGTGCAGCGCTGGGTCTCGCTCAGCCAGCGGTGATGGAGCTGTGGGGAGCACGGCGCTGCCTGTGAGCGCCTCCGGGCACGTTTTGGGGGTGCCCGGTGATGGTGCTCCCCGTTCCAGAGCGGGGTTATCTCCCGGGACTGGCAGCAATAAGCACCAAGCCAAGCCTGCACACCCCCAGGCCACCCTGCTGTCCGTCCCCATCCCTGGGAGGGCAGGGGAAGGGGTGGGAAGCGCAGGAACACGCATGGGGAGAGGCTCATTCCTGCTCCGTGCCCAGCACCAGCTCCCTGCTTCCCTCCACGTTCCAGCTGCCAGTCACACCGCCAGCATCCCCACCACAAACAGGGGAGGAATTATCACCCGGGTGCCACCACGGGAGCACGAGGGCTCGGGGAGGCAGAACACAACCGCAAAAGCCCTTAAATGAACAGCAAAAGCCAAGCAGACAGGGCGAGGCAGGACGGAGGCCACGCGGCACTGAAGAACCCTTCAGGCCCATTAACCCTGTCAGGCCTGGCCTGCTGGAAGGGTGGGCTGGGAGCTGCAATCACCGCCAGCTCCAGCAGCCACCCCAAGGCAACGCCTTTACCCCGCCAAAGCCCCTTTGCCAGGACTAGCTGCCCTTCCAAGGGCATCTCTGGGGTGCTTGATTCAGTTTTTGACAGCGTTTCAAGGTGCTTGAACCCTGGGAAGGGCAAAGCAGCTTCGTCCTGCCCAGTCTGCTCCACCCAACATGAGAAGCGACCATCACAGAGCTCAGACCCACGGGGATGGTCCCTGGCCATGGGCAGGGTCCCACCGTGTCCTGGGAATCGGTGTCTGGGGGCTCCCAGGGGTGCCAGGTGCCCCCAACCTCATGTCCTGAGGTCCAGGCAAAGACCCCAAAGCCTGGAGCTGTCTCAGCTCTGTGCCACCAGCGGCTGAACATCATCTCCTCTCCCAGAGTCTTGGGACATCAATGTCTGCTTGAGAAAGTGGCTCCTTCACACTCGTGTGCTCCCTGCTCCTCTGCCCTGCTTTTCAATTTCAGAGCTCTGGCAGATCTCTGATTAATTCAAGCCTGTTTAATAACCCTTCTGTTTAGATGAAACGAGCTGTCTTGTTTTCTTTATTTTTAACACTAACTCTCGTTTCTTTGCTAAGGATCTCTGTCATTTAAAAACTTCTCCCTCTCCAACCAAGCTGGTAATAAGATGGAGAGAGCAGCTGCTTACGTCCACATCTGACATCAGCCAGAAGCTCCGAGGCTAAAGAGGGGCCGGACGCTTTGATGGATAAGATATCCCAAAAGCCTGAGCAAAATCAGGAGCTCTACAAGTTCCTGCGTAGCTCAGAGCAGGGCACAAACCCCGGGACTGTGGGGACAAGGTGGGCGACAGGAGCGGAGGCTCGGGAGCTGGAGCACCCACACTCCTCACCCAGGAAGGGTCACGGTGTTTCTGCCTGTGGGGTGGAAAATATTCCATAAAACCCCCTGGGAGCTGCTGCTGCTGCTCAGGCTGTCCCACGCCGTGCCCCTGGCGTGGCAATCGATTGGCCATGGGCTGCTCCAGCTGCTCCCCGCCCTGGCACGGCACCCACAGCCTGTCCCTGCTCCCGGCGCTCCCACCTCCCCTTGTCACCTGCTCTGCTGGGACATCCTCACGCCACAGGCTCCTGAGGCATCGTGGCCGCTGCCCAGCCCGGCCTCGTCCCTCCCAGCCCCTGCCCCGTCCCACCCAGAGCCCACCAGGAGTAACAGCCACACCGGGAATTCCAACGGGAGCGAGCCGGAGCCTCTCAGCTGTCTCCTGCCTCTCTGGATTTCAAAGCTGCACTTGTCTGGAGAGCAACTGAGTCATTTCCTTCCCAGATCCAGCCTGTCGGACGGGCTCCAGCCGTGCCCGGAAAACAATAAATCCTTCAAGGACGTGTGAGGCCATATTTCACAGGGCTGCAGCGAGCCTGCCTGCCCCGAGAGCCCCTCAGCACGCCTGGGTTCAGCACTGCTCCGGGGGAGATGTCCCACCCTGGCCCTGTCCCACCCCAGCTGTCCCCAGATCCCCAGGGCACTGCCTCGGATGGACCCGCACAGGGATGAAAACCACCCCGTCACCCCTGAGCGGACACGTCACCAACGTGGGCTAAGAACTGACCACGGAATTTCCTGGATTCCATAAAATACACAGAGGATGCCACTGGGAGAGAAGCTACGGCTGAATTTGTGGCAGGACTCCTCTGGCAAACCCAAGGATCCATCACAAAAGGAGTTTCCTCCAAAAACACAGCAAAACAACTTGTGAGGAGCAGCGCACCACTCTCAGCTAGCTCGGCTTCACGAATCCCCCCTTTACAACCACAAGCTGCTCCTCCAGATCCCCGAAACATTCCTACAAAGCTCCAGGATCGTGGGGGCAAAGCCAAAACTCAACAGTTGGAGCTGTCTCTGGCCCAAAACCTGTGGAACTTTCACCAAAACAACCCAGCCGAGATGCTTGGCCAAAAAGAACCTCCCAGATCTGAGGAAACCTGGTGATCTTGGAAAATCCAGGAGCACTTCAGTGCAGCTTCCTTCGTCTCTTTTGAAGCCAGAAGCGAAGACCAGCTGAGTTACATCAAGGATCACAAGACTTTTGACCAAATGATCCCACACAGATGAGAACAAACTAAATGACAAGGAAATTAATAGGATATCCCCTTCAGTAACACGATGGCTAAAGCAGATAATCTGCCCAAGTGTCATGTTTATAATGGGAATTTGCAGGGAATGAAGCAGGAATTCGCAGGGATGAACAGATGAGCCTAAATTCTGCTTCTTCTCATGTTGAAATTTGCACTGTTTGGGATAAAAATAATGCTTTTATTAAAATCTTGTGACGAGACGGAAATTAAGCCAAATTGCCTGGTTTTCAATAGATCTTTGCAGCTCAGAGGGTGTGAGAGCAGGTTCTGGTAGGGCAGGTGAGCTGCCCAGAGCCCTGTGCCAGCAGGACGCACCCCCAGGGAGACCATTCCTTTATTAAAAGTCAGTTAAATCTCATTTCGATGGCACAGAGCTCACTGGTACAAGTCTGTGAGGCAGTGAACGGTTAAAAACCCAACACAGGTTGCTGAATTCACACTCAGAAGTGAAAAACCCCCTCTGCAAAGTCACTGCCATCCCACCCAACCTGTCCCTGCTGAGGTCAAACCTCCCCGTGACCCGGCACCCTGGGCTGGCCTTATTTTTATCCTCTTTTTTTGTTTCTTTAAAACAAGTTATACAACACCCCTGGAAGTCCTTACAAGAGCCTCTGCTTTTGTTCCTCTCCAGGAATTTGTTCTGGCACCGCTGAGCCGAGCCCAGCGCAAGCCGCGGCCACCTCGACTCGAGGGAATTCATCTGGTGGAACTGATGGGACTGACTTGTCCCTGTCACACAGAACTTGTCCCTGTCACACAATTCCTGCCCTGAAAAGCAGAGTTACACAAGCCCTTGTAGCAGCACCTCATTATGGCCCAGGGGACACGCACGGGGGCTGCTGCCTCTCTCTCCCCGTGAACTCGGCGAGTTTGGCCCGAGCTCCTTGGTTGCCATGAGAATTTTAAAGGCAGTCTGAACCTGTCACCACTGAGCAGGCTTTTAACACAATCCCTGCTCCACGAGGCTCCTCAGCTGCCAGTGGAGCCAAACACTCCAGGACAGGGCTCGTCCTCGCTGCTGCTGGAATTAACTCCTTGAGAACTGCAGGGAAAACTTCACAGCTGGGACAGGAGGATCCTGCAGTGCCCCTTTTTCTGCCACGGCATCTCCCAGCCCAGCAGATTGCTGGGGATGCTTTTCCATCTGGCCCTCCCAGCTCCGGTCACACAACGGATGATGCCTCTGACGTTAAATTAATTTGGAAATCCAGAGGGGCAGACAGCAAAAGGCAGGATTTTTGGAAGGTTTAAGGCAAACACAAAAGCGTTTCTCATTCCAAGGCGGACTTTGAAAAGCTCTTACTGTCAGCTTGCTTACTCTGCGTTTATCACGGGATTCCAGAATGGTTTGGGTTGGAAGGGACCTTAAAGCCCACCCTGTTCCACCCTCTGCCACGGGCAGGGACACCTCCCACTGTCCCAGGGTGCTCCAAGCCCCGTCCAGCCTGGCTTGGACACTTCCAGGGAAGGGACATTTAAGGTCCTTTTCAACCCAAACCATTCCACAGTTCTGGATTTTAACTCCATTGCAGATTTCAAACCTGTGAAATGACAAATTTAAAGCATAAGATAAATCGAGGCAGTTAGGAAGCCTCCAGGCACGCTCCCTTTTCCTCCCCACCTCTTCACACTTCCATTAAAAATCAAAAGGAAATTCACAGGCTATTTTTTCTTTTCTTTTCTTTTTTTTTTTTTTGTTTAAATAACATTCCAGGCTGTGACATAAGCCAGCATAAGCCAGCAAAGACAGGAAATATGATCATGAGGGCAGAGCTCCATCCTCTGCTCCTGTCACTGCGACTTTTTGGGGACTTGGCAAATGACTGAGTAGAGGAGACAGCCGGCGTGTTTTATGGAGTTGAACTGTAACATCCCTGTTCCGCAGCCAACTCCCCGTTCCTCTGCTCTGACACCGATAAATCTGCCCAGCCACGGGGAACAAAGCTCTTCACACGAGCTGGCCACACGTGAACCCCTCAGATTTGGCTACCTGGGCAAGCACCCAGCCCCTGGGATCTGCCGTGTGTAAATATTCCCCAAAACGTGGGAAAATGCCCATTTCTGTACCATCACCTGGGGCGTTTAACCCTGCTACCAACACACTCACGTTCACCACAGCTTTCCCAACTGCCCCTTCCCAGAACCTTAGCCTCCCATTCCGAGGGGAAAATCACCACTCTGGGCTCGGCAGAAAACCCTGCCAAGGCAAACCCTGAGAGCCCAGAAATCGAGACACAAATCCAAACAACTCAAAGCCTCGTTTTAAGCGTTGTCCAAGTATTAACCTCAAAAGCTCGGAGCACAAACTCACTTTTTGGAAGCTCATTCCCAGGTGAACAAGCCAAAGCAGGGAGATTCAGGAGCACCTGGAAAACACCTCCAGATTTCTGCCCTTCTCTTGCTGGACACCCAGTGCCCTCCAGCAGGACCAGTGCACACACGGGGGATCGCCGCGGGCTCCCACCCGATGACAGAACCGCCACGGAGGAAGAACTGCACGTGAATCTCCCTGGGAGGAATCTGTTCCCAGGCTGGCTGAGCCTGGAAATGACAGGAGGAACTTCTTCCACGCTGAGTCAGGGAGTGACGGCGGCTGCGGGGCCGCGGTGGCCGCGCTTCCTCCCCGGCGCGCGTCAGGAGCCGGCGGCAGAGCCAGCGCTGCCCCACAGCTTTCCTGTTTTTCCCCGCTGCCTGCGGCTTCCCAGACGTGGCACAGGGACACAGGGCCGCGGAGCCTGACGCTGCCGGTGTGTAAATGCTGTCAGAGCCAGACAGGAGCTGCACGGAAAATGAGCTGTTTGCTTCAGCCTGTCCTGGGACACACCGGGAGCGGCTCTCCAAGGACTGTCTCTCTCCCATCCACCCCTTCAGCAGGAAAATGGGATAAGGTTTGCCTGTGCATCCCAAGGGCTTTCCCCACACACATCCCAGCGTTCCCGCTGCTGATCCCCACACAAGAGTCGAGCCCAGGGCAGGTGGGAGCCGCTGGTCCAGCCCTGGGAGAGCCCTGCCAGCCCCTCCGGGCCACGCAGAGGGGCAGCGGCCGGGCCCACGCTCAGCCCTCCCTACCTGTGCCCCCTTCTCCGAACGCTCTCCCGCTCGCACGGGTTATTCCTGGTGTGGGTTCCCACAGAGGCTCCTGCCAGAGCAGCACCTGCCTGTGCTCCCACCCGGACGTGGCTGGGCTGTGACACACGGACGGCGTTGGTGGCTGTCACACTCCCAGGGAGAGCTCACGCCACCGCTGACCCAACACCCGCTCGCCGCGCTCGGAGCGGCAGCCGGGCCGGACCCTGCCCTTCCCGTCCAGCCCCAGCCGTGAGACACCAGGGCTGTGTTCCAGCCCCGAGCGCCACGGAGCCCCCAGCTCCCGGCACAGCCCCGGGGCAGCGCAGAGGAGCCCTGGGGAGGCAGCGGCGGCGGCAGCGGGAGGAGGAGAGGTGAGAGGTCAGGGCAATATTTACTCAGACGTCACCTTTCACTTTTATGAAGTGGGGAAATGGTGCCGGAGCAGGAAAAGGGCTGCGAGGGACGTTCCTGCCTGGGGAGCTGCCGTGACACCAAGCACAGCACGGAGCCGGCTGCGGAGGGCCAGGGCCTGGCTGGGGCAGGACCCTCCAGCGGACCCTCAGACCCCCAGGCTCCATCTGGGAATGGCTGGACAGGCGGGAGCTCTGGAGAGCCTCTCCTGGGCTTCAGCAGGTCCCCAGCCAGACAGGAGCCCGTGGCACAGCGGGGTCATCCCTGCACACTGAGAGTTCTATCCGCTCGGACGCGGCGGGCAGAGGAGCCCCCTTTCCATGCACAAGGAGTGGGGACGCACGGCCACAGCCAGCCTGGATCGGCTGGGAATGTCTGAGAAGCACCAAAATCCTCCTGTCCCCCCTCCAGTGCTCCAGCAAAGCTCCAGGCCAGATTTCCAGCCCCTGCACCCCATGCCCCCACCGCCACCAGCCAGAGGCCGCGGCTCAGCACGGCTTTGCTCCTCGCTGGGTTTATGTTCGGTTTTTAGTTGGATCCAGAGGATCCCCTCTAGTGGGATGAGGAGGAATTTCAAGCCCACATCCCACCCCCAGTCTCCCCCCAGCTCTCTCTGTGCTGGCTGGGCGAGCACGCTCAGGAGGTACTCAGCCCGTTTTGCCATTCTTCCCATTGGAGGTGAAGCCAAAGCCAGGCTGAAAGGCGGATGCCAGGGAGGCGGCGCGGGTGGGGAGAACCGGAGGGAGGAGAAACACTACAAACACGAGGAAAAATCCCCTTGGCGGCAGCAGAAAGAGAGGATTTCCATCGGCCAAACTCCTTGGGCGATAAGGGGCCACCCGGCCCGCGAGTGTCGCCGGGCACTCACCACAGGACGGGGGCTGGAGGCGGCAGGGCCACGCTGTGACACAGCAGCACGTGGGGACCCCCGAGGCTCCCCCAGCCCGTGTCCCTGCCGGCACCACCCCGCACTAAATCCATTTGTTTTCAGTGCAGAGAGCGGCTCCGAGCACGGGCCCCGGGCGGCCGCCGCTGCCGCCCAAGGACAGCACGCTGCCCTCAATTCTGCTTTTGTTCCCGCCTCGCTTTTCATCCCCGGCTCCCCGCTCGGGCACACAAAGAGCTCGTGGCCTCCTCGGACCGAAGGCCGGCGAGTCTCGCAGTGCCCTCGCCCTGCCCGGGCAGGGAGGTGGCACCCGGTGAGCGCGGCTGAGGAGGTCCCCAGGGATGCTCCGGGTGATACCGGCACTTGAGCTCCTCCAGATCCAGCCCCCGGCGTCCCTGGCTCAGCTCCGGGAGAAGTTGGGAGCACCTTTTCCCCCTTGGCTCCCCCTGCCCTCCCCTTTGCTGTTGTGGCGGTGGCCTCCCAGCCAAGCTGGTTAAGAGATTAACACTCTAAAAACCACATTTACTCTAATTAGCCATGAAATCTTTGTAACTAAGTGAAAAAATGTTTCCCTTGAGGGATTTTTGTCCATTCATCACTGTTTGAATTGCCAGGGAGGGGGGTGGGGAGGAGAAAAGAGGGGGGACGAGAGAAAAAAACCTCAGATCTAATGAATTAATAGCAGAATGCCCTGGGGGAGCAGCGGCTCCTCCGCAACACGGGCACCTCAAAGGGGGCTTTTCACAGCTCGCCGAGGGGACGCTGCTGAATTATTTCGAGTTAACAGACTGTAACAGCTCTGCTCCCGTTCGAGCCGGGCAGCTTGGCCAGCGCTCCGCTCCTCCCTTCCCTTCCCGTCCCTTCCACGGGGACGGACAGACGGACGCTGTGCCCGGCCAGCTGGGTGCCCCTGCCCTGCAGACAGCCGGGGGGGGACAGGGCACTGCTGGCAGCACCGCCAGTGCCCCCGGTTCCTGTTGTACCGGGAAAAACATTTCGGAGTTAGGTGGGAGGGGAGGCAGAGAATCTTGCCACAACTTAGGCCCATAAATATTTCATATTGCTGGAAGAAGAACGATTATATTCCTGCCAGCACTTTTCTTGTGTATTTTAAATGTGTCACCGCCTTCTACTTTCTCCCCCGTTTGTGTTTCGTGTAACAGGCCCATGAAATAAAGATTAGCTGAATAATCAAGAGTGTTTAGAAATGTGAAGAGGCCTGTCTCAGGAGCACTGCATGCTCAGGTTCATCTTTTTTCAGGTTTTTTTTCCCCTCTCTTTTTAAGGATGCCAAAGGCAGATGGGGGAGCGCGGTTTTCGCAGGGTGGAAGCGAGGGGAGCGGAGCCCGAGCGCGGGGATGGGGAGAGCGCGCGCTGCCCCGTCAGAAATGACAGGCTCAGCGCCGTGAGGAACAGGGGGGCACTCTCCCCCATTACATATTTATTGTTCAGGCTGCAGAGGGGCCAATTAAAACAGCTTGATCACTGCCGTGTTCGAGCAGCCGCGGATGTGCTCGGAGAGGCGGGATGAGAGGGGCAGGTGCGCACGTTCCTGTTGGGATGCGGCGCAGTCCCTTCTCCGAGAGCCACAAACCTGCCCCGGTGAACAAAGGTGCCCCTGCTCCCCCAGGAGATCACCCCTCGGTGAACAAAGGTGCCCCTGCTCCCCCAGGAGATCACCCCTCGGTGAACAAAGGTGCCCCTGCTCCCCCAGGAGATCACCCCTCGGTGAACAAAGGTGCCCCTGCCCCCCCAGGAGAGCGTCACGTTGGCACCCAGCAGCCAGCCCAGCTTCCCACCTTCAGCTCCTCACCACTCACGCAATTTCTAAATATCGGCTTTGCTTTCTCTCCCAGTTCAGCTCCCTCATCTCAGCTGCCCACGGCATGAGACAGTCTGCACCTACATCTGCCCTAGCTTTTGGGCAACCTTTCCCAGGCATGCTCGAGACTCCCACATTTAGCTGCAACAGGAGTTCCCGAAGTAAGTTCTGGAAAGCCTCGTGGCGGTACCTAAATGGGAGATGTCGGGAAGAGCCTGCAAATCACACATTTCCCCGAGACTCCACAGGGTCTGCCCAGCAAACTGCTCCAAATGTCATTTCCATTTAGCTGCTTTGCGAGCCAATTTGTCACATCCTAATGCAATTTGCTGAGGAGAGTTAAAGAGCACGGGGCAGGAGCAGTCACCCCTTCCTTCTCCGGGCTCCGGCAGCCAGCCTGCGTCTGCAGCTTCCCTCTTGCATCCAGCTGGAGTTCCCTTCTGCCGGGAAGCTGGGGAAGCTCAGGGTTAATGCAAAGAACAAGGCAGAGCATGGGAAGAGCACGGGAAAAGCTGCTTCCATCATATTGGTGGATTATGTGCAGATCTTATGCAGCATCTGTTACCTGCTTCCACCGCACCAACTTGTTCTGAGCCGGGAGGGAAACTCCACAATTAATTACATCAAACAACACCATAAAGACAATGAGGAGTAAATTGGGTTACTTTATCTTCTTGCAACAAGCACAGGGGATGTGGTTAGAAGAGTTGGGAGGGATGACTGCTCTGCCGGATAAGCCATTTCACAACTGGCACTGCTGGGTCACGTCCCTCACTGCTTGCACCGAGCTTCTCAAATCAAAGCCGCTTTATCTGGTCCCCTGCACCACCCCAAAATACCACATTTGAGCTTTGAGGGTCCTCAAAGTGACAACAAATGGCAAAAGGACAGCAATAAAGACCAAAAAAGCCCCATTGAGTTCTAAAGGATCTAACACCTCTGTGTTAAAGGTAAAAAGCCAAACATCTGTTCCGAGCATGGCACAGATTCTTGCGAGGCATCTGTCCCTCAGCTGTAAGTAGGTCATCTCATTTCACTTTAGACACCGTTACCAGTGAAGCCACCCAGAGCAGGAGGGACAGGACCACGTCCCCAGCTCAGCTGAGGTCCATCAAGCACATTGAAGCCACCAGCGAAGCATCAAGTGCTCAGCAAAGAGCAGGAGCAGCCTTTGAGCAGTGGTTTCACATCATGGCACTCCGAGAACTTCACGTTCCCTCAGCTCCAAGCCTCAGCTGCTGCTCACAGACGCACAGGGGATTTTTCTCCCTCTGCCATTTACTATTCACCTCGCTTAAAATTAACCTATTGACTTTCTGATACCCCTTAGAACACAGATTAATTGAACATCACTCACTTCACCTCCAGGAACGTGCGAGTATTGGCCATAGCGTGAAGGGAGACAAAGCCGGGAATGCCTGACCGTGCCGGGTTAAACGGAGGTCACAACCGGCGAGGACAGCTCACACAGAGCAGCCTCGGCTGTCACCGACACCCATCCGACAGCTCGGGGGCTGCGGAAACCGGGACCATCACCCAGGAGTTGGGATTTCCCTCAAGGGAGCACAAGTGCATTCGGCATCTCTCCCCTCATCACCTTCCAGAAAGGCTCTTGCGGGGGTTTAGGAAAGTTTTAGTGGGGATTTTCTGTCTTTTCCCCTAAGATTCAGGGGTGTTTTCCAAAAAGTGCCTCCTTGCTAGCAGGAACTTTTTATGGAGATGAGTTTATCCCGCTGCATCGGCTCCAGACCGTGACTGAGCGGTACCGAGCGGCCGCAGAATTAACGAGGAAACAGCGATGTCTAACGGGAACGCGGAGCAGCCCGGGGAGGGAGCGGGAGCTGGATTCCCTGGAACCGGGCAGTCGCAGGGGTTCCTCCATCCCTTCCCCAGGCACCCTCGGCACCCGGGAGCAGCTCCGCGGGCACGGCCGGGACCGGCGCGGCGGCGGGGCCGGGGCCGCCGAGCACCACCCCGCGCTCTGCAGCCCCCGGTGCCACCCGCAGCCCC
>VZTD01004029.1:1034156-1115300 GCA_013397725.1 Rhagologus leucostigma
CCCATCTCACCTGCGCCCCCCTGTCCCCGCAGAGCGCGGCCGAACCGGTGCCGGGGGAGCGGCCCCGCGCTGGAACAAAGCCCCCGAGCGGCCCGGGGCAGCCTCAGCGCGCGGGGCTGCGCGTCCCGGCCCGGCACAGCTGTCCCCATAAAGCCGCGCACCTGCCCCGCAGCTGTCCCACCTTGGCGGGGCTGCAGGGAGCGGAACGGGGCCGTCGGTTTCTGTCCCCAGCTCGGAGCCCCCGCGCACCCCTTGCCCCCAGTTCCAGTGGCAAGAGCGACACCTGAGCTCTCCATTCCTCAGTTTCCCCACCTCTGGAAGGGGCTGGCAGCCTGGTTTTGTGCCAAGGGCGGGTCACCTCCAGCAGAGCTAGAGCTGGGCGTGTGCTGCAACGCCCCTGAAGCCACCGACCCCCAGAGCTCCTGCCGAAAGCTGCCAGAACCCAACCACAGTGGCCATGGCCAGCTGGGACAGGGTGCCCTGAGACCAGCCACAGCTGGGGACCAGGAGATCCCTCCTTGGGGTTGAGCGGTTCAACCACAGAGCCACCACCCGGCCTCTCCTGCTGCCTCAGCACAGGGAGGAACACCTGGAAGCTGCAGGGTACCCAGAGTGAGGAGCATCGTCAAACACCCTGAGCCTCACTGGTCACCTGCAGCAGCTCACAAGGGTTGGGAACACCTGGAGTCAGGGAGGAAAAGCCAGTCCCAGTGCCACAGCAGGACATTCTGCTCCTAAAAGCCAGGAGCACCAGGGTCCAGCTGACCCTGACCCAGCCGGGGGCATGGGAATGATTCCGAGGAGTGCAGCTGGCGGAGGGGATCAATACCATGATGGATTGCTGTTTGCCACATCTTGTCATCAGGAATTTTTTAGCCATTTTTCCATTACACGTTGGAATAGTCGTAAGAGAAAACCAGAACCATCATCCTGGGCCTCCTCCACAACAAACCCCAGTGACCAAACCAACCCAATCTCCTCCTACAGTTCCCCTCCAGCCCAGCCCGTGTCACCCTCACTGCTGTCACCATGGCCACAGCAGTGGCCTTGCTGCATCTTCCCTGCCTGGTGCACGTTAGCAAGACCCTGCAAGAGCAGTTGTGGGTGGAAAAAGCCTCAGTTGCTGTTGGTTTTGCCGTTTGCCCCCTGTAGAGGATTCAGGGACCCCTCACGAGCAGGGAATGCCTTTGCATCGCCCTGTGCAGATCCGGGTTCCACCCCTCCCCCTGCCCTGGGGTTATAACCAGGGCACTGCACCTCCCCCTCCCCAGGGAGAAAGCCACAGGTTGTCTTATCTGTGTTCTCCCCCATCCCAGCACAGTCACCGTCCTCTCCCGCAGCCCTTGAGTGGAGCTCGGGCACAGCCCCCTGCACAGCCAAGCGCCCGCTCCCACAAAAAGGGTCCCCTCGACCTCCCTGCAGCTCCAGAGCTGAGGACTTTGACAGCCTGGAGAGATCCCCAAGCTGCAGCTGCGCAGCTCAGGAGAGGAAGCAGACGGCACTCAGTGGATGGCAGCATTGGTTCCTGAGCAAGCTTTTCTCTCTCCCATTCTGCTCCCAGTACAGCTCCTGCATTCCACATTCCCGCAAACGGAACCGAATCCCATTGAAAACCCATCTTCAGCTAAAGGCACATCCCACTAACGCAGTTCCTCCTCGTGCAGAAGCCTTTCGGGGCAGGGCAGTGTCTCAGCAACCCTTCCTCGCCTCTTTGCAGGCCCGTCTGTGCCTGCCTGCTGCCTTCTGGTTATTGTTTATTGATGGTCAATTGTGCTCCTGTGTGCAGTCTGTTTCCAGCTAATTACAGCACTGCTGGTGACAGAGGGACAGAGATGGACACACGGGTACAGTCCTGTGGCCACAGAGCTCCACACAACCTCTGCACATCCGTATTCACACACCCTCACGGTACCACCATGCAGAGAAATGAATTTAACAGCGAGGAGAGCAGGTCCTGCTCCATGCCTGGCATTCCCTTCTGCTGTCCCCAAATCCGGGGACAGAACAGGCCCTCGGACCTGCCCGCAGTGCCACCTGGGTGCCAGTGGCCACTTCCTTGGCAGCAGGGGCACCAACACAGGCACACAGAGTTTTGGACTGGCCAAGCAGGGGAGATGGGCTATAAACCCACCTCTGAACCCTTGGCATGAACTCCTTACCCCCATTTCGTGACCCAGGGATCAGCCCCAGCACCCCTTTTCTGAGGGGCTGCAGGTGACGAAGCAGTGCTTAAGCAGCTAGGGAGGCCAAGCACGAGGGACAGATCAGGCTCTGTCTGGAGCCCGCGTATCACCATCCCTCTCTGTCCGTATCTTTGATAAACGCCTTTGTTCAGAGCGTGGGGGTCACGAATCCGTGTGATCCAGGAGCCTTTGAACCCTCCCACCGCCCAGCGCTTCACATCCCCTGAAAGTGCTGGGGGACGCGGCTTCAGACACCGCCTCGGGCACTTCCCCGGCTGCCCGCGGAGGCACAGGACCCGAAATCAGCGTTTGCTCCGCGTTCGCCATTCCCAGGGCACTGAAACAGAGTCAGCTCTTCCCTGACAGCCACAGCAGGGAAACGGCGGCGGGAAAAGAGCCGTTTTTTCCCCGTTTTCTGGACGTGCGGGGAGCACGTCCAGGCGGCGGATCCGCGGCGCGCAGCGGCTGCCGGGGCTGTGCGAGGCCAAGAGCACCATCTATAGGCACCGTCTATAGGCGCCGCCCGTCAGCGCTGACAGCTCCCGCTGCCATCCAGCCAGGCACACACTCGGCACAGCTAATAATTATTCAGCACTAATCACTACAATAGAAGAATCATAGGCAGTTATTTAGAAATGATTGTTTCCCCTCAGTTATTACTTATGACAGTGAAAGGAAGTATCACATAGTCAAACCCACATGTATATGGGAAGCTGAGTGAAGGATCAATGGGAATTTAACCAGCATTTTACACTATTCTTCCTCTTTAGAAGAACCTTGTCAAGTGATTTTTTTTTTCCTCGCTCTCCTGTTCGTAATGCCTTCTTGGGAAATAAAAAGGATTTGTCTTTTCCTAGCGCTCCTTATCCTTTCCTCTCCTCAGATTTTCTCATAACTCCGAGCTCCGGCTCTTGCCTCTGGATCCCCCGGTTTGAACTGAGCTGGAATTAACTCCAGCTTTTTCTTTCTGAAACAAACTCTGGTTTCATTAAGTGCAAGGGCAGGAGAACAGAAAGTCTCCGAATCCCGAGTTCCAGAGTGTCTTGTTACTGTCAGGAACACAATTGCCTGTGCCGAGGCTGTGTCAGGAATTCCAGGTGCAGACAATGTGCCATTTTTAATCATCTTCCCACAGCTTAGAGCTGAAAGAAAGGGGATCATACAGAGGGAGCACAAAAATAACCCTGAAAAAAAATACCAGTAATATTTAGTGATGTTAAAAAATCAAATACAGCATGAAAACATCGGCCGTGCTGGCCCATTCCCAGGAGTGACTGGGTCACCTTCTCTCCTTCCTCCGGCTCCTCAGTGTGACCCGAGGTCTGCACACCACTCCCACTCCTTTTTTAAATGGATATTCTGCTGCATCCTTGTGTTTCCCACTCCAGGGCTGCACATGTCCCTGCCAGGAGCAGGGAGAGGTTCCCATCTCGGTCACAAGCCCAGCAAAGCGGCCAAAGAAAGGTCACCTGAGGAGGCTGTCAGCTCCTCGTGGCCCTCTGGTGCCACTCTGAAACGCATCTGTGCTCAAACGTGTCCCCAAGGGGACCTGTGAGCCCGGGGCCAGCACGCAGAGCCGGGCACAGGTGCTGAGGGCAGAGAGCTGAGTCCTTCCTCGGAGTCAGGCCACGGGACTGGGCATCCATCCACGGCTTTTGGAAGCGTTCCCCACCCCAGCTGCTGACCCCGATCCTGCTGTGCTGCCCCGGCCCCCTCGGGGCCCCTCCAGCTGCTGAAGTCACGCCTGAGGCCAGGAGCTGCTCTGCTGGAGCCTCCCGGGGATGCTCGGGGTCAGGCTGCCCCTCCGGCCCGGGGCTGGGATCAAAGGGGGTGAGCCATTACAGCCCCTGGAGTCAATTACTGGCCCCTAATGAAGGAGTGTCCACAGAGCCTTTGGCGTGAACTCCCCTGCCCCGTCCCACTGAGAATTTACAGCTTAGAGATTTCCTAAGGGCCAAACCCTGCTCTGACACCAGCTCCCCAGCTTGCCCATGGATCAGGGGCACGTTCCCCAGCCAGGAGGGGACATTCCCTGACTCCTGAGCTGCCCCCAGCCCCAGCTGTGCCTGCTCCCTCTCCCCCTTGCTGCTGTTCCGTGGCTGAAGCAGCTGCAGCCAGGAGCCTGTGGGTTTGTCCATGTCATTAATTACTGGCTAATGACACAGCCACAACCCAGCCCGCAGTGCTTGGGGCAGCCTGCAAAGATTTCCCGTCTGGGTTTTTTCCAGTAACAGGGAAAAGTCTCCAGTGCTCGGAACTCCAGGCCAGGGCTCATCTCCAGCGTTATTCCGAGTCCACCACGGTCCCAGTTCCCACCACCTCCATCCCAGGCTGTTCCTGGGGCTGCTTTTGGTGTCCTACAACCCACGGCAGGGCCTGCACGAAGATCCCAAATGCAGCAGGGCCCGTGGTGACAGGGCTGTCCCGTTCGGAGGGATGGGTATCCAAAGGGGGGCTTCACCAGGGCTCCAGCTGCGGTTCCCCAAAATCTCTGCACCTGAACGTCCCCAGGACTGGCTGAATTCCACCTGCAGGGCTCCCCCTTCCCCGGCTCACTGAAGGGGTGTCTTGGGGGAGAAGCATCTCCACGATTCAGTTCAGGTGCTTGCTGTGATTAAGAAGCTGCTTTAGCAATAAATCTCCCCTGCCCGCTCCCTGCTCTGCGCTCATTGGAAATCTTTAGTTCCTTCATCATAAAGAAATGAGTATTTCAAGCTCCCTGTCCTAATGAAGGTAAAATACAGAGCGTATTGTCAAACACGCCGTGGCTCTGCCTTTTATTCCACAATAATCTTTCTAATTCTTCTGTAGGCACTGTGTATCACTGACAGTGCCAAACAGAATGAAATGCAAACCTAAATGATTTTAAACCCTAATTTCATCCTTTTTTTCCCTCTTGTCTGAGGAGACGGAGATTTCTTTTCCCCCTGCATAATAGGTGGGAGGGGGGTGGAAATCCTTTGATTTGTGGGTCTGGCAGTGTTAATCTGCTGCTGCAAATTCTGCAAAGCGTTTTGTAAGCGATGGAGGAATGCGGGGCTGCAGCCTGCCTATCCCTCCAGCCTCTCTTCAGGGCTGCTTGGGAGCCTTGTCAGCGAAGGGAGGGGGACACCCACAGCCAAATACAAACCCAGAAGTTTATAAAACTCCTTCTCTTCAGGTAACTCAGCCGATACCAGAGGGAGGCGGAACAGACACAAGCTCATTTTAAACACTGCCATCAGTTCGATACAGTCACAAAGAACAGAGGCTGCTAAAGGAGAAAAACAACAAAAGAAGAAAACTTCAAGAGCACCAACCCTTTCATTTACCCCTGAATTTCCATCTCACCTGCTTCTCCAGCACCTCCTCGCAGCTCTCTCAGTGCCCACGGGCATCAGAGTGAGGAAACCTCAGTTCCTGCAGGGAGAAGTTCTGGAGCCCAGGCACTGTGTGGGGCTCCCCTCTCCTGCCTTGCCCCAGCACAGCTCCTCTGCAGAGAGGCTGCCCTGGGCTAGGGAAATGTGCATCATATGGAGAGGTTTATTTCGGCTGTGCGAGTGCTGATTGCAGCAAGGTCCTGGGCTTAATTGATGTATTGGATCATGTGTGGGGAGCGTACCCAGGGAGTTTTCACCTCACAGATGTACAGAGAGGGACCTCCTCTGGCTCCTTTCTTTGCCTCAATACCCAGCAAGGGGCCCAGGAATATTGGGGGATTAATGTCACAACAGACGGAAAAAGTCTGCCATTCAATCTATTTAAACATTTGATTTCACCAGTGCACCAATTAGACATTCCCTGCCTAAAGAGACCACGGATTAAAGCAACAGCAATGCTGAAAAAAATCATAATCTCTTTGGAGATCTGTCTGTGGACGGATCTTTTCTCTCAAATGATCAAGGCAAATATATGAAATTAAAAAAAGAAAAAAAGAAAAAAAGACCTCTTAGAAGTAAACTTTAGGGCTATGTGAATAATTTCCCCGTTCTTGTCT
This sequence comes from Rhagologus leucostigma, assembly GCA_013397725.1. Classification (NCBI taxonomy): domain Eukaryota; kingdom Metazoa; phylum Chordata; class Aves; order Passeriformes; genus Rhagologus; species Rhagologus leucostigma. The sequence continues at coordinate 1,040,316 of VZTD01004029.1, forward strand.
GTGCTCCCTTTCATGAGCTGCTTTTCCTTTCACTGGCACCTTCTCCCTTGCAGCCCATTTGCATTCCCCTAATTAAGGAGCTGCCAGCCCTGCAGATGCCACCGACTGCCCTCTGTGGGGTCTGGAGGAGCCTTTCAGATGCTGATCCCAAGCGCCCAGGTCTGGGGCGGGTGGATGAACCCTCCCACTGTGGAGTCACCCTGAACCAGGTGGCTCCACTGCAGCTTCCACCAAACCCAGGGGAAAACGCTGGGTTTCCTTCGGTGACACCCCAGAGGTGTCACAGGTGTCTCCACTGAGCTGCTGGGACTTGGCAAACTGCTCTGCTTCTAACGAGTTTCCTTCTGACAGAAGAAGGCCCAAAATCTCCATTTTTCCCTCCCAAAAGGCCACTCAGGGTGGTGGCGATGGCACCTCCCTGGTGCCCTCGCTGACTGGGATCTGGGATGAAATCCTGGGGTATTAAGAAAGACAAAAACACATCCTGAGGAATGAAAAAAGACCAGAACTCCTGTCCAACCCCCCGAGTCGCTCTCAGGCCGTGACTGGCACCAGAGCCACCCCCACGTGCTTCCCTGTGTGCACCAGGAAAAGCATCCCAGGGTTTCACACTGACAGGGAAGGACTGGATCACAAAAAAAGGAGATCAAGTGGATTTTTTCTCCCAGCTCCAATCCCTCCACGGCTGTGCCAGGACCTATTTCTAGCTCCTCTCTCCTTGTTTAGATGAGTGGAAGGTTTAAATGAGGAAGTTTTCCTTGGCAAATGTGTTCTGGCAGCGGAACCGGACCGGTTAAATATACCCAGCCCGGACAAAGGGAAGAGGCTGTTTCCAATTAGGATCGCTGGCATTTTTCTCTTCCATGATTTCTGGTGTTCCTTGGGCCAGAGGTTCAGCTCAGGGAGAGGGGAGAAAGCGCAGGAGGAACCCAAATGCGCAGATCTCGCAGATCTGATCAACATCCCCGAATTCCTCGGTGCCGCAGCACCCTCAGGCTCCGGTTCCTGTGGCGTTGCAGGGCTTTAATTACCTCAAGTTACTCGTGGCCAATCCAAACCCAAGCCTTGGAGCCCGTTTCTCTGTCAGATGGGGCGATTCCCAGGCCAGCAGAGCCCTTGGCTGGTGTTTGGCTGCTCCAGGAGCCCTCACGCCCTTGCAGGAGGCACCAGAGGGTTCTCCACGAGGATGTGACCCTTCCCTCTCTTCCCTCTCCTTTGCACAACTCCCTAGCCTAGAAGTAATTCAAACTAAATTTAAACAAGAAGCGACTCGGGCAGGCTATCCACAAATTCGAGATCCTCATTTTAAGATTATTTTATCCTTTATTCCTCCCGTGGTGGTCTCACAGGACACCAGAGGTGAGAGCTCCCGGTGCCCGTCCCGGCGCTGCCCACGGACAAGGGGGAGCTTCCCTCCCGCTGCAGAGGCTCTGCGGGGATCCCCCCGAGGTGCTGCGGCCAGTGTCGGTGGGAGGATCCCAGCCGGGACCCCCCCTGCCCGGGCAGCCCTGGGCTGGGCTTCCTGGCCAGGTGAAAGAAGAGCAGGAGGGTCCCCAGCCCCATCCCCGGCGCGCAAAGCAGCACAAGGCATTAACGAACCCAAACGAAAGAAATAAAGCGCAGCCAGAAGAGCTGAATGTGCCCAGCGCTGGAGAACAAAAGGAAGGGGGACCGTTTGTCACCTCATGAAGGAACGGGGAAAGAAAGTCTTTGACGGTGAGGGAGGACGATTTGCTCTCATGGGCCAGTGCACAGCCAAATATCTACAAGCTGTTCGCAGCAGACTGATTGCGGCAGGGCCAGAATGCCATTGTACATGCTCTAAAAAAACCGGGGGGGGGGAAACCACCACCACAGAGAGGCACTTCAGAAATAAATCACGGCCTATTCATTAAACCAGATTATTTTAGTGAAATCTATTTCCCCCCCTCTCTTTATTGCTTTGTTTTCTTTTATGTTAATTCTGCGTCTGCTTAAAGTTGAATTCCTTGATCTGCAACATCTTTAGCTTTAATTTTTATTTTTTTTCCCTCTCTCTTCTCCTCTTACCAGCGAAATGAATTCAAATCATTTGCATTTATTGCAGCGAACATCCAGCCTCATCTGTAGCCTTTAGTGTGACTGAATTGCTTTTCTGCTTCACGGGGCACACGGAGGAGGCTGCAGAGAGCCCCTCACCACCCCAGGAATCATCTCCCTGGCACTCCCACGGTGCTGCAATATTTATCATATTGATCCTCTATAAAATAAATAAGCAAAATGATATTATTGGAAGCAATGATCTGATGAACCCACGGACTGAATCAATCACGTGGCAGGGACTTTAGGACAAGCAGCCGCTCGCTCTCGACTGTTTCCAGAATCAATTTTCCTTACAAATGGGTTTCTCATCAACCTAAGCACCTCACGGAGGGAATGTGTCCTTCCACTGGATCTCCTTGGAAAATAGGAGTGTTACATATGGGTGCCATGGCAAATCTAACTTCCTTAGAACCACACACTTCCATTTCTTAACTAACTTTAAAATCTTCTTTAAAAAATACTTGATTCATTTCGTGGATTTAGCTTAGAGAGACCCAAAATTCTCTTCAACACACGAAAACAGCGCTGGCTGCACGCTGGTTCTGTTTGCTGAAATAGATTCGTAAAAATTATGGAGACAAACACAGAGAGTTTGCACAGCTTGTTTTCCGTGATGATCTCCTGTGCCACAGGAACGATATTCCTGCACGGCCAAGGGGTCACTGCTGGGGCTGGGGGAGGAAACTGGAGACCCAGCCTCAGACCATAGGAAAAGTGACCTGAGCAAATCCTTCATTAAAACACTGAGCTCGTTCCAGGGCCTCCATTTCTCCACCAGCTTCCGGCTCCACCGTCCTTTCCTTGGAGAAACTGGCTCTGAAGGAATGAGGGAAATGGCTGGGAGGGATTTCGGTGGATGGAAGGGGAGCCCTGGAACCCCAAAGGGAAAACACTCTTACGCTTAAGCACTCTGGGAGCTCCAGGAGATGCTGCTCTGCCTTGGGAAACAGAGTTGGACCCCAGCGCGTGGCTGAGGGCGCTGGGACTTGGGTCAGAATTTTGGACATCGAGGTGGGTGACGATGATTCCAGGGAATTGTCACCAGCCAGGACCCGCCAGGGTCCCTCACACGGGCCAGGGCTGCTCCTCTCCCCTTCCTAGCAGCTTTATCAGCAGCAGATGCTGCTGCACTCAGATGGAAACAACACAAGGAGCTCCCCACATGGCGTCTCGTCACAGGGAGGAGAGAGGAGCTGCTGGGGCTGGCTGGGATCCGCGGGAGTCTGGCTGCGGGAAGCGGCCCAGGAATTCCAGGTCAAGGGCCATGGACACCACGGTCCCACGGCGCCTGGGGTGCGGTGCCAGGGCCTCTCCTGAGCTGTTCCACCTGTTTGGTTGAGGGAGAGGCGGAGGATTGGGTCAGGAAGGGACAGCAGGAGGGGACACGGGCAGGAGACAGGGCTGGAAGCACTGGCAATAATCTCACGGCATGTTCTGTGCTTGTAATCCAGTGCCACGGGATTCACCTTCCCTGTCACTTCCGAGATGTTCAGGAACAGAATTCACAACTCCTCAAGGCGCAACACCTCGGGTTCAATCCTTTCCTGCCTGTCCCTATAAACCTGGAGGATCAGCCACTGAACCCTGCCAGACCTTTCCCGGTGTCACCAGGACCCAAACCCTCTCCCCTGGTGTCCAACTCCCACCGATGACCTCTCATTTCACACAGCAAAGGGAAAAAATTCCGTGAAAAATCAGCCTGACTGGGGAAAAGACTCAAACTTATTGATCCCTGCATCAGAAGTACACGACGCCTGTAATTAAACACGTGTAGGCTGGGAGCTGCTTGTCTGCCCTCAGGTTTGTTCCCCGAGTGAGCTGCACACAGACAGACAGGCAGGCAGGCAGGCAGGCGGACAGACAGACAGACTGCTCCCTCCCTGGGACTGCAGGCCTGGGGAGGAGGAATAAATTAATCAAGCTCACCTCTCCTTGCAGGAAAGCCAATCAAGCTGGCTGTTCAAAGGATAACTGCTATAAACCCTGCATAAAAAGGGGGGAAAATACAGCTGGGACCTCCACATTGGCTTTTTAACAGCTGTTTGTAAATATGGCTAATAACTCATCCTGTCAGCGTGCTCGCTTGGCCATTACAAGGAAATATTCATAAACGGTATTCCCAGTGCTGATGGCTCCATTTCCTTAATGAAATCCACAGAGTTTACTTTGCAAAGTTTAATTGCTGGAAGAATGGGTGTCGGGTTTCTGCAGCCGACCTGCTGCCCTGAAATCCTTCCAGCTCCCATGTACAACAAGGAAAGAATTTAATGGAGCTTTTGCAGCAGTGGCTTAGCAGCTAAGCCACCTTTAAGCAATAATCCCAGCAAATATAGATGGAGATGCTGGAATCTCCTGCCTTCCAGGAGAATAGATTTTAAGTAATATGAAATTCAGTCCTGCTAATTGACTGAGCAGGGGATTTCTGTAGGGAATGCCTCCAGCATTGAAATCCAGGCATTGATTGCATCTCTTGGATGTGAACGTCTGCGGCAGGACGGGGCTGGAAAGGGAACAGCTGGGTGAGGAGTCGGCAGGGCCAGGCAGGGATGGGTGACGGCACTGATGGGTTAAATCCTTGCGTCAGTAACACACACCCCGAAGTCTCGGTGACTGTCACCTTCCACCTTCTATCCACTAAACCTGTGATAAACAGAAGACTGAAATTGTTGGAATTGCTGTAGAATCTCTGCAGCCCTGACTCTGATTTAACCCAGGAGAATCCTGCGTTTCCCAGCAAGGAGCCCAAATCTCCTCAGGGGTCTCAGCCCAGGTGAAACCATCCCCAAAGGCGCAGAGCCCGGAGCCGAAGGTGTGTTTGAGCACAGGAATCCCCGCGTACAGGACCTGCCAACCCCACTTCTGCTCCATTCCTGGCTCTCGTGGGCCTCAGGGTGAGCATCTCCCCCAGGTGGGGATGGCAGTGGTGTGCACAGCTCCCGGGGATCTCACCTGACCCCAAACGAACCGGGAGAGGTTTAAATCCAAGCCTGAACCAAATTGCTGAGCCAACAGCATGGTGTGGTTTTCCGAGACATTCAAACACGGAACAAACTCATTCCAGCACGATCTCCCTCCTCCTCTAATATGGAAAATAGCCTGGAAAACAGCGTGTGCTGCTGCCAGCGGGAACAGGAGCTGGGTGCCAATACCTAAACAAGATCAATCACTTCCAGGAGCAGTCTGAGCATGGAAGCAAAGCTCCCTGCCTGCCCCAGCAGCTTTGCACTGCTGAAGTTTTTCCAGCTACGCAAAACTAAGCAAAAAACTTACAGCTGCCTTTGGGAGGTGTGTGAGGGGAGCACGGGTCCAAACAATCCCTCATTAATAAGAATTGTTATGCATTAAATCCAGTCCAGGCCACAGCAGTTCTGAATCTGGTTCATGACCTGTTAGCCCAACACCTGTAATTTCACAGATCACACCGAGATTTTGTTCCATGGAGTTCCAGCTACGCACAGAAAAAAACGTGATTGGTTTTTCTCCTGAATTTCTGTGAAATATGTTATTTAGTGATATTTCGCATAAAAATGTGAACCCTCCAAACCCTGCACTGCCCATGCCTCTGCCGAGGTGTGGCCACATCCCGCCCCTGCTCAGCGCCAGTCCCTGCACTGGAGGAGGGGGATCCAGGAGCACCCCTTTGGGGCAGCCCCACGGCATCACCTGGGCACTCCCTGGGGAAGGGGAAGGGCCGGGAGTCCCTGCAGGGAGCAGGCTGAGCAGTGTGCAGGAACCAGCAGCTGAGCCGGGAACAGAGGTCTGTTTGTTTTTACTTCTGCCTGACTCCAGCAAAGCAGGAGCTGATCACACTTGAGAGAGGCAGGATTTGAACACGATCTCAGACAATAGAAAGGGCAAGGCAGAGGACCCTGCAGGAGGAAGAAGGATGCAGTTCTATTCCCAGGCAGAGGCTTTCTCTGCTGCCTCAGACGCCGAGGTCAGAGGAGGACAGAGAACTGAGCCCCCCTTAAAGCTCGGAGGTGAGTGACTCCCGTGTGCCCCTGTGTGACAGACACAATTTCCCTGCAAGCCCTGTAGGAGCACACAGCAGAGAAAAGGCTCCATCCTTCGAAAAACCAACCCGCAAAGGCCGAGTCTGCTCAGGTTTCCAGCAGAGGGGTGTGGATGTTCCCAGGGCCTGGCTGCCAGCCCAGCCCAGCAGCGCTGCTCGGAACCAGGTGCTGCTCCCAGCGCTGCTGTCCCACAGCCCAGGCGCTCCAGCCCGGAACAGAGGCTCCAGCTCACAGCTTTTTGGGGAGGAAGAGCTGTTCGACACAACCAGCACAGGAGGCAGCCTTGGCTGGCAGAGCCGAGCACTCCCAGCGCCGAGGCAGCGACAGAAGCCTGCTCTGCCTCCTGCCAGAGCTTCGTAGCCAAGGTCTGGAACAACAGACACTGACGATTTTACCTTCGTTAGGTGGCACCTGAAGCTTCCCCAGGTTCACACAGGGAGCTGGCAAAGCCCTCCGAGCACCTGAATAACTTTTGTCAATCTGTCCCCAAACCTCAGCCTCTGCTGCAGGCAAACGCTGCAATTTCCCAAGGAACCTTTTCATCCATTTTTTATGCGGCTCACTTTCTTCAAAGGCAGATTGGGGCTGGATGTGAGAAGGGAAACCAATATTTCACTTTCCTTCTGCTGCATTTTAATCCTGAAGTTTGGCACTGGGCTGAGCACTGCCCCAGTTTGCCAGGGACGACATCAGGAGCCAGTGGGTAACGGAGCTCAGTCATTAGTGCAGAAGAGGGCAGAACCTGGTTAATTACTTTAAAGGCAATTCCTTTCTAATTTCATTTTTTTTCTGCTTTATTTTAAAAATCAAGCTCGCTGCTCCAGCCTTTTCCTGCCATCCAGAGCTGTCCTGTTCGGACAGGGCAGGTGGTTAATTAAGAGCGGTTTTGTTTTATCAAATCATACTCTTCAGGGACAAAGGAATGAAGTGAGCACTGAAACGTTTCGAATGGCCATCCCTAACATTTACATAATTCAGCTCCATTCCTCCGGGGCCTCGGCAGGGCTGACAGATGACCGGGCTCCACCAGGGGAGAGTTTCTGGGAGGGAGCAGGGATAAGGCTGGGAGGGGTTTTTATCTCCCTGGCTCTGGTTCCCTATAAATGGATGCCCAGATCTTGCCTTGGTGGCACCGTCCCCTATAGAGAGTGAGGAGCACAGCACCCACGCAGGGTTAACGCTGGCCCCGCTGCTCAGCTGCTCCGGGGTCCCACTTCCAGCCCCCCACGCCTGCAGTGCCTCTGGAATCTGCTGCACATCCCAGCAAAGCCCCCAGAGCCCCCCTGGCTGGGCCAACCCAGGGGTGTCGGTGCCAGCTCAGGGTCTGGCCCTGAGGAAGCAACCCTTGGATGGTTCGGGCTCTGCTGGTGCTGCTGGCAGGGAGGGGTGGCTTTGAGGCAAAAGAGAGTGAAAACCTCACAGAGTTCTCCCCAGAATCTGCAGCTCTGGTCTCCTCTTCCTGCCTGGAGAGCTGGGTCTGCCACTGAGGCTGTGTTTAATCACAGGGAAACCTCACCAGCAGGAGCTCCCTGCCAAGGGGACACAGGAGCCGGGTACAGTCTGGTCCCTCTGCAGGATTTCTCCCGTATCATTTATTACTTTCACTCAGAAGCTCAGCTGTGGGCAGCGGGTCAGTCTGGGAGCAGATCTTGGAGCAGATCAGCTGTTACAACCTCACAAAAAATTCTTTGTTTCTGGCTTGTGCAGCAGTTCACATTCGTGTCCAACCCCTTCTGCTCAGAAACCTCAGTTTAAGCCCTTTCCTGTTGATCCAGAGAGAATCCAGGCCCGATACAGAGATGAGTCTGCACAGTCTGTGTTGTTAAAAATTAATTTTACCTGATGGTTCCTCAAAGCCAAGGCAAACACAGCCAGGGTTTGGGCAGAGCCCTCCTCCCGTCCCCACCTTCCTCTGCTCTCCCACTTCCTTTCCTCTTTATCACTCCTTCTTTCTGATCATTTATTTTAAACTGCTTTAGTTTTAATTAAACCCGTAAACAGGTACAAACAAACATGAAGAAAGGAAAGATTAAAGTCTCTTATCTACTAATTATAGTCCAGATGAGATGTTTCAGATAAATGATCAGAGCATGGTGTATTTATGGAGCTCATCAGCCTGTAATTAATTCAGCATCAGGGTTACACCCGTGTGGGTTCTCAGGATGGGCTTTTCTTTGTGGCACCGATTTGTTACCTCCTCCTGCCCTCACCGAGAGCCTCATTGACTCCAGCTCGGGGCAAAATAAATCTTACCTGACCCAAATGCTGTTTTCACCTTTGGGGAGAATTTATTCCTCCTGCCTCTCCGCTCAGCATCGCCACAGGCCTGGAGCACAGGCTGGGAATCCACATCCCTGCTCTTCACTGCTGCCTCCATCCCTGACGTGTGACTTATGATGGGCCCAGAGCTTCTTCTCCATCCCCATCCTCAGCTTGTTCTGGTGTAAAACGAGCTCTAATTAATAAATGTCCGTGTGTCAGCTTGAGCTCCTCAGACGGGAGCCAGTAAAGATCTACAAGGTGTCATTAATTCAGAATTAGTTCCAGAGACATCATTTCTTTAACTTTATAACTGTCTATCCCTTCCCCGATCCATCTCCATGCAATTTTACACCACGATCATTTACCAAAATATCCCGCAGGCTGTTATATTTTAAGCCTTTTCCATTTTTCTTCGTGGTGGCTCTGATTGAGGCTGTGGATTCTCAGCAAAGACAGATTTGCCAGGCAGGGAATGGAGCTGCTGCCAGGGAAGAGGCGTCCTTAACCCTGCCAGGGCGGCAGCATGGGGCCAGCACACTGAAATTGTGGTTTTTATCAGGATCTCGATCTATAATTCATCCTCAAATGAATTGTTGTCAGTGCCCTCCAAGCGCAGCACATCCGTGCTTACCTGGGGACTGGAGAAGGGCTCAGGGTCAAGGTGAGGAAAGAACAGAGCCCCCCCAGAACTGAAGGAGCCACCAGAGCACCCGGGGAGCGTCGGCAGGAGCTGGACCTGGATGCCCCGAGGAGTCTTGCCCACACCTCGTGGTGCATTTGATCCCCCAGTTCTCCACTCTCGCTCTTTTTAAAAAAGGAAACAGGTTATTCCCACATCAAAAATTACCTATGTAAAGAAAACCTCGATCTTTATTGCCCGTTTCTCATTATTCCTGTGCTGAAAAGCAGAGAAAAACCCTGCAGTGAAAGGCTGGGTTTGGGATGGGGCACTTGGGACTGGGGTTTGGTACCTGGATGACCGCTCGTGGTCAGGGTTCTCCTGTTGCTGCAATTACACAAAACCACCTTAAGCCATTCAGGAAATGTGAGCCCATAAATTTAAAGGGTTGAAACACAACTGAAGGACACTCAGGGCGCACAGAAACACCCGGGGAGGTTTTGTTTTCAAAGTTAATGTGTCCGCGCGGGTTTTGCTCAGCCCCATTTGTACTGGGGGTTGTGCTTTGCTTGCACAAACACCTTCAGGAGACCCAGGGGCTCTGTTCAGGTCAGGAATTTGAAACTTTTCTTCAGTCAGGAGGAAAAACCAGGAGCCGAATCCCATTCCAGCCTCAGGGCACAGCTGTGGTACCTCCAGAGCCACAGAACTGCTGCTCACATCAGGTGGAACCTCCCTGGTCCTCCTGGGGCTGGTCCCGGGCCGGAGTCACAGGATCCGTGGCAGTTTTGGGATCCAGGAGTTTTGTCTGCCTCAGAACCAGATAAACGCTGAACAAACAGCTCAGGGGTTGTCCCAGGAGGTGGGAATTATGTTACAACCGAGCTTATAAAAACAGACTTATTAACAATGGGGAAAATGCTGGATTTTTCCCATTTTAGCCCCCCAGTCCTGGCCCTGGATGGTTTCCCAGCGCCTCTGACCAGCCCAGTGTGGCCACGTCCCACACAAACCCCAAAAACTGCAGACACACAAACACAAAAGCAGCCAATCTACCCAAAGAACAATTAAAACCCGAGGTTATTAGTCTGCATTAACACCAGTAAGTCTCAGAAACGAGGGAGAAATTGCTCTGCATTAATTTCTCTGCGCGTCCTCCTGCTCCGAGCGGGGTTTGATAAGAGCCACGCTCACTGGAATTGTTTGCTGATCACACCCGTCAGACCTAAACTGCGGATTCCTGGCAGAAGGAATTTATAACCCTTTTAGCATGCTCCGACCTTGGAATGTGCTCAGATCTGGGCAAGGAGAGAGAGCCGGGTGCCAGTGCCCTGCACAAAAACCTCTTCAAAGGGCCAGGAACAGGAGCCAAGGTGCTCGTGAATGGTTTTCCTCCGCAGACACCAAACCAAACAAATCGTTTGTAAACCCAACCCAAACCCAGATTTCTGTTGGTTTTCAGACCCTGCCTCTTTTCTTGACCGAGACTTCAGAGGCAGCAGAGCATTTTCAGCCTCTTTATTACACACAAAATATTTCAGGGAAATAGGTTAAAAAAAAAAAAATCTTTGCTTTTAAACTTTAGTTCTTTTTTAAATACTGCCAGCATTGGGGAAAAAATACAAGAGAATGGCTGCAGGTTTAAAGAGGGAAAAAAAGGGTTGTACACAGAGCTGGAAGCAGCCCCTGGCTGCAGTGATAGCACCAGCACTGCGTCACCCCATCACACAGGGCTGCAATTGCTTGTCCCCGTTGGCTTTTCCCCCCTCTTAATCCCTCTCTGCAGCTTTACTGAGTTCTTTACTTCCCTTTTATTATTTCCGGGGGCTTAAGTCAAGTTTTCAGTCAGGCTTCAAAGGGTCTGATACATTTGGTGCCTGTAATTCCTGGACACCAACAACTGCCAGAATAATGTTCTTGGGGCTCTGGAGGAGCCACTGGAGGGGGAATGAGACTTTCATGGCTGCAGCTGATCCCAATCAGCTTCCTAAGGGCTGCAAGGAGAAAATATTAATCCCCAGATGGTTTGTGCCTGCTGAGGCTCTGCAGCAAATTGGGATATTCACACCTAAATCTTGGAGAATGAGCTCACCTCGGGCCTGGTGAGGTCACACAGAGCATTTTATGGGGTTCCAGCCACAGAATTTGTGCTGTGGGAGAACCTGCCCGTGGCTCAGGAAGAGTCTGGCTGCTCGGCTGCTCCAGGTGCTGAGAGATTTAAATTCTCTGGAAGAATTTCCCCATGGAAAGGGAGGGCAGGCCTTGGCAGGGGCTGCCCGGGGAGGGTTGGAGTCCCCATCCCTGCAGGTGTCCAAGGAAGGCCCGGATGTGGCACTCAGAGCTCTGGGCTGGGGACAAGGTGGGCATCGGGCACAGCTTGGACTCCGACCTTGGAGGGCTTTTCCAACCTCAGTGATCCTGGGATTCTGTGAAATGATCCAGGTTTGCACCACTGTAGGCTCTCCCCTCACCCACCGTGGCTGCTGCCTCTGGTGCTGCTGGAGAGCCCGGGACTGAGCTGAGCCAGACCTGGGACCCCCAGCCCGGCACTGGACTGGGAAATGCTGCCCAGGAACACCCCACAAGGATCAGGGGGCTCGGCACCACCCGGAGCCCACACCAAAAGGGGCCCAGGAGCAATAGTCCCGTGTCACGTCACAGAGAGACCCCGCGGTGCTGGACAGTGGGGTCAGACACCCTCTGCTGCTCCGACTGGTGCTCCTGGGGGAAACCCCAACGCCTGGGGTGCTGCAGACCCTCACCCCGTCCCTCAGCCCAGCTCATGGGGCTCACCTGACTCCAGGCAAAGCAGGGGCGAGGTGTTTCCCTCAGACCCGAGGGTTCCTTCGGGCCCAGACCCCGCGGTGCTGCTCCCCTGTGCCCACCCCTGCCCCCAAACCCATCCCCGCTGCATTCCCAGCCCACCCCATGCCGGAGCAGGGCTGCCCATCCCTGGCAGAGCACGGGAGCATCCCCAGCCTGCGGCGGGCAGCCGGGCAGAGCTCCAGAGCTTCCTCCCCAGAACATGAATTATTACCCAAACATTCCTGCTGTCAGCACATTCCTCTCCACACAACTTCCTATTATTATTATTATTATTATTTTTTTGGCGGACAACCCTGAAATTTTAAACAGCTCAACCTTGCTCGAGTAATGCAAGTGCCTCCAGCCTCCGGGGTGAACTTTCCATGAAAACCAACAATAATCCTTCCACTGAGAATAGCAACCGACCCCCAAACAAGCCTTCTGTGTTTGCCTTTGTTTGTTTTGGTTTGGTGTCTTCAGCAGCTCTGCCTGACGCCCTAATTCGCAGTAAGAGCCTTTTACTTGTCTTGCACAGGAAAAAGAGACTTAAGGCGTCCTTAAGCTTCACAACGGAGGAGGGAGCAGCTCCTAAATCAGGGCAGGGAGAGAGGGTCAGCTCAGCTCAGTAAAACCCAGGCTATCTCTCGCTTTGAGCCCGTTTGTGCTGCTGGGATCCATTCAGAGAACACCAAGAAATCCCAGGAGTGGCGTGAGACCCCCGAAAACAGGGTGGGACATGAGATCCTCAGGCATTGCTGCTCCTGTCCACAAGAGCTGTGAAAAAACTGATGGCTGGGGAGGAAAGTGGGTGAGGAAATGCTGCAAGAGCCCAGAGCAGCTCGGGGAGCCCTTCTTCAGGCAGGGTTCGGGCAGGTGGAAACACCTTCAGCACCCCTGAATATTAAATTCAGCATTTCATGGAACCACGGAATGGTTTGGGTGGGAAGGGACCTTAAAAATCATCTCATCCCTTGGGCAGGGACACCTCCCACCATCCCAGGCTGCTCCAAGCCCTGTCCAGCCTGGCCTGGGACACTTCCAGGGATGGGGAGGATCATTCCTTACTCCCCATGTCTTGTTCAGTGGGAAGGAAGAATGAACAGAGTTGTATTTCACAGTGATGAAGGTCAAGATCTTGCCACCACCACCAGCCCATGAATCAAACCTTTCACTGGGTCCAACGAGCACATTACCTTGATAACTCCTCTGGTTATAAAACCCAGATATAGATATTTCTTCCAGGTCCTGAGCAGCACATGTGCTCCTTCATAATTAATAGATTGCACAGTTTATAATCAGTCACGGTTGAATTTACAATGCAAACTTTTAGCATCACAAAAAACCTGCGCCTGATTATCCAAAAATATTTATTCAAGATTAAAAAACATGTAGCATATGAATATTTTAATAAATGTTAAATATTTATTGCTCCTTTCCAAAACTTTCATAACTGGGCTTTTAATTAATCTGTCATTAAAAATTTATAGAGCCAGGTAGACTTTTAAATATAATTATTAAATTATATCTTTAAGCTGCAGGTACTCACTTCTTTCTTGTGCCAGCACGGAGCAGGATGAGCTCCAGCAGGAGCAGATCCCGCTGCAGGGCAGGGACGGATGGAAACGCGTTCCCAGCAGTCTGTGGATCGTAGGGATACACGGGATTAATCAGTGTTTGCATTTCCCTCCAGCATGGAAACGCCAGCTGGAAGCAGGGAATGTTCTCCGGGACAGGCACGCGGGAAGCGCTGGGGCCGCAATCCGGCACAGGGACACACCCCACGCCCGTGCCCATCCTTCCCACACAGGGATTGATTCAGGGCCTCCCTCCCCGCTGCCGAACCTCTCCCAGCCCCACAGAACGGAGCTGGGGGACAGGTCCAGGCTCTGCTGCGTTGTGGGGGTGCTGGCTGGGGCTCCCAGCGCGTTCCCTGGGGGCTCCCACAGCAATCCCTTCCTCCCCACGGTGCCAAACGTGCCCAAATACCCCATGGGGCAGAGCCCCAGTGCCCTCCCTGAGCCCTGCTGAGGGCTGGGGTCCCTCAGCTGCTCTCAGCCCCCTCCCAGCATCCCGGGGCTCCCCCTGGACGTGGCCAGCACCGATTCTGTGATAGCCCCGCCGCCCCCTCCCACTGCCGTTCGTGCCTCTGTCGCGCACACGATGGACGTGATCCGTCTTCGTCCCAGTGTCCCCTCTCCAGTGGCACCACAGCAGCCTTTATTTGTTACCCTGGGGTCTCTGAGCGCTAACGTTAAAGCTCTCACCTTTTGGGGCCGGTTTGTTATTAACACCACATTTTATTCCATCGGGCCCTGCCCGCAGCTCCTGTCCAGACGCTGCAGGGAACGATTTGATTTCCTCCTTGGCAAGGAGGGCTCTGCCAGAGCGGATCCTTCCCTGCCTGCTCAGAGGGAGCGATGCAGGAGCGGCCAAACACCCCAAAATTCCATGTACAAGCTGCAGCAACACCACTTCTGTCCCCGTGAACCCTCTTTCCTGGGGCACATGGCAGGGGAGGGACAGTGCCCAGCCCTGCCTGTCCCCGGGGCGGGTTTGGGGCTCGCTGAGCTGTGTGCAGGGGACAACAACAACAACACCAAGAGAGTGAAGATCACTCACACCACAGGAGGAAGGGGTTCTGAACCTCATTTACTTGATTAACAACACTTATTTTGTTGCCCCCTCAGAGTCTGCTCCACCACTGCCCGCACAGAGCCCCCGAGCAGGGAGGGACTCGATGTGCTCCAAACACCACCACACCTTCCTCTGCTTTCACAGTTCCTCAGTTTTGGGCACATTCCCGTGCCACAAACAAACTGCTGCTTCCAATCCCTTAGCAGGGAGGATGGCAGAGCCAGCTTAGCACGGGCAAAGTACTCGGAGAGAATATTAAACTAAATAATAGCAATTAATTAGGCTTGTGTAAAGCTATTAACCTTCAAATCCCTGTAGAAATAATAAGTAATGCTCAAACCCTCCGGGACACACGTGATATTCCCCCATTCCAGGGAAGAGGCAGCCGAGCTCCAGAGCAGTGGAATGATTCCTGCCCGGGGCGATGCTGCGGCAGGCTGGGGGAGGCTGGGATCGCTCCTGATCCCACAGACCCAGAGGAGGAGGGATCCCAGAGGTACCCACGGCCACGAGAACCCCATTTCCAACTGTTCGTTGCGAGGTGTGTTTGGGGAGCACCTCTGGGAAGGGATTTCCTGGAACAGGTGATCCCTGTTGTCCTTCTGCAGTCCCCTGAAATCACGAGCAGCTGATCCCTCTCCCCTCCTCCTCCCCACAACTGCACCCGAGGGAAAAAGAGATCTTGGTCTCCTCCTCAGCACTCTTCCAAGTGCCTTCCTCAGCTTCTCTGGGAACAAAAAGATCATAAAAGAATAGCTGAGCATCAGCTCCAGCTCCAGAGTCTCTCCCGGGTGCCACATCCACAGCCCCAATAAATCTTGTGGGGTTTTTGCATCTCTGCCCTTCAGCCTTCCCTGGGGCACACGGGGAGCCTTCTCCAGGCTTTCATCGTCCTGTGGGATAATTATTGCCACCACCACCTCGTTCCCACCTGTGCTCACAACACCGGGAGGTTTTGCCTGCACCCGGCACAGGGTCCCCGGGTTTGGGCACCTTGTCCTCCCTTTCTCCCCTTCTGTTCAGCCTGGCTCAGGGCACCAGGCCCTGTCACGCCTCAGTTCTGGTAACAGCTGCCCATAAACACCCACAAAAGCACCTCAATTCTCTGCTTCCAGTTTGGTCTCAAACTTCCCTTGCTGCCGTGTGTGCAAAGGGCTTCAAAAGAGAGATTGCCCCCATCCCAAACCCATTCATTTTAACGTGGGCTCCCAGTGCCATCGTTTTCCAGCCTAGTCCTGTATTTCCCATGGGTTAGAGGCAGATTACAATGAAATTTTGCCTTTGTGGCCCATGCTCAGTTACCACACAAGGAAACTTCAGCCCGCGGCCGGGCTCCCCACGCACAATTAAGTTGAGTGGGGAATTAATTAAATGGCAGCTCTCCCCAAAGCTTTTGGCTTCCTGGGCTGGGATTGTCCCTCGGTGACTCTGAGGAAAGGTTCTGTCTCCAAAAGTCCCTGTAAAGCCACAAACCCCCGGAATTCTGCAGCGTGGAGGCTTCCAGAGGAAAGGAGAGATCCGCACGCAGCTCAGGGCACGGTGACAAGGGGAAGGCTCAGCCCTGGCAATGCTGGCTCTTCAGGGGTGCAAGATATCCTGCTCTGTGTAATGGAAGTGCTCTCCTCAACAATCTGCCTTTAATGGGGTTACTATTGCAGAGGGAAAGCATTTTATATGGAACCAGGTTTACATTATCCTGCTATTCGGAGATCTAGCTTGCAATGCTGTTCAAATCCTTTAATCCATAAATAGGATTCCAGCCAGAGCTGGGCTGCCTTCCAAAACTGTAATCTCCAGTATATGAATTATTACAAAAAGATTAGGGTGTTTCAAGTAATAACATTTCAAATAAATCAGCTTTCATGAAGGAACAACAAACTAATATCGGAAATAACAATATAAAGACATTTATAGAGCCACTTGCTGGAATAACTTCTCTAACCAGGGGGATTCTTTGCTTATTTACATATTTTTTTTTTTTTTTACATTTGAGGAGCAGACCTTTGCCTTTGTCCCCTCCCTCCTGGGCAGAGCAGTGAAGGTGCTGCAGTCTCAGAGGATCCCTTGGAGCCACAGCTCTGTTCCTTGGGGACAGAGGGATGTGTTGCTGCTGCTGCTGCTGCTCTCTCCCAGCCCTCAGCTGTCCCTAATGGTCAGATAATCCCGCAGGCCACAAACGCTCCCCCAACTCCACTTTAATCACCATGAGCCAGCAGTTCAATTATGATTCCCGGTGCATTTGCAAAAGCCCCTCCCTTCCACACCCCCCACGTGCAGGCAGAGCTTAATTCTCCTCCCTTGATTATTTCCTGCTTCTTTTGGCCGTGGTTCCGCGATAAATTCATTGTGCAAACTGCGCGGCCTCTGCACATCTTCCGTGGCTTTTTAAAGAAAACTTATTCCAAACCCGTGCATCCTAAAAATAAACCCAGCCTGGGGCCAATTAGGAGCCCCTGGTTTGAATCCAGGCCTCATAACACCATTAAAAAGGGGAAAAAGCTCCTGCCCGGGCTTGCTGCCTGCTGGGCTCTGTCCTGCGACCACCAAACCCCAGCAGCAGCCACGAAAGCTCCTCCTGGCACCCCATCGCCATCAGTTGTTCTGGTCCTTGTAAATGAACCACCCGAGACTTCCAAAATCCAATCACACCCGAAGCCCCCGAAATTAGGTCTTTAATAAAAGATACTCTGGGTATTACCAGAAACGGCTCTCTTGGATATTTTATATACAAAAAAATAAAAAAGGTTTGATGGGCTCCATAATTTTTGGTGAGTTTCTTCAGCCACTCAGCTGATTTACACAGGACATTTTGCCCTTTTTAGGATAAATTACACCAGGGCACCCAGGAGAGTGGACAGCAAGCGAATCAGACTTCCAAAGGTCTCCTGACACGGAAGATTAGAGACAGAATTTATTTTTTAGTGCAGTGGATGCAGGGCAAACCTGAACCCACACAGGTGATTTCCAGAGCAGCGCTGTGAGGTCACAGCCCCAAAACCCTCCCGGTGCTGAACTCCCCCGTCCCCAAGGGGCAGCCCCATCATTAAAATCACAACCTCTGCAAGCGCCTCAGTCACTCCAGGCTGAAATATTCTCAGTTGAAGGCTGAAAAACAAACAAAGCCCGCCCTGCCTGCTCTCCTTGTTACTTCCTACTGGCCAGGACCCCAAAGAAGCCATAATCACAGCAAATACAGCTCTTTTTGCCCGCCTGTAATTTTTTTTCCTGCGGTGCCCGAAGGTGGAGAGCAGCACCTTGGGCAGGGACCGTCAGCACACACAGACAGCGTTATTTCTCCCCTGGAAGAAATTCCAGGGGAGAAATTCCCCTATTCATCTTTCAGCCATTTCAAATCGAGCTGAAACTTTGACGCGCAGACTGTCAATTCAGGGAAGAATTATTATTACTCGGAGAAAATTAAATAAATCAGGTCAGGCTTTGCCACCAGCCCTGCCACCCACTGAGCAGGGAGCTCCCAGTTCCTCCCTGCCCTGCTCCTGAGCACCTTCCAGTTTAAACAAAGCCCAAAAAACGGCCCCATGGGCATTTCCCAGGGAGCTGGGCGAGCCAAGCTCAGGAACTCAGTGAAAAAAAATCCAAAATAACTCCCCCAAACCCCAGAAATAAGGAACCAGAAGCGTTTGTGGGTGCGAGGGCTCCAGCAGAGCAGCACAAGCCCAGTTTTTACCTTTTACTGGAACCTGCCACCTCAATCCTATTTGCTCCTGACCCAGCAGCAGGCAGAGCCCTTCCCTCAGCTGAGTCACCTCCCAGGCTCACCAAAAGCCCAAATATTTCATTTAATCAACTCCAGGTCACGCACAGCAATGATTTCCTGCACTTATTTATCTCCTGCACTGAACTCTGTGGCTCACACCATAAATCTCTGGGTTTTTTCTACGCTATTATTTCTCACACCTTTTTATTTTTTTGGCTGAAGGAGACGAGCTGCTCCAAGCTGCTCCTGGATGAACCCCCAGGGAATCTCTGCTTCTTTTTTCAAAGGCATCCTCTCACCACAAAACCCACTCAGACCCTGCGAGGGGAGCTCCCCTGCCTCACCTGACCGCTGAAGCAGGGTCAGTGCCACCCCTGGGCACCTGCGGGAGCTCCTGGGGGGATCTGGATGTTCCTTCCAGCCCTGCTGAGGACACCTCTGGGGATAATTCCTACCCCCTGTTAACAACTCTCATTAACTCCCATTTAGTGGGGGTTGGAAAGAGATGATCTTTATGGTCCTTCCAACCCATTCTGGGATTTATCAACTCTTTATCCCTAGGCTGAGGGGCTGTGAATTCCATGGGATCTGTTATCTCGTGGATAACACACCCTGCCATCCCCACCCTGGACACAAAGCTGCCAGGGCCCTCGATGAACGGGAATAAAGTTGTTTCCCTGGATTTGCCAGCGTTTTTAATGCCCGTCATTAGGCCCTGATTGAGGAAGATTAAATAAAAGCCACCCTGCTCAGCTTTCCCCACTCCTCCTGTTTCCACCTGGCTGGGGCTGCCCCAGGAGTCAATGAGGCTTTTATGCGTATTTGACACCGGGATGTGGCATTCAGATAAAATAATAACAACATCTGACAAAGTTTATTGTATTAAATAGAAGGTTGAGAATTCTTTTAACCTGCCCTACGTGCGGAGCTGGCTGCACAGTAACAACAGAAAATAGCACAGATCGCTGTGAAATAATTCGCTATTCATTTAGCTGTCAGGTGTGCTTTGGAACAGAAGTTCGAGCACAATTCAGCTTTAATAAATAGATGCTTAAAATACACTCTGTGCTCTGTAACCGTCCCCTTGCATTAAACTTAAAACCTCAGTCAATAACCCAAGAAACCCCAACCCTACAGCAGGTTGTGTTCCCGTTATTGAACCTTTTTGTCCCAAGCCCGGCCGCGAGCAGTGCCGTGACTCGGCTGTGAGCGCTGCCGGGACCCGCCAGCATTTCCGACAGGCTGTAATTAGCACGATGGAACCGTGCGGATTCTGGAGCTCCGGCTCCAATCCAAAAATCCCAGGGCGACGTTTCTAAGTGGTTGCAGCGTGCTGGTGCTCAGTGATGGCAGGACTGGCACGAGGTCTCCGTGCCCCGAGCGGGGCAGGTGGGGAGGCCTGGGGAGAGGAGCTGCAGGTGAAGACACGGCTGGGACTGGACCTGCAGAGTAATGAAGGCCTGAAAACCCCCCTGGAACTGCTGCCAGGCCGGAATCCAACCCC
Organism: Rhagologus leucostigma; assembly: GCA_013397725.1. Classification (NCBI taxonomy): domain Eukaryota; kingdom Metazoa; phylum Chordata; class Aves; order Passeriformes; genus Rhagologus; species Rhagologus leucostigma. Next base: position 1,059,953 of record VZTD01004029.1, read on the forward strand.
AGCCGAGGATCAGTGCCCAGCTCTCAGCCCAAGGTGGGCAAGGAAAAGTTGTTACGAAACTTTCGGACACGTAGGAAAATTAGGGGGTTTTGAAGCATTTTCTTTCCAAATAGCGAGACTCTGGGTTGGGGTGAGTGCTGGAAGCTGGAATGGCGGGAGGAGACCCGGGGTCTGCTTGGGACCCCTCAGTCCCTCATCAAAGTCAGGCTCTGGAGGCTCCTCCACCCCAAGTTAAACCAACCACGTGCTCCCTACCCCAACAGCTTTCAGCTCTATGGTGGTTTTGGAACCTCCTCCAGTTCTCCACTGCTGGGATTAAGCTCTTGGTTGCCTTGGAGTCTGTTTTCCTCCTCTCCCTCCCTGGTCTAACCTCTCAGTAAACGCTGGTGCCTCAGCTCAGCACCCCGGGGTTGATGTGGCCGTACCCGCACCAGGCACCGAGGTGAGATCAGCTGCTCCCTGAACGCTCCCCAGCTCCTTCAGACGGGATCTCACCAGCATCTGAAGTTCCTTTTGCCACTTTCATGCGTTTTCTCAGTAACTTTTTTCATTAGTTAGTCTTTTTTAATAGAGTCCCTTTGCTTTGATCCTCACAGTTCTCCCTCCCAGTGCCTCTGATAATTTTTTAAAGGCATCACGGTAACTTTGAAACCTTCCCCACGTCCGGGCTAGGCAGCCTGGCTGAGATTCCTCCCAAACCTTTAAGAATTGTAAATGTGACCTTGCTAAGGAAAAGCAGAGAGTGTCATCTCTTCTAACATATAAGACAGGCAAAGACTGTAATTTATAAGGCTGAGTACAAAGGGCTGTTTTTCTTTGAGCTAATTAACTGGAAGAAGAGGATAACTAATTAACTGCAGAGACACCCAAGGAAATATGAGTTGCAGCAGAGCCCTGTGACTGTGGATGCTCCTTTTCATCTCGTGGATGGATCGCTGGGCCTGAGCTGTGCCAGGGGTGGGTGCACGGCCCTTCCCTCTCCTCTGTGCTCCTGAAAACTGCTGGCCTGGAAGTTTGGGATCCCAAATCCCACGGGCTGCAGTGGGAAACCCGCTGGGATGGAGCCGGAGTCGCACTTCCCAACATCAGGATGGAGTTATTAATTCCCATTCGCATACCCCAGTAATTCCAGTGGTTCCCTGATCCCCCCCAAACTCGGGCTGGAGTTATTGAGGGTTCCAGCTCCCAGCCTGGCACCAGGCTGCAGATTCCGAGGTCTCGTCTCCAGTGACAACTCAGAATTTTGGAGGTGCAGCCGGGGAAACTGAGGGATCTCAAGTGGCCACTGCCTTCCCTGCCTCCCTCCCCTGGAAAGCCATTAAAAGGCACTTTTAGGGGAATAGGCTTCAAAAATAAGGAACCAGTGTGCACGCACTTGATAAGGCCCACAGAATTAATCACAGTAAATGACACTGTTTAATGGAGAAAATGGTGCCTGCCATGGCTGTTACCTGGGAAGGAAGTGGTTCAATTAAAAGCTACCAAGATGCTTAGGAATTTCCTAGGCAGATACAGTTTCTTGCTGGATTCTTCAATCTGGGCCGAGCTGATAAAAGGGCAGCAGGAAAATCTGTGCAGGGAAAACCCCTTGTCCTGAAGAGAGAACGATTCTCTGGGCTGCTGACAGCAGGAATTTGCTGGGTGTTTCACAGTGTGGGGCAGGTGCAGCCCAATTTCACACTCCTGTGCCTTTTAATGCTGTTTTGAGGGGATTTTGAGTGACCCTGAGCGGGACTGCCCGGCCTCCAGCCACTGCTTTTCCTAGGAACAATTCCCAAACTCACCAAACCCTCTGATCCTCAGTTTCCTTTCAGTGCCTTCAGTTAAATCCCCTCTCCCTCAGTGGGACGTGCCCGTGTGGCACCGGTACATCCCGGAGGGTCACACCTGGCAATTCCAGGCTGGGCTCAGCCCCAGTGGGAATTTCTCCCGTTCAGGATATCCCAAACGCCTCTCCCGATGATGTTGTGGTGCCCAGCACAAACCCGGGGTGTCAGGGGCCATAAAATTAAGAGAAAACAACATGCAGCACAACCACAGCTCGTTACTCCCTGCTGGCTGCTGCAATTATCGTTCCCTGCACCACGGGCGAGGAGTTCCATAAATTACAGGGATCTGAGCTGCTCCTGAGCGTGCTCGGGACCTTCTCCCAGCCCCAAACTGTCAGGCAGCAGCAGGCTGGGATTTAATGGCTGCAGACACATCCTGAGATGCCTGGGAGCAAAGCTGAGGCAGGAGGGTTGCTTGTTTAGAGGCTGCTCTGTGGCCCCTCCGAGGATGCAGCTCCACGAATATCGCAGCGAGGAGGGCGCTTAATTTCATTAAATTCCATAAATGGCATCATTCCATCTGCTGCTGGAGTGTTCTTCCATGCAGTCCCAGCCCAGGCTGTCCCTGCAGCAGGAGGGACCCCAAACACACCCCAGGACTGGGGTTTGGGGATGTCTTTGTGAGAAATCCGAAGGAAATCTCTGGGAAGGGACACAACACATAAACCCGGAGCAAGAGGGGATTTTTCCTTTTTTTGGCTCGAAGGAAAAGCAGCCCAGGATCTCCCTGAGGAGATTTTCCTGCCCTCTCCCAGCTCCAGGGTCCTGTCCAGGCTCTGATCTCTCCGCTGCTCCCCCCCAGCCACAGCGACCTCATTTTCATCTGCTCTGACATTTTCCTTTCCTTTGGTTTCCAGGGCCTGAAACAGTTTGTCCAGGTGCTTTGCCTTTTCCTTTCTATTCCCACAGCAAAGCGAATCATAAAAATCCCCAAAATTAGAGCAGGGAAAAGACCTTTTAGGCCGTTCCAGTCTCCCCTCAGGGCAAGAGCCGCCAGGATTCCCACAGTCTGTTTGCTGGAGCTTTAATCAGTTCAATTTTCATACTGCGGGTCACAGAGGATTAGACAAGAGGAAGGGCTGGGGAAGCAGCTCATCCTTTGTTTCTATCAGCAAAATTCTGTTCTGGGCTAAACCAGCGGGAAACCAGGAGCATTTTGCTGAATGCTGGATAATTCTGGGTTCCTGTGCCAGGGAGATCACACAGAGGTGTCCTGAATATGAAATTCAGCTTGGCTTAGGCTGATGTTGTGGCTGCTGCTGCAAGGACTCATCATTACCTGCGTTTCCAGCACGGGCTGATGTGACTGGTCCTCCCTGGCAGCTGTCCCTGCCCCAGAAAAGTCATTAAATCACCCCAAGATGGGCTGCAGGTAACTTTGCAAAAGATAACTGGAGGATTTAGAAGTTAATTCCCTCTGTCTGTCAAACCCAGGTGATATCTGTCACCGGTGAGCACGGGATCCAGCCCCGGCTGTGCTCCCTGCTGGCATCCCTGCCAGGATTGGGTCAGAATCCCATCGGCCTGAGTGGGAGCAGGTTTGGGGCACATCCCAGCACATCCCCAGCAGCTTCAGGGCTTTTCAGAGCTGCCCAGGGTGCTCAGCCCTGGAGCCATGCGAGTTATTTCAGAGCAGTTATCGAAACGCTCTGTGCAAACCCAGCCCAGTCTGTGTTACTTAAAGAAAATGTGGTTTTGGAAATGCCTGAACAGGGACAAGGACAGCAAGATGGGCACCCCAGGGAAGAAGGTTTGTGAAGACCAGGAGAATTCATCTCCTGACTGAATGAAGCCGTGCTGGACTCCTGAACTCCAGGACTGGGTGTCTGCTGGGAGTAGGAATTGTGTAGCTGCACGAGGCAGGGGAATTCCAGTTTCCACCCCAAAACTGCAGGGAGAGGTGGGGGTGGCAGAGCGAGGAGCTGCTCTGTGCCTGCCCGGGGCACGGAGCTGGATCAGCAGAGCCCAGAGCAGCGCTGGGGCTGGGTTTGACAACGTCCACACGCACCGAAGGCTTGGGAGTCCAGATGAGAAACAAGGATGGGAACAGCTGCATCCCGAACGGATCCTCCTTCCGACAGGAAATTCAGGAGATTTCAGCTCATTCGAGTAACATTAGCTCGGGGCAGGGTTAGATTGTTCTGCATTTTGACCTGGTTTTGTAATTATCGCTCCTTCAGAGGAAGATGTGTTGTTTAAATATCCTCTAATTTGCTTTCAGAGATCATAAACCCTCTTTATTATCTGCTGCCATGTATTACAGACAGATAATGACTGACTTTTGCCTTCCCACTCAGAAAAGTGCATTTAATTTGGTGAAATAATGGAGGCATTTGTTCATCTTTAATACCATTTTCTGTGCTTCATTCCCTTTTACCTCACGGAGCAGCCTCCTCTGGAGGTCCTCTCCTGTGATTACTCCTGCTGCAGCTCCTGGGCACGGCTGAGGGCACTGCTGTGGGCGACACCCATCAAAAACGCCGTGAAAAAGCTGCTGCCAGGGCGTCCCAGGGAAGGGCTGGTCCCAGGTTTGATCTGTTCCGTTCAGTGCCCGCACGGCCGTCAGCGCTTTTCCCCAATTCCTGCTGGGCAGGACGAGGGTGGCTGGGCCAGCTCTGAGCCCACACCCAGCAGGATGGGGCACAGCCAGGAGCTCTCTCCAGCCCCTCTGGAACTGAGGGGAAAACCTCTCCCCAGCCCAGCAAAAAGCGCCCAAACCCAGGGATCCCTCGGCTTTTCCACATTTCCTCCATCTGTGGGCTGTCACACACAGACATTCCCATAAAAAAGGGCTCCATTCCATCATTCCGAGCAGATCTCAGCTCTGGCTTTATGCAGGCACAGCACTTTTTTCCTGGATATTTGCAAAGCTTTTAAAAATATGAAATAGTTCCTGCTCGTGCTTTGGCGAATGTATCAATTATTTTTAATTTCTCCAAACTGCTACTGTAGCATACAAATAGAGCAGAAATGAGAGGGCTTTTTTTTCCCCTCAAGAGGAGGCTTTGAGCATCCCCAGACAAATCCAGAGGGGGAGGAGAACTGTAACAGTGCCTTGTTCCCTACATATTTCTGCTTTTAAGGCAGTTGCTGTTTGTATATTCCATTATCTGGCTAATTATTCATTCTCTCTCAGGCACTGAGGTTTGCACTGTGGATTTTATTGTTGTTTGTACTGCAGGGTGTTTGTTTAAGAACTCTGCAGACACCCAGCAAGAGGCAGGTTTGTCATCTTCAGGGAGTCATGGAATGGTTTGGGATGGAAGGGACCTTAAAGCCCATCCAGTGCCACCCCTGCCACGGGCAGGGACACCTCCCACTGTCCCAGGTTGCTCCAAGCCCCGTCCAGCCTGGCCTTGGGCACTGCCAGGGATGGGGCAGACCCGAGGATGGCATTTCCCAAAACTGCCCAGAAATTTGGGACGCTTCCCCTCATTTTGCTGTCAGTAATTGCTCTGAGGCCAGGAGCTGCTGGCAGATTAAATTTTACAGCCTGTGACACACCAAGGCCTTGATTCAAAAATTCCTCGCACTCCAATTATCCACATTCCGCCAGTTCGGATGTTAGGGATAGGTGCCCTTTATTCCCAAGGAAAAGGATTTGCCAGCCCAGGGCAGAAATCGGGGATCGAACCCAGCCAGGAAGGGGAGAGGGAGCAAGAAAGGGGAAAATAATCAGGGAAATGCAGCTGTCATTCCAGGTCCCTGCTCTGCTCCTGGAGGGGCAGCTCGGGAACAGTTCTAACCCACAAAGCAATTACTGCCAGAGGATAAAATACATTAATAATGAGGGGCTTTTGGTGCTGGCAGAGTTTCGCTCAGGAGTGAGCAGAGAGGTTTGAGCAAGGATCAGCCATGCCAGAACCCCCCTGCGCTCAGGGCCTTCCCAGACCGGCACCCACTGGAATTCTGCATGGAAAACTGACTCAGCAGAATGGAGTTTTCTACCCCAAATCAGTCAGAAAAGCACCCAGGCCCTACAGGAAGGGTTTTGCCATGTTCTCCTTGGGAATCCTGTCAGATTTGTGTTTTAAACGCCACTCCAGCCCAAACTGGAGATAATTCCCAGCACGGCTCAGCTGGCCGGGTCTGTCCTGGAGGGAAAACACAGCACGGATGAAGCTTTTTCCTACATGATTTTTTTTTTTTAAAAAAAGAAGAAATGATAATTATGCTGGGAGAACATTCATTTGCTTGTTAAGTGAAATTTGAAGGGGAAACTTTAATGATGGTAGGAAGAAAATCAGATCTTCTTGTTAAAGTACGTTCCGAGAGAACTCATGCTGGACAGCACATTAAGCATCAAAGACTCATCAGTGATTCATAGAAGACTTTTTTTTCTCAGTGACATGAATTATTTTCATGGGAAAAGATATGAAGATATCTTAGACGAAGAAGAGTGAAGAATTTTTTATTTCTGTGCTTGGGAAAGAAATGGTGTATAAATAAACCTTCAATTTCAAGGCCATTTGAAAAACAACCCACAAACTTATATTTATTTTTCGTTCTGTTAGCACAGAAAAATAGGTTCTAATCCCTCAAATTCAGCTTGGAATTGCAAATTGGTTGATGTGTTTGCAACTAAGCTGTGGGAAAATGGATATACAGTGCAGGTTGGTTTGTATTTTTCCTTAATAACTCCTTGCTTAGAGGATGGGGCGCATTTATCCAGGGCTGGGTGGGATCTGCTCCCAGCTCCCACTGCTGATCCTGCTGCCCTGGGGTGCTGTTAATCCCTCCTTGATTTATAGGTACTTATCACCTATTGATAAGAGTTCAGCAGTGCTGGAATAATGATATTATTGTTGCTAATAATCCCCTTTCTGAGGCAGGATCTCGCACTGTTAATTAGGCATGACGTAAATAAATTAAGCCTCCCTTCACAGCAGCGTTCACTCGAGGTTCTCTCACAAAGAGGGACACTGAGGCAAGGAGAGCTAATCCGCTTCCATTTGCACACTCCTCATGCCGGAACAATTCCCTCGCAGCCCCCGATGCGCCCCGGCGGGCGCGCCAGGCGTGCGGCCGGTTCCGCTAACCCGATTTGGGACAGACAGGAGCACGGGCAAAACGCATTTCCACGGGAGGTCCCACAGCCCAGAGCCGCGTGAGGGTGCCGGGAGTCAAGCCTTGCCTTTCCCCGTCACCCACCGGCGTTCCCGGGGGACTCTCCCTGCCTCCCAGTCCTTGCTCCCAGCTCCCACCTCTCTCGGCTGCGCCGCTCCGGAGCCGCTCCGCTCGCAGATCTCCGAGGAGGATGGGAACAATTACTGTAATGCGAATAATAACTCTGGGATGCTAATGAAGGATACAATTAAAGGCAGCCGAGCATTTATCCCTGGAAACATCCTCATAAATCCCAGGACCCAGCTCAGATGAGCAGGGGAACCTGCAGGCCGTGCCCTGGGTCCGGCTGTGCCGTGATGGAAGCTGGGGATGTTGGGAAGGGCTCCTCTGCCAAACCCGCACCAAAGATCCGCTTTTAATTCATTTACTGCCATTCAGAGGAAGGTGCAGAGGAAACAGGACAGCGAATGTCAGACACCAAGGTCTTTAACGCCATCCCTTATCAGAGGTGCCCCGTGCCAGGGGCCGTGGGTGCTGTGGCTGTGCCGCCCTCAGTCCATCACCAAACGTCCCCGATCCCTGTCCCCACCATCCATCACCCAGTGACAAATCCACCACTTCATTCCCTGGAGTGTCCGTCCTGCTGCTCTCTGAGGCCTGAACTGAGGAGGTGTGAGCTCCCGAGCGGGCAGAACCCTCCCCAAATCTCTGCTCCCCTCCTCCTGCTTTAGGAAGTGCCGGCAATTCCTCAGAGGGCGATATCTCCCTGCCAGCTCCTCTCTCCCTCGCCAGCCCCCAGCTCTCCTCCCACCCAGGAGTTATTAGATGACATAACACTCGCTTTGCTGAAATATATTATTCAAACTGAGTGGCTTAAAATTGAAATGCTCCCGTGGTCATGAACCCTGGCTGCAGTTAAAAATAAATCCCTTTATCCGCGCCGCATCCTCGGCTCCGCATTTTCCACCAAAGTCCTTTAAAATACTCTGGACTCGGAGCCTGAACGAGATCAAATGTGACTTTTTAAAAATAGGATGCCTGCTCCTCTCCCTTTGCCTCCTTGGGCCGACAATGGGAGATAAATTTGCTCGGCAGGCCCCCTTTGTGGGCCGTGCTGCCGAGGCAATTTGCAGTTTGCTGTGGAAAAGGCATCTCACGCCACATTTATCACCCCCCGCCGCCGGCTACAATCCAGCCCCTCGGAGCCACCGAGCAGAGGTGCCGAGCACGGCTCCCGCATTATTATTCCACATAATAATGGGTGTTCAGGGAAGCAGCAGACAAATATAGAGTCTATTCCAGAAAGGCTCAGCTGGGGAACGGAGGTGGAGAGCCGGGGGGTGGGCTGCAGGGAAGGAAGGCAGACGGGAGGGAGGGGAGGGGGGAGAAAAATGAATAAATATGTTCAGCGAACGAGGCCTTCCCCTCGCACTGCTTCTGCCTCAGCTCACGACGCTGGACGTCATCGTCCCCCGGCCCGAGCTGCCCAGAGGACGCAGAACTCCTCAGCGGTGGCATCAGGCATTGCTGGCAGAGGTGCTCCCTGCCTTCCTCCCGGGATTGCCCCTCTGCCCGATTCCCGTCTCTGCAGAGGCGACACCGCTCAGCCAGGTGCCACCCGGGCAGCTTAAAATAAGGACTTGAACTGGGATAATGAAACCTAATAACAAAACAACAAAAACGCCCGGTCGCATTAGAGGTCAAGGCGCTGAGAAGTTAATTGCCAGCCCATGGGCACAAGGGAAGTCACCGAGGAGTCCGAAATTCTGTGGTTTAACCCTTGGAATTTGGCCTCCATCTCCCACATACTCGTGAATCCATTTCCACTACCACAAACTAAAAGCTAATCCATCCTGTAGAGAGAGCAGAAAAAGCTGTATAGCAGATTATAAACAGATTTAGATGATCACAGGACAGTTCTGTGCTTTTATGTGGTTATTTTTTAAGGTTTAAAATCAAAAGAGAGATAACTTCACCAACGAGAGCTCACAGGCAGATACTCCTTTATCTTGCCATCCTACACACTCCCAACCCACAGCTTTGCTGGAAATCTTTGCTGAGTATTTTGGGTAGCAAGTGCCTGGTGAGGAGACATTCTGAGCATGTCAAGTGGAGGAATTTTTCTCACATGCCTAAAAAAAAAATAACATTCCTCTCATGTTTTCTGAATTTCACATCTGTGAGGGTTTTATTTTTTGAGGGATTTATTTTTTGAGTGCGAGAATGAAACACAGGCTCCTGTCTGAAGATGTGGGGTTTGATCCTGGGATTGCTTCATCTCGGGGCCTCGGCGGTGTCCCTGCCTGACACTCGTCATTACCATTCCTCTCCATCCCCCTTCCCCTCCCTGTCAGCTCCTCCAGTCATGTCAATACTCATTTTTCTTTGCCACAGTAAGTTGGTTAATCAGACCTTTGAAAGCAAACTTTCAGCTGGGTATTTGTATGCAGCCCCTCGACAGAAATGCAGATTTAAGGAGGCAGCCATATGCAGGCGTGAAGGGAGCAGCTGTTGTACAATCAGGGGTAATTTAAAAGAGAGGGGGAAGGTGAGGGAAGGACGACACGAATCCAAAGTCAAGGATTTTTTGTTGTTGCTGCAAACACAGAAATGATGTTTTACTTCACACCTCCCGGTCCCACGGAGAAAACACCGCTTCTCTTCTGGGTCACTGCCGCCAAATGCCACCTCTCTGTTCCCAGATGTCATTTCAGAGCCGCGCCGATGGTTCCTGCACTGAACAGAGAATTCATCCCACACGTTTTTCATCTTCCAGCCTTTTTGGAAGATAGAGAATTCCTTAAAGTTCATCCAGTTCCAGCCCCTGCCACGGGCAGGGATCCCCTCTCTGCACTGGGTGCTCAGAAAGGCAGAACTCCCAGGGAATTGCTGGAGCTCTGTTTCCTTGGCCAGGAAAACCCAGCAGAAATAGGACTAATTCCTGTGGAACCTATGGATCAGCAGGTCAGGACGAGGTGAGGGGCAGAGCTTTGGGCTGGCTCCACATCCAGGACTTTACCTCCCCGCTGCTTTCAGAGCTGCCAGCCTTCCACATCCGCAGAGATCAACTTTTGCCTTCACTCATTGTAAAAAGATCGAGGAAGGAAAATAAAAGTAATTTTTTTTTTTTTTTTTGCAATTCGATGCAATCCTAATCAATTGTGACAGGACCTAGAGAATATTTTCACGGTGCCAATTACTTAAAGGGCAAAGATGCCACAGTGCCATTAAAGGAACAGCTCCGGCAGCTCTCGGGGACACGGCAGAACAAGGTACTAAATGTTGTTCCACTCGTTCCATGAAATAAAGGATTGGGTCATTAACCTTACCAATGTCAATGTGTCGTCACTATCAAATTCAGCTAAATGAGTGTCCAAGGTAATGGTGAGGAGCTCACTTCCCACGGTGCGACGCATTAATACATTACCGGCTGCTCATAACGAGAGGCTGAGCGAGGAGCTGGGAGCTGAGCCATGGCTGGGGATGAAAGGGAGAGGGGCAGCCCGGACGGGACAGCCAGAAATCCAGGGGGACGGCTGGGCGGCCACCAGCGGATTTATGCACTCACACATGCACGTTGCAGTCCGTGAAATGACTAAACAGGAGATTTATGGAAGCAAACTCCAGGGCTGTAAACACGCATTACAGGAGCAAATGTTTGCAAACTTCCTTTGGAGCAGGGTTTCAGCTCAGGATATAAATATCCCTGACAAGCTGCCTGTGAGTCCTCTCCTGAGAGTCACCTTTTTCCAGCTCTTCTGAAAAAAGTGCATCTGCAGAGCTGAGGGAGGACCCTGTTCTGCTGGGGTCCCCCAGGGAAGGGGGGAGACTCCGACTTCCCCGCGTGCCCCAGCGAGGGGGATGCTCTGGGATCTGGTGCATCCCAGTGCCAAGGAATCGATTTGGGGATGGCTGCAGCTCGATAACCCCTGGCACTGACGTGTGTGGAGAGCGGAAAAGCATTTCTGAGGAAAATGAACGCTGCTCCAAAGAGAAAAACATCGGCACTGAGAAAAAAATGATCAAAATACTCGGCCACTGTAAGATTTCAGTATTTCCAGGTAAAAGGAGAAGGAAAGGAAATGTTCCTTCCTGATCCTTCAAGGGAGCAGGGATAATGGTGTGGGTACAGCATAGGATCATTGGATGTTTGGGGTTGGAAAGGACTTTAAATCCCATCCATTGTCACCTCTGCCATGGCAGGGACACCTTCCACCATCCCAGGCTGCTCCAGCCCCATCCAGCCTGGCTTTGAACAAGTCCAGGGATGTAGCCAGAGTTTCCCACAGCAGATGTCCTTCAATCCTTGCAATCCTATTCCAATTTTCCGATGAAATGGAAGGCAGAAAATACACAGATTTAAGATATGCAGAGGCGGAAAAAACCACCAGGATACCGGGCAGCACTGCCATCGTTCCTGGGCCGACTTCTATTTCATAATTAATAACTTAAATGGGGTAATTTAAAATTGTTAATTCTTTTCACAGAGTCTGCACGAGCTCAGGTGATGTCAGACACGCTGTCACCAGGAAGGTTAAATACTCCTGGTAGTTGCTAATTAGCTAATCACCATTACTATCTCGTATTAATTCTGCCCGAAGCGCGGATCACATCCTGCCCGAGCAGGGCTGCTGAAGAAGGGGCTGCAGAGAAACCCCCCTTGGTTGCATTCATTTAAAGGAGAGGGAAAAGCCCCTGCTCAGGGTGTTTGTTCCCAGCATTGGGTGAGCCTGAGGAGCAGCAAGCGGATTTAGGGACACAGGGAATGGCTTCAAAGTGCCAGAGGGCAGGGACAGGTGGGATTTTGGGAGGGAATTCCTCCCTGTGAGGGTGGGGAGGCCCCGGCTCAGGGTGCCCAGAGCAGCTGTGGCTGCCCCAGCCCTGGAAGCGGGAGCCTGTTGCAGTATTTGACAACACTTCCTGTTAGGAAATTGTCCCTAAAATCCAACCTAAACCTCCCCTGGAGCATCCTGAGGACCAGAGTGCTGGGATTTGCTGAAATCCCCGTGGATCAGCTCCCTCCGGGGCTGTCCCAGCACCTGCCTGTGCCCTGGGCAGGGAAGGGGACATTTGGTCTCCAAAACAGAGCTGCTCTTTCACCATCCACACCCACGGGTACCCACCTTGTCCTGGGGAGGTTCTGGGAGCAGCTGGGTTTGTGTCCCACTGCCCTTCCCTGGGCTGGAACCAGCTCCAGGCGATGTCCCCGTCCTGTCACCCCTCGAGGGGAGCGGCAGATGTCTCACGGATACACAACTCCAGATTCCCATCTATTAGGGAGCTGCCAGGAGCACTTCCAAGGCAGGGAGAGTTTATGGCTGTTTTTAGTGCTGTGCTATTAATCTTTACATTTGATTCAAACTGTGTATTAGGGGATGGCAGCTACAGAGCTGCAACCTTTTGAAATGCTAATTGTCAGCCCAAAGTTTAGAGAGACTCTTTCAAAGCAAAGTTGCCACTATTTGGAGCCTGTGCTCTAAATGCAAGAGCTCAATTATCTGGAGTGTCAAACTTCTGACACCTTTGCTGATCCATAAAAACAAGGGAGATTAAAGAGTTTTCTGGAGGAGAATCTCATTTTTATGCTCAAGGTTATTTACTGAATTATACATTGTGGCCAATCCCAAATCCAGCTCAATGATCAGGTGTATAAATAAATATTTATGGCTACCCGGAGCACCCCAGCGAGGGGACAGCACGAAGTTTGTAGAAACACTCTCAGTGTTTTACTGGATTTCTCCAAGCCAAGATTCTGTTTTCAAGACTTTGAGAAGAGAAGCACTGGTGGCTCTTTTCTGACTGTCTTTTTAGAGACAACAAAGCTTTTCCTTTATTATGGCCTTGATTTTCCCTGCTATTAGTGCATGGAAGAGCCCAGGAGTTTCTTAGGGGACAGAAGCTGAGAGTTACGTAAAAGATGAAAGATGCAGCACGGAAATGCAGTTTTGGTGGGGATTTGCATTTGCAATTCAAGGTTCTGAGGAGCTGTGGCTGCTGTGTCTCCTGAGAGCAGAGGAGGAGATTGTGGGGATGAGTTCTGCTGGTTCTGCACCGGAAACTGCAGCTCCCTGTGCACGAGCAGCGACAGCTCCAGCCAAACCCTCCTCACCTCCCAGTGCTGGAGAAGCAAAGCCTTGACAGCTTGAAGAGAAGCCCTTATCAGGGAATGTGAAGCGGAAAAGGTCTGTCTCCAAAAATCCTGCGCAGGGCCTGAGTGCAGCTCAAATCCCACTGGTACGGAGGGTGTGAGGGCAAACACGAACTGACAGCATCCTGCTCCGCAGGGAGCAGCTCCTGAGCACCCTGACTGCCCCTGCTGCCCTCAGCTCCAGTCCCCAACGGGGCCCTGAGCTGTGCTGTGCTGACAGCCTGTGCTGGCCGTCCCAGCCCTCCTCAGCTTCAGTGGCTCACTCAAATATTGGAATATTCTTGTTCTCCTTTGAGTCTCGGCCCCGGATTCCAGCGGAGGAGCAGCCAGCTGAATTCCAGCTGGGTGACAAGGTTTGGCTCAACTTGATTTGACTTGTTTCAGAGAACACAGTGTGTCGTCCTGATGCACAGGAGTACGGCAGGAAACAGCTGGAGCCTTTGCAAGAGGAAATGCTCTGCTTTTGTCGCATCCAGGGGATCATGTTACACTCCAAAGCACCTAAAAATCCAAAAGCAATTGAAGGTCATGAGCCACATCGATGATGACACTGTTCATCTAGAATTTGTACATTGCATTTTTGCTGGATGCTGCACAGGATGTAATTTTTCGGGATCTTTCATTTTTTGGTGTCCCTCTAGTGATGAGAGGGTTCCGCTGATCGCCACGACCCCTTCTGAGCACAGGGCCTTCTGCAGTTCCCCTTGCAGAGGTTTTACCTGGCTGGCAGAGACCTTCTCCTCTCCCCTCGGAGAACCACAGGGCTCTGTCCAGCCTGAGGGGGCTGAGGCAGCCTCTGCTTCCCGAAAGGCCTGGGAGGAGCCGGTGCCTGTGCCCACGGCTTGCCCCGTGGGAGCCAGGAAACAGGCCCTGAGGAGGAACCACGGAATAAAACTGACTTCAAGGGCGTTGCTAAAGGAGGGGACACCCCAAAAGTGCATCTGCCACCCCCCAGCACTGCCCAGGCCCCAGCTCCACTGACGGTCCCTGCTGCTCCATCACTGTCAGCAGAAGCTTAATGGGCACCAGCAGCGGAGTTAAGCACCAGGATTATTAATTAGGGGGTTAATATGCCTGGCTGAACTTTTGTCTCCGTTGTTACGCGGGCTGGAAGTGCCAGGACTGATTGTGTGATTGCAGGGACGTGCTGGGGGTGGTCAGAGCACCCCCTCCCCATGGGATTTACCCCTTTCCCGAGGCAGGAATGTGGGCCTGGGCTCTCCATCCCCCCCCCCCACACAAACCCAGCCCTTCCACACAAAACAGAGCAGTTCAAACACAGCCCCAACTTCGTTAGTTCTCCTGGCTCAGGAGTCCTGCAGCTGAATAAAGATTCAGCCACAGCTTTATTGGCCTTTATCATCAATAGCTCTTTCCTTAATGGTGTCTTTAAGGCGTTTTCATCCTACTTGAAAAAGGACCGAAGGTGTCTTTCTCCCTGTGCTTTCCGAGTCCCTCCTCTGAAGCTCCCAAACGAGGCCAAATGTCAGTGCCAGCTTTCAGCTCTAACTAACCCTGAGCCTCAGCCTGTTCCCTTCGCTTCCCCCGCTCCCAACTCCCACTCAGGAGAGCCCCGAGGAGGAGCCAGGGGTGATTTCATCCCTCCGGGAGGAAAAGCTGCATTGCCACATCTCCCAGCCCTGCCCAAAGTCACCTCTGCGGCAGCCACACGCCCCAGCGAGGAGGGAGGAGAGCCAGGTACATTTGGAATTTAAAGCTCCTCGGGTTTCAAAAGGAATCATCATAATTTCATGGGGGCTCGGGAGCTCCAAGCGGAACACGAAGCTGCAGTTTCCAAGGAAGGCTGAAAGTTTTCACCAGGCTGCACAGCGGATTAGCAAAGTGCCTCCCTCTCTGTTTTAAAATGCACAAACAGGGCTGGGAGGCAGCACTGAACGGCTCCAAGATTGCCAAGGAACGCAATAAATCAGCTCTGAACAAGCGAAGGACTTGAGCCCTTGGCATAGATAATTTTATATAAAAATATCCCCTGACGCTGTTCTGGAGCCAAGGCAGCAGAAGGACATGGAGTGGGGACGGACACACGGCCTGGAGAGCCAGGCTGGACACATCCCAGGTGGATCAGCTGCCTCACAGACCCAACCCGGGCTCAGGGTGCCCCTTTGGAACCCCGGGGATGCTCCTGGTCCAGGACAAGGCTGCAAGGGGAGCAGGACTTGGCAGGGCAGGGAGGGAAGGCTGGGCCCGGTTTGCGGCTGGGAGCTGTCCCGTGCCGGACGCCTCGGCAAGGAGCATTCATTTCAGATCAAACCACTGCCCTCTGCCTGGATCAAACCCCTCCCAGCCGCTGGGCACCACCCCCACGAGGGGCTGAGCCCCAGTTTTGGCACCCATGGCCAAAGGGGTTCAGGCTGGGATGCAGCTGCAGCTCCTGGGGTGTCCCAGGGCATTCAGCAGCTCCCAAACGTGGAGGAAAGGGACACCACGGCCCCTGCTGCTCTCCCCATCGGCCCTGCTGGCCCCTGCAGCCTCTGGGATGCCACAGTGAGGTCACCCCAAAGTTCCTCTTCCCCAGGCTGGACAATCCCCGGGGCTCAGGGATCCCAGCTCTGCCCTGGCCTCGGGGATTCTCCAGGGCCTCCTCTGCGAAGGGCACTCCGAGAACCTCACACTCGACACAGAATTAGGTGGAAGCTGTAACAAAAGCCAGGATAAGCCAGAGCACAGAAAACCAGGGGACAAAGGAACAAAACATTGTGAAATGAAGCTCATGGCAGAAAGGAGCCTAAGGAGCTGTTGTGATGCTTTGAGATCTAATCCATCACCTTTTCCTCTTGCTGGCCTTTTAAATTTTTCTCTTTTTTTCTTTTTTTTTCTTTTTTTTTCTTTTTTTTTCTTTTTTTTTTTTTTACAGGACAATTTCATAAAAATAGATTTGGCTCTCGGACTTTGGTGCCTTGGGGAAAGCCAGATAAAAGGCAATAATGCAACTAATTGAAATAAACTTTGCAGCATTAACTGGTCAGGAGCACAGGAGAAACCCCCAGCTGGCAGGCAAATGATGCCATCTTTTAATTTTTTACTTTCTTTTTTTTTCCCCCTCTGGCGTAGCAAGGCATAAAACTCAGATGTGAGGACACAGGTTTCCAGGGGACAGATAAGAAAGACAAAATGAGTCATTTCAGAGCAGCAAGGCGACAGCAAAGACTTGTGCTGCACCTCCTGCCTGACTTCTGCTAAATCAAGTGCCAGATGTTGCTGCAGCTCAGGTTGCTCTCTGCAGCTCTGGGGGTTTGTGCCTCTCACCAGGGAGTGCAGAGACCCCCAGACCTGAGGAGCACAATCAGCTTGTTCAATAGGGATTAAAAACAACCCAGAAATCCCCCTCATTTTGGATTTATTGGGTCACATTTCCAGATTTAGATGGGGCATCTTTATCGACTTCAGAGCATTTTCACCTTGTGCCTCCAGAGAGGATTTTCTGTCTCTGCCTTCCCGCAGCAGCGCCGGCCTGTTCAGCACAGGGAGGGCAGGGAGGTTAATCTGGAAAGGGAGAGAAAAGAGAAATCCTGGCGGGTTCAGCCACCTGAGGTCACTCCATGAGACAGAGACTGGTGCTCCCTGTCCTTTTCCCAGAGCCCAGCCATCCTTCCCTTGCCCGTGTTGTCAAACACACCCCGGGACATAAAATATGCATTGATGATCAATGGCTCAAACAGAGCTGCTGTTAATTAGCAGGTGCGTGGTGCCCTGGCTGTCAGTGCTCTCCTAGCACTGAATGATTGAACCTTGCAGTGTTTTCCTTGTGATGAATCGGGGGGAGTTATCCCTCGGGGGGGTCCGAGGCAGATGGGATGGGGCATGCAGGGGTGAGATTTCCAAGCTTTCCACACTCCTGACTTTCAACGGGAAACAAAAATACTTCAGCCTGTGCTGGAACAGGGCTGGGGAGTCCAGGATGGCCTCGCCTGTCTGTGTGTCCGTCCCTCTGCCCGTCCTTCCTGCCCTCCCCACAAGCAGTGGCTCCAGCCTCCAGCCAGGAAAGGAATTCAGAGAGTGGGAGGAGAGGAAAAAATCCTCTTTGCCAGTGCTGGATTTGCTGTGAAGCTGCAGGACTGAGAGTCAGCTCGCTGTGCTCCAGTGGGGCCGCCAGCAGTGGACAGCTTCACCCAGGAAAATCAGGAAAATGCCCTCTTGTTGTTCCACATCTGCCACGGACCCACGTCCTGACAGGAGGAACAAGCCCTCACTAAGGCAGGACTGCTGCTCGGGATGCGGCAGTGATGAAGGATGAAGGAAATCAAAGCCTTGCTGCTCACAGTTATTAGCACCAATCCAGATGTCTCGAAATTATTTTTTCAGCCACAATAGATAATTTCTGAATGATGTGCCTAACAAGGGAGAGTGCTGCAACCAGAGGAAGCCATCTATTAAATGAACAAGTATATCTTCAATTCCTTCAAAACAGAACAGGCTTTAATCAGATCTTCAAAGCCAGGACAGAAATGTTCCGAGTCTTTCAGAAGGAGTTCCTGCGGAGGGGCCGGTGGCAGAGGGGTCTGACACGAGCCTGTGCTGAGCTCAGACCCTCTGCCACGGGCTGGAGAGCAGCGTGTGACACTCACTGGTGTTTCCTGCTCCAGCAAGGACTGAACTCACCCTGTCGGAGATGCAAACCTGGGGCTGCTGCAGCACAGATGTCCCAGCGGAATTAGAGGAGTTCATCCCCGAGCACATCCCTTCCCCCTGGATGCTCCGCTTCAGGCACAGCTCGAGCTTTCCCTGCTCTGTCCTGGAATTCCTAAACGCCGTGGATCTTTGCTAGGTCAGATCCCAAATGAGGAGCGAGGTTCCCACCACACCGTGAGCACGCAGGGGTGTCACAAGGACCCAGGGATGTCACCAGGACATGGGGATGTCACCAGGACCCAGGGATGTCACCAGGACCCAGGGATGTCACCAGGACCCAGGGGTGTCACCAGGACCCGGGGATGTCACCAGGACCCAGGGATGTCACCAGGACCCAGGGATGTCACCAGGACACAGCTGGTTTCTTGGCATGAGGACCAGCCTGTGCAGGAGGGGCCTGTTGAACCCAAGCTATAATTTCACCCATAAAAAATGTGTTATTTGGCCTCTCCCAGAGCTCTCCCTCCCCAGGTAAACGATGTTGCTGGAGTGGAAACGAGTCCCAAGACCTTCAGAGAGGAGGGCTGGGAGCTGCTGGGTGTTTTCCCCAGTGTGGAACAGTTTGCAGGAAAAGGGCCTGGGGCTGTCTGAGGGACCACGAGGGACCACCCGCCTCAGGGCTGGCACTGGGCTGGCACCCGGGGACAGCCTGGCAGCTGCAGGGGACACGGGGACATGGCACAGGGAGGGGGCCCAGGGCTTTGTCCTCCCAAAGCCCACCAGGGGAGCTTCCCCCTGCCCGGGTGGGCTCCTCACGGCCAGCTCGGAGCCCTGCTGGCATCGCCCAGCCCCGCTGGGCCTCGTGGAGCATCACGAGCAGGTCACAGTCACTCATCAGCAGTGATTATTCAAGGGTACCCCCGGCTAGAACAGTGGATTTAAATACAGAGCAGCGAGCGAGGTCAGAGTCTGTGGGACTCCGATTGTCATTTCCTTCAGCTCTTCTCTTTAAAAATGGATTTTTGAGCTCCTGAGGGTTCCCGGCTGCCTGCCTGCCTACCAGACTGAGGTCAGCAGAGAGCCCGGCACGGCCTCCCCTTCCCCAGAGCCTCTGGAAATCCACACCTGGGCACCCCTCTGTGCTGGGAGCGAGGGAATCCCTTCCCCGTTGCTGTGGGGTGATATCCAGCGGCATTCCCGGTGCCTGGAAAGCAGGCTGGGAACAGCAGCGTGTCCCACAGGCACCCAGGGGCTCCCGGACTCCAGCTCAGCCCGGCCAAATCTCTTTGCCCCCCACCATTTCCGTGCTCCCTCTGTGGGACAGAGGGTGAGAAAGCCTTGGAGCCACTCACAGCTCAGGTTTTTTTTCCTTCCCTGGTGGACATCAAGCCCTGATGAGCCCATCAAACTGAGAATATCAAAGCGGGGCTGCATCGCCCTGCAGAGCCCGGCGCTGCAGGGCTGCATCCAGCTCTGGAACTGGAACATTTAACAAGAAATCACTTCCTGATTAACAGGACGATCATGTCATCCTGCAGATAATTCCTTGGCTTTGCAGGAGGATGACCTAGAATCCCTTTCCAGGAAAAACAGACACAGCACCACAGAGTCCTCCCCGGGGATGAAGTTTGTCCCTCCTCCCTCGTCCTCCCTCCCCTGTGGTCCCCTGACTACAACTTCAGTCATTAGCTATCGAATTAGTCCTGGCTGCAATCTGCAGCAACTTGGGCCTGCAGGCAGTTCCCTCACCTTTTAAATGCTGCTGGGGAGTGCTTAGAATCCCTTTTCTTTTCTTTTTTTTTTTTTTAAATAAAACCAATTTCAGTTAATTTAATTATAGCTGGGATTTAATGTTTAAAAGCCATCAGCCTAATAAGTACCAGGGATGTGTATCATTGTTATCAGCATCTTTGAAAACTGCTGAACAATGTCTGTGCCATTTAGGGGATGCAGAGATGGAGCTGGGAGATAGCTCCGTGCAGCTGCCTCCCCTCCGGTCCCAGAGGCACTTCCAGGCTCTCCAGCCCGTGTTCCTGCATCCCCCAGGCTGGTTCCCCCATCCCAGGGGCGGCTGTGCCCTGCGGAGAGCAGGGATTTGCCCCCACTTGCCCCTGTGAGCCTGCCCAGTGCTCAGAGCCACTTCGCTCCTCTGAAGGTCAGCCCAGCCCAGCGACATTTTCATTTATTCTGAGCCCAGAGTCCGTGTGTGAACGTGGCTGAGCTTCATCCTGAGACCTGGAGCCATGCGGGCGTGTGCCTGGGCAGGAAAGCGTGTGTGCCCACAGCAGCTGGCACCAGGGCACCCGAAAATCCCTCCGGATCCTTCCCTGGCTCCGGGGCTGGTGTGGGATGTGCTGGCCCTCACCTGAGAGGAGCAGTATTGATCTCTGGCCCTCTGTCACGGAGCACCTGCTTCCCGGATCCCTGCCAAGCCATTCTTCCTCGGAAAAGTGGGTCTGATTCTCATTTACACCAAAGTCAGGCATTCACAGCTCCTGGCCAGCCGGAGGAGTTCGGAAACACCTCCAAGCCCTTCCAGGGACAGGCTGAAGCTTTGCCAGGACTCAGTTCCCTCCCCCTGAACACACTCACAAAACTCTCACCGCCTGCTCAGGGGGTTCCTGCTGCTCTGCCAAGGGGGAAATCTCTGCCCAAGGAGGAAATCTCTGCCCAGGGTGGAAATCTCTGCCCAAGGAAGAAATCTCTGCCCAAGGAGGAAATCTCTGCCCAGGGTGGAAATCTCTGCCCAAGGTGCAAGGCACAACCCAGCTCAGCTCTGAGTCCAGGAAGAGCCTCAGTGCACAAATGGCTCTGCTGAGAATAACAAATTATCATCTTATCTCCACTGATGCTGCATTTTATTGCTTCTTAATATTTTTCCTGGGCTGTCCATGGCCTTTTATCATCTCTCCTGCACTTGATCACAGCTTTATGGCCCTGCTGTTCCCTCCCCATTTTTTTTACCCTCTGTCTTATTGGTCTCTATTTCTCCCTTCCAAACAAAGGCTTTTTGCAGGCACCTCATCCCAGCCTGGCTGCGGATATTCCTCAAGGTTCAGTTGCTTTCTGCATTGTTATTTGCAATTTATCTGATTCCAAAACCTGACATTATTCTTGCCTGTGATATACAGTTGCCCGGCTCTTGCTAACCATGTGCAAGCACATTATTCTGCATTGACAAATTTTATTTATTTATTTAGCCGCCCTCCCCGGTTCAGAGCAGCATTCACTGAATTACGGATTTTGATGTCTGCAAATCATAACCCCATCACGCAGATAAGACAGAATTCATTACTGCAGGGCCTGCCATCACATGGAGGAATTTAGGTCAGGCTGCTTCGTCCTTGGACAGCATCCCTGGGTTTCAAACTCATCCTGTACAAGTTCTGTCTGCAACACCAGCGACACCTCCCACTGTCCCAGGCTGCTCCAAGCAGTGTCCAGCCTGGCCTTGGAACCTTCCAGGGATCCAGGGGCAGCCACAGCTGCTCTGGGCACCCCGTGCCAGGGCCTGCCCACCCTCACAGGGAAGGATCCCTTCCCAATATCCCACCCAAACCTGCTGTCTCTCAAAGAGCCATCAAGTAGCAAGGTCACCTTCCAGCTTTGGTTCTCTTTGAACTGGTCACCTTGAGGAGAAAGACACCATCGAAGCCTTGGGCTGCTGAGTCATGGATTGATGGCAGATTTGTCCCCTCCTGCCCAGGGCTGCTGTGTGTCAAACAGCCAGGGAGTCCTGTCCAGGAGAGCCCTGCACTGCAGTGAGGGAGCAGCTCCCTTCAGTGGGACGTTAAACATTTTTCAGTTAGAATTCAGCCAACGACACAAATTTAGATTATCACCAAGAACTATAGAGCACGAAGCAGGGAAAATAAATCACAATGCAGCTGCTCAGTGAAGGAAGTGGCGAGAACTTGGTGGTGGTGCCGCAGTTTCCTCGGGCTACATCCCATATTTTACTCATTATGAGCTTCCAAAGGGAAATTTGAAGACTGAGGGCTCCATTTGCAAAGTGGCTTCAAGCAGGGTCCTGCCCTGTCCATCGGCTGTGCCCCTTTCTGCATTCTCTGGGCTGGCTCCCTGAGCTGTTGGCAGGTTGCAGCAGCAGGGCAGAAAATGCAGGGAGATTTAGTAGGGAAGGGATGTAATTAATTTATACCAGCTAAAAACCTGGCTTAAAAATTAGGGAATACGAGTAGCAATGAGGAATCCTGTGTCTTCCTACAGCCACTGTAATAAGAGCTGGTTTTCATTTTTTACAGGGATGAGCTGGGTCGGCTCTGAACCCACTGGGTCAGACCATCCTGCAGCCCACACACAGATCTTCCAGCAGAAGGTGCAAAACAACGTCAGAGCAAGTAATTGCTCAAGAGAACTTCTGTAGAACTGACCCTAACTACTCCCAGAACCACTTACGAGACACACCAGCTTTTGGGGCTTCTAACACACAGAACCTGGGGAAAAATGGGGTATCTTTCAATTTTTAAAATAAATTATAAATTTATTTATTAAACTATATAAATTTATTTAAATTCTAAAAATCTATAAATTATTTTAATACGATTTTTATATCCTGCATCCCGGGGCAATCCATGGAGTGGCACTGCTGGGACAGGCAAGGGTCAGGGTGACACGGATGGGCAGCAGTCCTGGAGCTCAGGCTGGGCGTGAATCCCTGGATCAGGGTGGGAATGGGGCACGAGGGAAAGGGGATCAGGTGGTGGACAGGACAGAGTGACCCGGGGACAGAGTGGCCCAGGGACAGTGGGGGGCTGCAGTCTCTGATGGCTCCCACGAACCCCCCACCACTTGATGCACTCTGGTTTATGATGCAAGAGCCTGCTCACAAATTTGCATTTCCTGTGACGGCAGCAAATGTACTTAAAGGGAAGGCAAGCCCACAGACAGCTCCTTGCCTCGGTTCTGAGCGATTTCACTTTACGGCTTCGAAGGGATAAATCCAGAGCAGAGCCAGTCCCGCACGGCAAGGGAGGAACGATCTTTCCGGAGTCTCAGGAGCAGCTAATTGGTGTCTAACCTAAATCATAAAGAGCCCTGTAATTATACTGCTCAGAATTAACACAGACGGCTTCTAAAAAAGTCCATTTTTTAAGTTAATTTACACAACTCCGAGACCTGTCGCTTTATTCCGAGCAATAAAAGCAGGGATGCTCCGTTCAGCTCCGTGTTCTGTTCGCTCAGACAGGGCCTGTGCCAGCTGCAGCAGCACAAAAAGCAGTTTTCAATTTATTTTTATGGCCCCTCTCTAAAAGCATTCCATTACAGGAATATTACAGAGGATGAAGTTTCCAAGCACCACGGGCAGTTTATTCGCTTGTTTTGCTGGGATGGGATAAACAGGGACTGGCAGCAAATGTTGTTCCAGCTCCAGGGGCTGCGCTCAAGGGCCAAGCCCCGTTCGCTCAGGGCTCCCCCTTTTCCTTCCCCAAGGGGTTTTTTAGAGACAGCCGGGGCTGAAACTTCACCTTTGGTGTTGTTGTACAGAGGGGTTTTGGGACACGAAATGGGATTTTTCGGTCAGTTAGGAAAATTTAGAGAAGGTCTAGCATGAGGCATGGCCAGCAAAATGTTCTGAGCAAAAGGGATTTTGGTTGTGCTGTTTAAATAAATAAATAAATATATCTATAAATAAATAAAAGCGTTGGAAAAAGAGTTTCAGTGTAAGTGAAGTTCTGAATTTGCAGCTGGCAAATAAAGCCACATATTTTAACCAATTATTTTATGGCATCTGAACCTTGAATAATCCGGCAAGCTTGGATAGGAATTACACAGCTGTGTTCTTAAATAATCCAGCAAACTTGGACAGGAGTCCCAAACCCGTGTTCTTACCCCAGTTTACAAGATGTCCCTGGAATACTGAACCTGGTAGACTACAACGTTTCCAACTATTTAACTTGGAGCCAAAGAAAATATACAGAAGAATTCTTTTTGAGAGCCCGTTCTGGGGTTGTTTCTCCAAGTGATTACGTGAAGCACAGGATCAGAGCTCACCCACTGTCCTGGCCAAACTGGAACTACACTCACAGTAATTGCTACCCAATAAAGAAAATAAATAAAAATATACAGACAGGTCCTCCTTTCCAAGTCTTTACATTCCTCCACGAGCAAATCTCTCCCTTGTGGTGTTGCACTGAACAATTTGGTATTTTATTGCTTTTAGGGTTAGAAATTCCCTCACTGTATTATGGACTCGAGGGAAAAAATTGGAAGAAAAGATTTGCGTCTTCTTCGGACAGTAAAGCCAACAAATCTCTTCCAGTGCTCGGTTAGAAAATACAATTAAGGAGACTGTAGTGGACTCTCTGGAAAGAAAATTGTCTGGATTGAGATGTGAGCAGCCTAAAAGCCAAACGTGTGAAAATCAATCCTTCCCAGTCCTTTGGGATGTGACTGTTTGGGAAAAGTTGGCTCTGATTTTCCTGTGCCCTGTGTGTGTGCGTGTATAATTCTTCAAGCAATCAATATAAATCCCTGAAATGAGAAACTGAAGCTCTCCAAGCGTGGCCCAGCTCACAGGTGAGGAGGGGTTGCTCAGGATTTCAGGCTGGCTGTCAGATCTCATCCTCAGAGTCCCCGCACAGTCCCCGAGGCACAGATTCCTGCAGGGGGGCTCAGCCTCCCCCCTGCCCCGGGCAGGGACACCTCCCACTGTCCCAGGGTGCTCCAACCTGGCCTCGGAACCTTCCAGGGATCCAGGGGCAGCCACAGCTGCTCCGGGAATTCCATTCCAGGGCCTCCCCACCCTCCCAGGCAACAATTCCTTCCCCATATCCCACCTAGCCCTGCCCTCTTTCAGCTCACGTGTATACATCTAAATCAGAAAAACAAGGATCTATGGATCTGGGCATGGGACACAGCGAGGACAAAGCTCCACAGGTGACATCCCAGCCCCACCAGGCCCTGATGTCAGTGACTCCCAGGCTGCTCTCTCACATCCCACACCCCTGTTCTCCTCGTGAGCCCCCGGCACCACCAGCACCAGGAGCCTCCAGCCAGAGGCTTATATCCCTATAAACGGGGATAATGCTGAGGGATGTCAGGAACCCCATCCTCAGGCTCCCCCCTCCAGCAGGGCAGAGCCAGGGATCTCTCCATTCTGAGCCTGGACCGTTCATGTCCGGGCTGCACCTGAGGCTGTGCTGCTCCAGTCAGATCCCGTTTTACGAATCATCAGTTAAAGATATGTAAAAATCAATTGCATTCTATCAGTGTGCCCTGCATCTTAACCGATGCCATCTTTCATCTTCCTAATGATCCAGAAGATCTGGAAATAATTAAAAATCACTCTTGAGGGGCCAACCTCGGCTTTCCTTTCTCTTTTGCGAAAGAGGAGTTTCATCCTCCAGGGAGATGTGACATCCTGAGCCAGGGCAGCAGCGGTTTAATGAGGGGATTATTGCCAGGGGAAACGGAGCCAGCGCCTCAGCAGGACGGGCTGTGCTGACCCAGCCACTCACTCCATGAGTTCCAGGGGCCAGGGGCTTCCCTGGGAGCAGAAAAACGCAAACCAAGGTGCTTTGATGGGAATTGTTGGGCTGGTGGAAGCTGTGTTGTGTAGAAATTGTAGAACAATGTAGGGACAACCCCACTCCAGAGGGCTGCTGCAACACCCTGGAGTTCACCAGCGCACCAGGAATGGGCTGCAAATTTAGGGCCAAATTGGATTTTATGCCTCACACTTCCCTCTACTCACATTTCCAGTGAGATTGCCCTGATCCAGGACCAAAATTCCTGTTAATTTCAGACAGTGGAAGCATTTCTGGAGCTCCTGGGTTACAGTGTGGTGCTGTCACCTGCACAAACCCCAAAGCCTGAACAGAGTGTCTTCCCTGAGCTCATTTTCCTATTGCCCGGATAACGAACACAGCCCCGGAGCAGAGAGGACACTTACAAATAGCTGCTAGCAAAGAGCTGCTCTTTAATGCCAGCCAATAATGTCACGCTCCTCAGTCTTCCCAAATTCCAGTGATTAGCAGTGACCAGGCTCCGCTCTCCCCTGATGCATCACTTAACCCCGTAATCAGAAAATCCATCCCGTGCCTGCCCTGAGATTGATGGTGTCACATTAAACTGGGTTTTTCCAGCAGACAGAGCCATCACAGCACAGCGAGCCCGTCCTGAGCATCCCTGCCCCGTGCCCAGCTCGGGGGATTGATGTCAGCAATTCCCCTGATAAGGCAGCAGCACAGCTCAGAGCCCACCCCACTCAGGGCACATTGAGATGTCACAAACAGATTATTTCAATTTTTTTTTTGGCAAGGAATCATTTCATTCGTTGTCCCAGAGCAGTGCTCTGCAGGGAGCAGAGGGAGCTGTGCCGGGGTCGCTGGGATGAGGGGATGCCTTTTTCAGCACCGGGGCTCCTGCAGGGCTTGGGATGGGGGGCAGGATCTGTATCCAGCCGGAGACCTCCTGCATTCCCGAACTGCCTCTCCCTGGACTGAACTCCCCCATCCCCTCGTCCCAGCCGGGGCACGGAATCGGCGTTAATGCCAGAAAGGGGAAATCCCAGCGGAGTGACCTGGGCTGCAGCACAAAGGTGGCAGGCTAAGAACCTCTCTGAGGAGGGAGATTAATTAAATGTGAGAGCTGCAGCACTCCCCATCCGCGGAAATTTCACATTCCATGGGAACAGGCCGTGAAATATTCCCAGCGGGTTTATCTTCCTGGGCAGAAATGTGATTTATTAGAAGAATTCTCCTTCATGAGAATATCCCTGGGCAGGATTTCTGGGTGGGATTGGGAAGCAGTCGGAGAGTTCATGGTCGGGATCAAACCTTGCCTGGGTGAATCAGCACAGATTGTGCATTTTAATGCACACCTTTATTTTCATAGGAACCTTGGGCCAGTTCTTGCAGGAGTAAAACAACTGATTTATTTTCAGGTGAACTAAAAATCCAGGTGATTTCAGCTCCCCAAATATATTTTCTCCAGCAAGATAAGGAAAGACGAGCAGACCTGAGAAAGCAGCAGCTTGAAACCCTCCAGTGTTACTTTTAACTTGGATTTAAACCACTCTTGCTTTCTCTAAACTTCCAGAAATAAAGTGTCATTGAAATGGCAGCAAACCTCTCACTGATGTTTCCTAACAAACCCCTGAATAAGTGGATTTGGCCTCAGCCATTTCTAGAAACCCTGCGTTTCCTAGACAAGCTCTGCTACAAAAAAAGGGAAAAATCAATACATATTAGATTAGCTGCACTTCAATTTGGACTCAGCGTTTCAGACTTGGCCAGTTTTAGGCAGATTAAACTCCCAGTATTGGATCCCTCCCGAGTTTAAGGGTCAGGGAGCTGACCCAGGGATTAGGGAATGGAAAGGGCCGGAACACATCGTGGTTCCAGGGAGGAACTGCAACTGCAGCTCCAGCTCGGAGCAGTGATTCCCTCCATCAGCGACCTTCACCGAGTCATCCCTGCTCCCCACGTTTCCCTTCTCTAAGCTGGAAAACGCTCCTTGCTCTCCCTGCAAGATGCACTGGGATCTTTAAGCGAAGATCAGCGAACTCCGCTCGTCCCGGCCTCACCTGTCCTGGCACAGCCTGGGCTTCCCACCCGCTGCTCCTGAGCTCTGCTCATCCCCTGGCGCTCAGAACGAAATGAGGCCAAGGCTTCATTCTCCAGCAGGCACGCCGTAATTAACGACTGACTCAGTGAAGGGGATCTGGGGAGCAGAGCGGCGTTCTGGAGTGTCGCTCTGCCCGGCTGGCCCGGGGAAGGGGCCGTGCCCGGCTCAGCGGCTGCCACTGCCAGCACGGCCCTTCCCTCCGCAGCTCTGCGCGCTCAGCAGGGCTCGGGATGAGCAAAAAATGCCCCGGAATTCCCTCAGACGCTTCGCTGAAATTCCTTTCCACGAAAACAAAGGAAAGGCAAGGAAGAGGGAGGCAGAAATGGCATTTCACGGCACACACTGTCGTGCGAAGGAGTCTGTAACCTGGCTGTGCTGGGTGACTCCCTTTCGTCAGTATCTGCATAGAAAGGAGCTTGGTTCACCCCAAGTCAAGGCTGCCCTGGCCTCCCCATGCAAACGTATTTAAATGAAATCTATCCAGAGCTGTGAACGGCATTCCCTGGGAATAAAGTCCATCCGCTACGAGTGGGTGCTTTGAATGTAGTCTTGAATGAAAATTGTTTTCATGTGACAGAGAAGGTGCTTAGGAGAGTGAAAAAAAGATCATTCAGTGAGTTAGAAAATTACTCCAACTTCTAGACCATGTCAAACTAAATAAAACCCAAACAAACTCTGGCAAACGAATGAATAATTTACAGCAGCAGTTTCTGTATCTCAGAGAGAACGCAGCCCTGGGGCTTTGTACTCGCGGTCTCTGTCCATGGGCTGGTGCTGGAGCCTCTCTGCTCCCCCTCAGAGCCTCCCGCAGCCACAACAGCTCCCAGAATCTGGGTTTTCCTGTGGTTTTAGCCCTGCTGGGAAGCAGCAGCTCCAGGGAAGGAGCAGCAGTGCCAGAAGCCAGACCTGGCTCTGACCCCGAGCACGCACTCCTGACCTTCCCTCCCGCATTTTGCGCTTCCCACGCACTTCACGGTCTGTTTTCATCCTCACTGCAGGAGCAGGGTCGGTCTCCAGAGCTGATCCAGAGAGCCTGGTGCTGCCCAAACCGAGCCCTGTCCTGCTGGAATTCCACACGCTCCCCTCTTACAACCTAACTCATCCCCTCTGTGCCTCTGTGGGGCCCGGAGCCCTGGTTCACGTCACCCAAAAGCCGAGATTTCTCCACCTTGTGCTCCTCACTGAACAGGGTTACCTGAGCTGGGAAATCCTCCACATCTCATCCCTTCCCAGCCCTCTCCTCATGGCTTGGGAAACGCTGAGGAGGAGGAATATGTGAGACAAGGAGCTAGAAATGTGTGATCAGTAACAACAACACACAGAAGAGACGAAGCAAAGAGATAGAGAAAACACAGAGAAGGTTAATTTTTTTTTCCTTACACAAAGGATCATGAAAAATAACCAGGACCAGGACATATCTAAGGGGAAAAAAGCCAAATTTGAAGCTTGTCGAATTCAACAGAGAGATCCTTCTTTGCTTGAGCAGCTTTGAGCCAGACACGGAGATAAAGGAAAGAAACCAGAACCTGAGCTGGGATAAAAACAGGCACCAGATGCCAGATTTCTTCTGGTAGCTGCCAGGGTGATGGGTCAGTGGTGATGGATTGCAGAGGAGGAGCCAAGAGCGATGACAGAGGGCTCCTGGCCCAGGGCCAGCGGCTCTCAAGGATTTGGCTGCGTTTAAACTCCCACCATTCGTGCAGGGACCGGGGTAACTTGTCTCTGCCAGGCTGTTTATCAGGACAAAAATCCCTGAATGGAAAAACACAATCTCTATTACGTGCTTGTGTGTAGCATTAATAATCTGTCAGAGCAGATGACAACAGTCCTGATTAGAAAAATGGAAAGGAAGAAGGTCTGGGGGGAGATTTTTTCAGCTCTGCTGATCCAAAATTCCCATGGTTTGCTCAACATCCAGCCAACACGAAGGAAGGGTTCCCTAACAGGTGAATTAAGTTGGAACTGGCTGAAGATTCGTGTCCTTACTGGTTAGACACTGGAAACAACAGCAGTGCACATAAATATTGATCAGAGCAACACAGAAACCAACCTGTGGGTTCCTCCCTAACTGGAACAGGAGCTGAACCCCTGGCAGGGAGCACCCGAGCAGGCAGCAGGAGGGGAAAAGGGCGGATGTGGTCCCAAAGAAGGTGTGGAGCAGGCTGGAAGATGGATAAATGTGACAGGAACTGCCCAAAGCTGGGATGCGGAGCTGGGAATGTGCTGTAAGTGATGTGTGGAGTGGAGACAAACATAAAGCCCCAAGCAAACAGGCAGCTAAAATTAAATGTACACCTCTAACAAACTCTCCATTAGCACAGAGCCATAAGAACATCAGTTTGTGTCAACAGAGCATTAAAACAAACTGATCTCTGTTCTTATATTTACGTTCTGCAGGAGCAGAAAGCTGTCTCAAAAGCTTTTAACTTCTCAAGTAAACCAGCCACCAATTTCTGACCAGCTAACGTAAATAATTCCAGACCTGAGTTTCCCCACTAGAAAAAAAAAAACCTTCCTATTTTAAGCATTTCATTTTGCAAATAGATTGTTTACTTCAATAAAAACTAGGGAGGAAGTAAAGAGTAAAGATTAGAATGGACATTTAAATTAAGCTATAACTATTTGGCATCCAATCTGTCCATAATAATAAGATGAGGATCTGCAGCTCCAGGAGCTGGAGCACACACAGTTGCTGAGATTAGGAGCCCTCATGCTTCAGGTTATGAAATGATGGAGGTCAGGAAGCAATTTTCTTGCATACATTGCTGACAGGCTGGAGACATTGCAGGACTTTTTGGATATTTTTTGAAACATCAGTTATAAGTCACTGTCAAGAAGAGCCCAGACAAGGTGGATATTACTTTTTATATCAATGAATTTCGAAAGAAGAGCCGGCTCCTGCAGCTCTCACTGTGACAAAAGTCCCTGCTCCTGTCACTGCTGGGCAGTGACGTCACTCAGGTGATTGGGCAGTGACGTCATCAGTGACATCACCAGGTGCTTGGGCAGTGACATCATCAGTGACATCACCCAGGTGATTGGGCAGTGACATCACCAGTGACATCACCCAGGTGCTTGGGAGGTGATGTCACCAGGTGCTTGGGCAGTGATGTCACCAGGTGGCTCCGGGATGTGGAGCCCTAAATCCAGCCCAGCCCAGGGCTCTGCAGGGGCTGTGACGAAGCCAAGCCATAAAAGCAGGGCCGGGGTGGCAGTGGGGAGCAGGACCTGCCGCCCAGCCTGCCCTAAGCAAGCTCAGCCCCACGGAGTGTCCGAAAACCAGCTGGGAGGGAAAAACCTGGGATAAATACCTGGGAAAGCAGCTGTGTCTTTTGGAACACAATAAACTCTATCACTGGAGAGGAAAAGAGATTCTCCTCCAAGCCAGTATTGCCTCCTCCTCTCCTCGTGTGGGAATAATTCATCCCAGCACTCCCAGTGATGCGCACAACCCAAAATTCCTGCCAGGGTTTGTCCCATGGAGAAACCCAACCCAGCCAGCCAGGCCAGGGAGAACGGGGACAGGGACTCCAGGGCTGCACCCTTTGCAGTGAAAACAAGAAATGGAATTGCACCACCACGATGTGAGTGTGGGGGATATGCCTTTGTGTCTTTGCAGGGAAAGGAATAATGGTTTATAAAAATAAATCTCTCTTCAAAGTGAAGTGAGTCATTCACAGCAGCCTCTTGAACATGACAAACAGCTCATGGAGCAAAACAAAGAGGAGATCTTTCAGTCTCATTACCAAGACTGAATGTACTCCCCGAGCTCCAAGAGCCACTTATGATTTATGCTGGTAAAAATCAATTGTATTTCATTGATTTCCAAGATTAAGAAACAACAAAAAAAGTTTGGTCAAACCTGGGGAATGGTTTTTATCTTCAGCTCTGAAGATAAACCTGGCTGGAATCCTGGCAGCTTCCAGTGCTGCCAGGCAAATTGATCAGGAGAAGGGTGGGGACGTGTTTTACACACAGGGCTGAATATTCCATATGGAGCTACCAAAGGATATCAAACTTTGGGTTTACACCACGAAATTCCTGTCAAGGAAATCCCAAAGTCAAACCCACGGTCATCTCTGATAACAAGATGGCAGAATTTCACCCAGCTGCAGAGAGAGAGGGGGGAAAAAAAAGAGATTTTTGGCAGTTTGGGTTTGCATTGATAGTATTTAAGCACTTCGAAGCCTGACTCATAATTGGTGCCAGATGCTCTCAATGCACATAAGAAAAGGCAGCCTTTGTTCCATAAATTAATATTCTATAAAAAGCCAGGCAGCCAGAGGCTGTCGGAGGGAGCAGGGAGGGCTCCCTGGGTGACAAAGGTGACGCCAGCACATCGAGAGACTCTCTGGGAATCACCCGGTCCCCGCCCATGGAAGAGGTTCCCGAGGCCTTGGGGACACAGGGACTGTCCTTGGGGACACAGGGACTGTCTCCTTGGGCTGTGGGATGTGTGGGGAGGGCGAGCCAGGTGTCCCCAGGGCGGTGTTTCCGTGCGTGCCCTTGGCATGGCTGGAGAGAGGGGAGCCGTGTTTGGGGTCGGACGGACGGGGCAGTGAAACCTCACAGCCCAAATCCCTGCCCAGTCCCGTCCCTACTGAGCCTCCTGGCCCTGATTCGCATCTGGGAGTCACATCCATGAGGTGGTGGCTAAACTTCCAGCTCTGGCAGTGTCTGAGGCCAGGCTGGACAGGGCAGTGGACAGTGGAAATTGTCCCTGGGACAATTCCACTGGGACAGTGGAAATTGTCCCTGCCCACGGAACCAGACGAGCTTTAGGTCCCTTCCCACCCAGCCCATCTCGGCTCCGGTGTGATTGCGCGTAACACGTTCCGTCTCTGTTGCCCTGACGGAGCCGAGCGCGGTGCGGCGGTGAGGAATATCGCTTGTGAAGGGAAGCGTGGCAGGAGCAGCATTCCCGGGCTGGGCCAGGGCCCCGAGCAGGAGCAGCTGCCAGCTCCCGGCCCGGCGGGGCTGCGGATCCGTGTGCAGGAGCAGCTGCTGCTCAGCCCTGTTGCTCCTCACTGACGGGAGCAGCGGCTCCCTGGAGGGCCCCGCGCGGGGTCCGGGGGGTGATCCTGACAAGGCGCCTTGCAGAAACCACTAAATATTGCATGGGTACAAGGGCGGGGGAAACTGAAATGAATTGCGGAGGGTATTTCCATGTTTGTGCGTTTTGCAGGCTCGGAAGCAGCCGATTCCATTTGCATAACATATTGGACATTTGTCACGTTACATCTTTGCATACAAAGTGCTTCTCGGAGCAGGATTTGATGCTATCACGGCCACATCAGCCGTGCAAGGAGGCAGAGTTAGTGCTGGTACTGACACGGGCCTCAGTGCCTGGTGAACTGAGCTCCCAGCAGTGGGCAAATTATCCAGAGGAGAAATGAATCGTTTGGAACCAAAATAATAACAATGATAATAATAATAATAATAACAATAATAATACATCACTTTCTGAATCAAATGGGGCATCTCCTGAACCAGGTCCCTCACCCAATGAACCCATGGATCCCCCAAGGAGAGGGAGGATTCCCCTGCTGGAAGCGGTTCTGTACTGGCCCAGGGTGTTCAGCGCTTTGGCTCAGGAATTACAACCCCTTTGACATCAGAGCTGGAAGTTTGGCAAGGTTTAAACGCTGCTTGCACATGGCCATGGCAAGGAGGAAAGCACCCAGGTGTGCTGGGGGAATTAAGGAACGTCGCAAGGTCACAAGGAAACCTCAAGATACTCAAACAGATTTCCCCTGGGTGGATGTGGTTCCAAGGCTGTGGGGTAACCTCCCTTTTCCTTACAAGCCCTTCTGAATGGAATTAGGAAGCTAAGCCACTGGTTCCTGAGGACATCAGCCCCATTCCAGGGACCCTGTGGCTGCCCCTGGATCCCTGGAAGTGTCCCAGGCCAGGCTGGACAGGGCTTGGAGCAGCCTGGGACAGTGGAAGGTGTCCCTGCCCACAGCAGGGGTGGCACTGGATGAGCTTTAAGCTCCCTCCCAATCCAAAGCACTCTGGGATTCCATGACTCTGCTTTTCCCATTAAATACTCAATTTTGGTACACGAGGCTTCCAGAAAGGTCCCCACACAGCCTCAGGAAATCACAAGCCTGCCCTGAATTCCTGCAGCTTGGATGTTTCTTTGAAACATCACTATTTTAAATAATATTTCCTTCCGATGTTTTTCTTACCCTGATCAAAATACTGTAGGGTCTGAACATCTCTCTTAACTTAAATGAAGGAACTGCTATCAAATGTCCCCCACACAGGCCTGAGTTCAAAAAAACCCCTTCTAAATGTGCCTGGCTTGGGAGCAGGAGCCATCCACACTGGCAGATAATGCAGAAGATATTTTTCCATCTCCCTTTCATTTATTTAGCTGCTCCACATTTCAGCCTTCAAGTTGATTAACATCACCTGCTGAAGTTAATTAAAGTATATGGGATGTAATAAGACTAATATGTTTGAGTTCTATCAATCACAGAATCTGGTGAGTCAATATTTGAAATTAATATATCACAGGGGAAAATCCTTGACATGGAGCTGAAATTAAAGGAGGAGGGAGGGATTGCAGAGCACAGGGGGAGAACATTTTGGGGATAACACGAGAGCAGAGCTGCACATGTCCTGTTCCCACACCCTGAGGGACGGGGACCGTGCTCAGACTCATCTAAAATCCTCCTGGTGTATTTTTAGGAAATCAAGGACTAGTCAGAAAGCTGCAACAAGCCTGTAACTCTGAGAGCCAAGAAGCATCAAGAGGAGGGGAAGGATGGATGGAGAGAGGCCTGGAAGAGCTGGGGACCTTCGGAGGGGACTTTGGGGGTGCAGTGCCAGCGTGGAACTGCCTGGAGCAGAGCTGCCCCAGTGTCTGTGCACAGCTGCTTTAGTTACAGGGCCCTTCCTGCATAAAATATTGAAATACAAATTTATCAGCCATCCAAATCACCAGCTACAAGATCCAGACGTGCCGTACGGCGAGGCCACGGCGCATTAATATTTATCGAGCTTGATTTGTTTAAGGAAATACACCGAGCTTTTGGCGTAGGCAATTTCTATGGAATCAAACTGTGAAAGGCATTAATCACTGTCAATGATGTGTGCAGGGTACACAGAGCCCGTGGAAATAAAGGCTGGGTAAACACACGCTGTGGGATGCGCGGGGGCTGGAGAGGGCTGGGGGCTGGCAGTCGGCAGGGGCAGGTGGTTGTGTTCAGGAACCCGCCAGGGAATCCCGGAATTCCAGGGAACTCCAGGAAAACCAGGATGGTTGGGGCTGGGAAGGACCTTAAAGCTCGTCCAGTCCCACCCCTGCCTGGGCAGGGACACCTTCCACCATCCCCGGTGTCCACTGTTCCCCTTCGGCAGGGAATTACCCACAGACAGAGGTCCGGGCTGTGACCCCTGAGGGCACTGCAGGGCTGGGGTGCCCAAGGCCCAGGGTGTCCCTGTGCTCCTGGGGGTGACCACCAGAATCCAGCTCCGGGGCTAAACTGGAGTCTTTCCAAGGAGGTTTTTTGGGAGCAGCCTGCCTGCAGTGCAGCCTCTGCAACAGCAAAGAGCGCTGTGGCCAGGAGGATGCTGAATGACCGCTGAAATATGGCATTTGTGGTTTCCATAGCAATTTCGTAAGAGGTTAAGGGGAAATTAGAGACACTTTCGTTCTCCCCTCAACATCTTTTTATTGGGGTTTAAATGAGAGTGCTATTAAGAAAGAAGAAGGTTTCGGGATGTGTGTGTTCATGAGGGAGCTAAGCTTTAAACAGAAAAAATTGTTAATAAGGCAATTTTAGAATTTAATCTGAGAGTTTATTTTCTCCTTTGCTGCCTTTCCTCCCCTGGGGATAGATTTCCTTCTCGCCCTGCCAAGGATTTAGGATGAAACCCTTTATATTTTTGGAAGCAGCGTGAGACAGTCAGAAGTGAGAGGAGTTTAGCAATTCAGAGGTCAAGGAAATGATGGCTGCTGACCCCTTTGTTCTGAGCCAGTGGCTCAGACAGACCATAAACAGATGAGGGACGTCCATCCCCTGCACCCAGCCTGGCTGGGAGGCTCAGATAAATTCGGGTAAAAATAATTTGCACTCTCAGTTCCGCTTCTGACACTTTCCAAGCCCGTGGAAGGAGCTGGAAATGGAAACCCCAAGCATGGCGAGAAAGGTTCTTTCTGCACATGTCGGGGCTGATCCCAGGGGGAAGCTCTGGAAATCTTATCAAAATCCCACTGAAGGTGAGATTTCTGCTGTTCTGGTCAGGCTCAGGGCCTGATAAACCCCCGAGGCAGCCAGGAGTGACCTTCCCAAGGACCAGGTGAACTTTGAGAGATGTTTGAGAGTTTGCACAGAGCACAGTAAAGTGCAGGAATGCCAGGGCACAGAGTGCAGCAATGCCAAGGTTCGGAGTGCAGGAATTCAGTAAACCCACGAGGAAAAACCTCTGCTGAAATCTGTTCCAGAGCAAAGCTGCTTGGGAGACCTTGGAAATTCATTTGTGCAGAGCAGGTGAGCCCCGAGTGTGTTCCAAGGGTTTAAAATGACTCTCATTAACTCCTTAAACGAGGAAGAGTTTCTGGAGTTTCAATAATGTGCCCAGAGGAGCAGTAAGAAGGAAGATTTAAGGAAACTTGAATCAAATCTGACTTTCATTTCAACTTGCATATGATCAGGGAGGCAGCAGCGCTTTGTGGTTCAGGGATGAGGAGGGCGGGAAGAAAATCCAAAGCGCCCCAGAAATCCCAGTGTAAAAGCGCTGCTGTCTTAGGGAGGATAAAATCCATTTGTCTCCCGCTGAGAGCCGGACTTTGCCGGGACCTGATGCTCTTTTGAAACGTGGGATGAAGGACGAGGTTTGGGCTGCTGAGCACTCCGGCCTCAACCAGGATCCTGGAATCCTTAAGGATGGAGAAGCCCTCTGGGATCATCTCAGCCCAGCAGCACCACGGTGTTCCCCACTAAACCACGTCCAGGGCTGGATTTACCGGGATGCTGATGGAGCTGAGGGAGCTTTGCCGGGTGGGTTTGCAGTGTCCCGTGCAGGCCCATGGACGAGGAGCGGAGCAGAGACTCCTGGAAGAACTTTACTCCAAGTCCTGAACCCAGCCAGGGCAGGATTTCCTTCTCTGAACCACCTGCTCCAGCTCCAGCCCTGAGGTGCAGCTCGGCTCCAAGACAAACAGAAACCCTACAGCCCTAGACAGGGGCACGTTAATTGATCCTAATGGTCCCTTTAGAGGTGGAAATCTGAGCACGAGTAACTCCCAGTCCCTTCCTCCTGGAGAGGGGCGCGGGCCATTGAAATCCCCTCCGTGCCAGCGCTTTTCCCTGAGTCTGAGCGGTTGTGCTGAAATAAAACCCGCGGGCGATCGTTCCCAGAGCCACGGAAAGGCGTTCAGGGAAAACGAGCGCTCTGCTCCCCAAGCCACACTGCTTTTTTTGGTGTTTTTAGTTATAAAGAACTATCTTCTCTTTCTGAAATGTGAATGAAAAGCCATATCCCTCCAGCTGTTGAGTTAAGCAGAGTCTTATTCAAATTATGTAGGGGGAAAAAAATGTCATAGCATAATGAGAATCAAATGTTGGCTTCAGGCGCCTTCATATTCGAGGGCTTTAGAAAACAACAATAGCAACAAAACACTTCAATCTTTTATCTGCCAGTGGAAAATGGTCATTTAAATAAACATTAACTAAGCTGAGGAACTTTGATGTCGGGGTAGCAATCGGTTTCTGACAGAGAAGATAGTTAAAGTCTTATTCTTTTTAATAGGTAGCATTTTTAGAGACAGATTATCTGAATTACAGCCCGTAACTGCTCCTTTCCTGGTGCTGTTTCCCTCCGGGGACTGCAGCTGGGGCTCCCAGTGCCAGGGGAGGGCAGGGAAGGGGTTTGTGGCCGGCAGAGATGGAGACAAGGAGTCGAAGCATCCAATTGTCCACTCCCAGTGCTGATATGCAGGGAATCGATCCTCCAAACCTGGGGTTGTTTGATTTTGGGAAGTGCAAGGCAGAGAAATCTCTCGTGCAAGGTCCAGGGGGGTTGGAACTGGGTGATCTTTAGGGGCCCTTCCCACCAGAGCCATTCTGGGTTTGTGATTCCATGGAAATGGAGAATCGTCTGGATTTTGTCACACACACCACTCAGCTCCTGCTCTCAGCCTGTTCCCATCTCTGAAATCAAGCCTGGCAAGTGAAGTTGGGCACCGGAAGCCCGGAGAAGACAGCTGAGAGTGGGGCTGAGAGGAGCCGAGCCCACGAAAACAAAGAGCAGTCAAAGACCTACGAGCAGCCAGGAGGAAGGGAAGGAATTATTAATGTCATTAATTTGATTTGCGGCAGGGACTGCAGCCTCACCACGGGCGGGGAAGGCCCCGAGCCAGCGCTGCAGGAACCAGAGGGAAGCTCCACGCAAACACCTCGCTGCGATGTCCCGGGGAAAGGCTTTCCCAGGATTTGCCGTGTCGGAGCGAACAGCTCGGGGGTACCGGGGTGGGTCTGACTGACGAGCCCCAGCACAGAACCCGCAGCGAGCTCCGGAATCCTGAACGGCAGGGAATGAGCGAGGGGAGGAAGAACAAAAGGCTCCTTTGATGTGCTCACCCGCGCGGTGTTCAGCACAAAATGCAAATGTTCCCTCGTGCTGGAGAACACTTATCAATATTAAGGCATACACGGAGCAGAAGAAAGGAGGAAGAACAAAATACAACACTTAACAAGAGGGTAATTTAGCCTGTTGGCAAGTGCTTCAAGCCGAGTTCATGAAAAATTACTCCCACAATTGTTTTGCAGGGTTTCTGGGCTTTTATGCATAAATCATGATATTGATTCCATGGGAGGCTCGTGCTTGCTCAGGTGTGCGAGCGCACGGGGGCACCGGGAAGGCGAGGGAGGGCTGAAGTGTGGAAATTGGAGAGGGGAAGAACCTTCCCCCCTGTTGCTCCTACAAGCTCAGCTACAGCTGTCACACAGCTGGAACGCGTGCGGGCTCTTAATTAAAACATGGTGGGGACCACCTTGGGCAGCCTCTCGGGAGAACACCCAGGCACGCTGAGCTGCCGGGCTGCAGTCTTTTATCCACCCATTCTTGCCTCCTTGTTTTCTCGAGGAGAAAAAAAACCAGAGGGCACTGGGAGCCCAAGGATGGCCAAGAGAGAAGGAAATAAAATCAATTGGATGCTACAGCTACAACAAATACCGCGGTCAGGGTGAAGGGAGGGAAGGAGGGAAGGTCCAGGAATAGCTGAGGAGGGTTTGTTTCATGGCGTTCCCGTTTCCCAGCCACATTTCTGTCTCCTGAAATAGAGGGAAGGGCTGCGGCAGCATCACCACGAGCGCAGGAGGGCACGGGGATGGTCAGCAGGAGCTGTGCCAGGCAGGAGAGCTGGGAAAAGGCAAAGCCCTGGGAAAGAGAAC
Source organism: Rhagologus leucostigma (assembly GCA_013397725.1). Taxonomy (NCBI): domain Eukaryota; kingdom Metazoa; phylum Chordata; class Aves; order Passeriformes; genus Rhagologus; species Rhagologus leucostigma. The sequence goes on from VZTD01004029.1 coordinate 1,098,580, forward strand.
GGGCACGGGGGATCCGTGTGTGCCTTGCCCAGACACGCAGCACTTTAATTGCTCTCTGTCCTCACTCAGCCCTCCGTCTCCTCTGCTTGCGCACGTTCCGTTCAGCATCCAGAGCCCAGCTGGTCCCAGCCCACGGCCTGGAAACTCCTCCTGATCCCTTCCTCCCACACCATGGAAATGTAAAATAAAGGCCTAGAGAAGCTCCAGGTGAACAACCCACGGCCAGTTCCGGCTTCCCAGAGACCTCCCTGTGCCGTGGAGGGGTGGTGCTCCCCCAGCGCTGACGGCCCTTCCTAATGAACACTCATTTCTCATCTGCGCTCCCCCACCCTGTGCTATCTCTGTCATCAGTCACTTGTGAAGAGCTTTAATCTGATTATTTCAGGGACAAGTCTCTCCTGCACATCTGCAACTGCACAGGTTCTCGAGGGAAAAGCCAAATTAAGTTGTGCCCTGGACAGCGACCATGGTCCCAGCTCGAGAGGGCAAATCTGAGCTGCAAAATCTGCCTTCAGTTCAGCGTTCTCAGAGAAAAGCACCTCAATTCTCCTTCTCTCATTTCCCAATCTGCAAAGTGGGAATAAAACCACCCATTTCTCCTGGAAATCCTGGGGCTGTGCCCTGGAGAGGGCTGCACACCCCTGGAGTAAATGATACTGTTAGAGATGAAAGCATTTTGGGGTATTTTAGGAGTTCATTCTCAAAAATGTCAGTGATTTGTGAGTTTCTGTATTTGTGATGCAGCATTTCCTCGCTCCATTTGTAGGAGAGACTGAATTGCCAGGACAATCACAGCCACTTCTGCTCCCAATCCTAGAACAGGATATTGGTTTTTGAAGAGAAACAGAGCCCAGGCTTCTTCTTTTCCATAAAATCCTATTTGTTTTGGTTTTGTTCTTAAAATTACTTTGGGTTATTTAATAGAAGGAAAATCTGTGATATTTTTTCTAGCAATTGCTGCAGAATTCATTGCTGCAGAATTTTCTATTTCACCAGCTGCTGCTTTTTGAGGACAGCAGAAGTTTTTTCCTTGCTTCTGTTTTACTTCTAAGAGTTCACTAACGTTGACAAACCCAAATCACTGCCAACACCCAGTAATTCTCTTTAAAACGAAAATGACATCATCAACCACCATCACATCCATCCCTCACCCTGCTGCCAGTGCCCCGAGGATAAAGCAACAGCTCAAAACTGAAATATTGCCTTGCATAGCTTTTATAGAGCCCCAGAGTGGTTTGGGTTGGGAGGAACCTGAAGGATCATCCAGTGCCACCCTCTGTGCTCCAGGGACACCTCCCACTGCCCCAGGGTGCTCCGAGCCCCATCCAGCCTGGCCTTGGGCACTGCCAGGGATCCAGGGGCAGCCACAGCTGCTCTGGGAATTCCATTCCGGGCCCTCCCCACCCTCCCCGGGAACAATTCCTTCCCAACATCCCATCCGAACCCTCCCTGCTCCAGCACAGAGCCCTTCCCCACTGTCCTCTCACAAGGCAGATTTGGGGACTCGTTCACCGAGAAACGGCAGCCGAAGTGGTCAATAACCACTCTTGGCTCATTCCTCAGGGATTTGCCCCACTCCTTTCCAAACTCCTCGGCACCCAGTGCTCTCTGTGAGGGTTCAGTGGCAGCCAGAGCTAGCCTGCACAGGTAATCGTGGGCTGGCCGACAAATGCCCTCGTCCTGCCTGGTTTGTATCAGCTGGCTGAGGATTCCCCTGGCGCTCCCTCGCTGCCGCAATGAAGGAAATACAAAACCGAGCCCGTCCCCGCTGTCCTCCCGGCGCTGGGCTGCCGCTGCTCCGGGCAGTGGCACCGAGCAGCTATTTCCTGCTCTGCCTCACACACCCTGCGAGGCGTCCTGCCCTGATGGAATACCTGCAGCCACGCTCGTGATTGTTCTCCAATATGTTTCCACCACCTCGCAGAGCTGGGGATGGTGGCAGCTCAGGCCCATCTTTAACACGCCTTAAATGGTTTTTTTCCCCCCTTCATTAAAGCAGGATGATTGTCACACCATAACCAAACCCAGTGTCGAAGCAGACCCCCCAGCCCACCTCCCCTCTCAAGGTGATCACATTTTAAACCCACGGCCTGCGCGTTGTTTGTTTTCCCAACATCTGCGAGGCGGTTTGGGGAGTTGGTTAAAGTGTGGGGTTTTTGCAGGAGCAGATTGGGAACGGGGACTTTGCCAGGGGGAGCTGGGCTCGAGGCAGCAGCGGAGGAGCGGTGGGGTCCCAGCAGGACACAGCCCTTCCCTCCAGGAGCTGCTGAATTCCCAGCACAGCATCCCTGGGATGAAACACCCGTAAAAGGGTGATTTCAGCCCTCTGTAAATGATGCCTTGCCAGGAGCCTGACTCGAGAGCTGAGGGAATCAGCGTAAAAGCAGCGCAGACAGCCCACTCAGAAATGAATTTTTCCATAATTAGGCCGCAAAGTGGAAAGTGCTCTTAACATTGCATTACTGAACACCTGAAAGGAGAGAATGAAAAGTTTCTCAAGGGGCCACCAGGCCTGGAAAAGCAAATCACTGAGGCCAAAGAAAATGAGATTAAACTGAACTTCTGAAATGCAGTGTGTCTATTGACCTCCCTCACACCAAGTGCTTTCTTCATGTTCCTGTTCTTAAAAAAAGTGGAAAAAACTCTCCAGGAGAATGCAGGCTGCTCAGCAGATAGCTGGAGGCTGAGTTGGATTTGAATTTTGATCAAAGTTTCTCTCATTTGCCATGCTTTCCTGTGTCTGCACTCCCAATCTGCCTCTTTTGCTTAAAATAATGCTTCCCATACAGGGAGTTGTAGCTGCCATATGAAATAAGGAAACCTGGGCTCCTGAAAATGTCGTTTGTGCTGTCTGGGGTTCTTCTCCATGATCCAGGCTGCTGGAGAAGGAGCATCAGGAGTCCTGGCACACGGGGGCTGCTCAGGGTGGGCACCCTGGCACTGCCCCCACACCACACACCCCTCTGCCTGTCTGCACCCCCAGCTTCTCCACGAGCAAGAAAAATGTTAATTTCCAGCAAATTGCACGATTTCCTCACTCCTCCAGCTGGAATAATGTCACCTCCAGTCCTCTTCCTCCTCTTTTTGTGACACAAAAGATGCAGGAACAGCAAACGACGAGGGTGGCAGAGGAACCACCTGGGAAGGGCCCTCTCCAGTCCCCATCCCCAGGGATTGGAATTCCTGCCGTGGCAAAGCTGCAGATCATCGCTTTGCTGTGAGGGATTGTCCAGCGTGGGCCAGGCTGTTGATGGAATTGTTTTACAGAGCACCTTCCCTGTGCCTCTGTGCAGCCTCCTCACACCTGAGGCAGCAGCAGGGTGGGTTTGCAGCTGTGCCAGCCAACACCAGGGCAGTATTAAATATTAAATATCAAATATTAAATGTTAAATATTAAGTCAAGAAAACATCCAGTGGGGAGGAGAGAGGGGGAGGATTGCCCAGCTTGGTGTTTTTTGGTGCTGGTTTTCCTGCTGTGCCAAGGGCAGTGTCCCACTGAGGTGCCTGGGAATCTTGGCATCGACTGAAAAGCCATTCCAGGGTGCCAGGATCAGTCTGGATCACAGCACCTGCACCCCATGGAATGGTCTGATGGAGATTTTGGAGATGGAGATCAGCTGAGTGAGATTTTGGCTCCCCCCTCTCAGGCTGCTCACGTCTCATTGCAGGGCAGAGCTGTGGGGCCCAGAGCACAAAAAATCACAGAATATTTCTTCCTCCAGACCCTGCAAACCACTGCAGTATTTTAAAATATGGATTATCTCCAGATTCTGCTCCTCTTGATGGTTCCACCTCATTTCTCTTGCTACTCTAATTTCCTTAAATGTGTGTTTTCTTTACAGGCTACTAACTACAGACAACTTGCAGCAATCAGCTGCAGTTCATGCATCGACATCGCATTTTGTTAGCTGGGAATTCATTTCCAGGGGATGGTGAACTTTAATGAACTTGGAAATTGGATCATTCTGTTGTGTTCAGGGACACGAAGGAGACTGAGGGAGAGCTGTCCACGGGAAAGGCTGCTGGAATAATTCGGAGATGAGAATGCAGCTTGATCAAGCTTTGATTCTCCCGGCCCCTGCCCCTCCTCTCCCACGCTGCATTTGAGGACGTGGTTTGGTGGTGAACGTGGGGATGGTGGTGGGTTCATGATTGAACTCGATGATCTTACAGGTCGTTTCCAACCTTAACCATTCCACCATTCCACGATTTTGCTGTGGCCATTTTTGGCCACATTCTCTTTTCCCAAAGAGTCACCAGGCTGCCCCTGCTGTGCCACCTCACAGGAAACCTGCGCTGAGCACCAAGGGCATGTGGGTTTATATTTTCCCTTTTTTTTTTACTTTTTTTTTTGAGATGTGACATCCTTAATGTAACTTTCATCTCAGAAACACTCAAGAGTGTTGCCACAGACTCTGGCTCTCCAGCGGCACCTGCTCTCCTTGACTGATCTGACAGATTTTTCTTTGGAACACCTTTGTCCCTGCATGGATTTGTTCACTGGGGAAGGTCAGGGTACTACACTGCACTCTGCATTATCTCCTCCCGAGTCCCCTGTCCCTGCAGCAATCCCACCTTCAGCACCTTTCCTGCAAGGCTCTGGCACTCCCAAATCCAGCTGAGACTTCTCGGGACTTTAATTAGTGAGATAACCAAAGGGAAAACACCCAAAGAGTGAACCCCAGAGTTGAAGACTTTATCTGCTCTTTGCAGCTGCATCTTTCTTCCCTCCTTTTTTTTCTTCCTTTTTTTTTTTTTTTGGGAGCTGCATTCCCGGCCCATCAATACTGCCTCTCATTAAATTAAATAGCTTATTGACTGGCGAGGGCCGGAGCCACGCGGCCGACGGGATCCGCGCGCGGCACCTTCCCCGTGCAAACAACCACAGGTCAGTGCACAGTAAATCAGCCGGTAATGGAGTTTGAACTCCGGGAATCACTGCTGTGTACCCTTTTTATTTGTTTTTAATTTGTATCAATGGTAATTCTGTCGCTTCCAATTTCTGTGACGGCCGCGGCTGCGGAGCAGCGGAAGCCCCATTTTTCTTCTCGTTAACCGTCGAGCTCGCGGCACCGTGGCAGCCAAGGCCCCCTCAGCACACGGGGTTCAGGTGTCCTGGCGTCCTGCACTGCTTCCTTCCCCTTTCTTGTCCATCAGCAGCGCCACCGGGATCTTTCCTCACAGAAAGGGTGGTCAGGCCTCGGAAGGGGCTGCCCAGGTGGAGTCCCCATCCCTGGAGGTGCCCAAAGGACGCTCAGAGCTCTGGGCTGGTGACAAGGTGGAGATCGGCCACAGGATGGACTGGATGTTCTTGGACGTCTTTTCCAACCTCAGTGACCCCCTGATCTGTTCTCCCTGGAGGTGTGAGCTGGCCCACCCCAGACTGCTTGGGGACAGTGGGGCTGGGAACAGCTCCAGCCCTGTCTGCAGATTGCTCCCGACTGCCTGGCCACGGCCGGGGAATGCCCTGTGATATTCCCACATCCCCCAAAGGAGTTTGCGGGGACTGGGATGTTTGTCAGAGCCGCTGCCAGGAGGGGAGGCCCGGTTTCCCCGGGACTGTGTGTGTGCGTTTCCCTGGCTGCACAAGGGGCCGTGCAGAACACGTCTGTTTGCAGAGTCACACGCGCACGTTTCTCCCCTACAATATTTTGGGAAGCTCCACAGACGTGTTAGGAAAACTGTCACTTGCACAAACTTCCCTGCAACCGGAGTGTGATTTTTTTTCAGAGCTATTAATCGAGGGCTAGAGTGGAACCAGCTTGGCAAAAGGGAACAAAAACAAACACCCATGAACTCCAAAAACGAACCAAAGGAGCACTCGAGGGAGGTGCACCGAGGAGTTAAAGCTCCACTCAGGGGTTCCCATGGCCCAGGTCAGCTGGGGCTTTGTCCAGAGGTTTGGGCTCCAAGCAGCTGCCGTCACTCCCGGCCCAGCCTGCTCCCCACAGCCCCAGGGATAAAAATGTCACCACCGTGGCGGAATTCTCTGTCTTGGGCAAGGGAGGAAGATGCTGAAGGGCAGGAGGAGCAGGGATGGCACTGGGAAAATACCTTGGGATTGAGTTTATCTGCACTGAACCCAGGCTGCCTCGTGCAGCAGAGCAGCAGGAGAGGCCTGGGCTCTGCCTCAGCTCAGTGCCACCCCTGGGATCTCTTTCTCCTCCCCTCGCAGAGAATAAACCCCAGATAGGAAATGACTGATTGAATATCCACGATAAACCATTCGCAGCTCAGCCCCAGCCACGCAAAGTGCCGTCAAACTGTCCTGAGAAAGAAGGGTATGAATAAAAACCATGATCCGCACACAAACAGAAAAAGGCTGAATTCTTCAAATAAATGGCTCCCAACAAATAATTTGACCGGCTCTCATGAGCGGCTTAGGCCCTCGAGCATGAAGATTATCAGCCCCATGTAATTTTCTCCTGGCTGATGTAGCTGCAAAGACCATTCATATTCATATAAATGTCTAATGTCTAATCCTCTAATCTAATCCTTTTTTTTTTCCTGCTCGTGCTAAAGCTTCCCAGCCCAGGCTCCAAAGCCCTCTGAGCAATGGAATTATTGATAAATTACTGCAGAGAGGAGGAGCACAGCACAGACACCAAAGACACCAGGCTCTGCCTCCTCTGCAGGAGTTGGAATTTCTCTGTTGGGTGAGTGTGGAGGACAATTGCAGGTGGTTTTCCTTCCCTGCTACTTTTCACATCCTGGCCCAGGGCTGGAGTGAGGTGCTTTCTCCTCCACTGGGGCTTTCAGGGAGCTTGAGGAATGGTCTCACTTTATCACAAGTCAGTTAAGATGCATTTGTGCAAATTAAAAATATAAACCAAAAAATGAAAAATGCAAAACAAAACTGTAAACATAAAAAGCTCCTACAGGCACTCATGGAATGGTTTGGGTTGGGAGGGACCTCAAAGCCCATCCGTGGGCAGGGACACCTTCCACTGTCCCAGGTTGCTCCAACCTGGCCTTGGACACTCCCAGGGATGGGACCAGATCCAGAAGCAGTAAAATCCCAGCCCCCCAGCCCAGCCTTGTTCCTGCCTCTCCCCTGCTCTGTGAGCCCCACATTTATTTATGGATTCTCCTCCCGCGCTCGCTCGGGGGGAAAGATTTGTACCATGGGCAGGAATTCTAAATCCAGGCACAGCTTGTGGCCTCCGAGCGTTTCTATAACAAAAATTATCATCCTGGAACTGGTTTTCATTTGGAATTAGGCTGAGGCTCATCAACGCATTATCTCACTTAGACCAACAAATAAGCATCAGACGGGAACTTCTTTCAAATCACGGCGGCCTTGGACCAATTTTGAAATCCTGCCCTGGAGCAGCAGACTCAGTATCCCATTTATTGGTCCCCCGAGGCCAGCCAGTTCTCCATTAACTTTTACCTCCAACTAATAGCACATTCATAAGCAATTTTGTGGGTGACTCTGAGACTTTAAGCTGCTCTGGTTTTTTTCCCCCTTTTAAATTATCTTTTTGCTTGATGATATGGAATTATTTAGGTGACAACTCCAGTTAAAAGAACCTGTGCTCTTACAGGCAAAGACATTTTTTCCCAGACAGCACCGCTAGAAAATTGTTCTAAATCTACTGAATGCACAGGACAGAGTCTTGCCACGATTAAAAAGGAAGGGAGGGAGACTTTTCCATTTGAATATTGCCCTTTTTGATAGCTCAAACATGCATTTCCAAGTCAATAAGTTTTCAGCTGTGTTGTCAGACAAAGCTGGTTCGTATTATAATTCTCCCCCATGCTTTTCACAGATACTGAATGTTTTGTAAATAGAATTTATTTGTAAAATGTCGCTTTCTGCCCCTGTTGTTGGACATTTAGTGCTGTTCATGCCTGGCCCTGGACAGGAGGACAGTGGCCCCACTTGCTCCTGGAGCTTTTTCTGCTCAGTTACATCAGGCGCACTCAGCGATGCTGAAGAGTTTTTGTGTGGGTTTGTGCGAGTGAACGCAGGCCTGTGTCCTTCAAAAACACCTCCAGGGCTGGAGGCAGCAGCTCCAACTCGACAGAAAACCCTGGGAAATCTGTGGAGAGGAATTTCACCCTGAACCCAGGGCTGCAGTGCAGGTAAGGGCGCAGACACGGCATCACAGAGGGCTTGGGGGGGACACTCAGGGACAGAGGCAGGGCCAGGAAGGGATTTCTGATGGCTCCAGCGGGGCCCAGCCCAGAGGATAAAACCGCTGGAGAGGACGAAGCTGCCAGCCCCAGCCCCAGCCCCAGCCCCAGCCCCAGCGTGGTGCCTCCCAGCCGCTCTCCCTGCTCAGACCTGCAGGGTCCCTGCAGGGCAGCAAAGCCTGCGGGCACCTGGCACCTCTGGCAGGGAGAGAGGTGTGGATTTACGGATAGAGATCCCAAAAGCTCTTCAGACCACTTACAAAGCTCGCTGGCGCTTTCTCAGGCACTTTTCAACATCTTTCCAACTGTTTTCCAAGCGCTGACCTTTGGCTGTGCACGGAAATAAATAGGCACACACAGAACAACAGTCTGTATGGAAAATAAAAATGTTGACATTAATAAATCATTAAAGGATTTTGATGCCCAACAGCAAGCACAGACCTTTCATCCCTTATTTCTAGCTCTGCATCTGGCAACTAATCTTGTGAAAACAAGAAGAAATTATTTATATTCTTTGAGCATTCCATAAATCAAGTGTTGCTGTAAGGACTGAACTAATATTTTGAGAAGCGTGGATGGGGTTTGGTGTGGTTTGCTACACGCACCGAGTGTTTGGCTGGTGGGATATCAAAAGGCCAAGATGAAATCTAGAGAAAGGAGTCTGAAATGCAGGCAGCAGAAGGAAATAATTCAGCAGAGCAGTGCCCAGTTTGGCTTTGTAGAGGGAGAGTTATGGGCTGTAGTTATTGTGCTTTCTGTGTGGTGCTTGGCTTTTAAATGCAGATACTGGGAATCCATCACAGCGTTGTTTGTTTGCTCGTTCCCCTCTCCCTGCATGTGAGAAGACGTCGATAGAGTTTAACTGCAAAAATACATCCATCCACCCTCTGCACCTCCTTCACATCCATCCACCCTCTGCACACCCTTTATTAAGCTACGGCCTAGCAAGGAAAAATAATAATAATAAAAAAAAGTCATATACAGCCACTTGTGTTTTAAAGAAACAGCAAAACCAGGAGCTACAAACCTTACCCTGATTTACATCCCTGGCAGAGCAGCACTCCCTGTTACAGCCACCTGCAAAGCGAGTTTATAAACCCACTGCCAGAGCTTCCACTGCAGCTGAGAGGGCCACGAGGGCTCCTATAAACAATATTTTATCGATTAGAATAGGCAGAAACTCCTGTTATTTACACCAGACTTTTTCACAGCGTTTATCGATGTTCCTCAGGCTCAGAGGAGATGGAAGGAGAGACCTGGAAAGTGGAACGCACGGAGCTGCTGTGGTGCTGGGCTGCTCCTGGAAAACAGCCCTGGGGGAAACAGCCCTGAAGGGCCTCGAGCTCCCAGCCCTTCTCTGGGGAACTCCTGCCCAGGCACAGATGGACAGGCCGCTGGAAATCTCTTTCTTCAGGCAACCACCAAACCCCACCTCTAAATGAGCAGCCCCATGGGTCAGAATTAACCTTTGCAATGTCAGTGCTAGCACCAGGAATGTCGGAGATCCCTGGGCAGAGCAGGGCTCAGGAGAGAAAATGGCAAACTCCCTTTGTGCTGCTACAGATTCAGGCTCACAAAAACCCCATCACTGTCCCCTGGTCAGCGAGGGGAACTCTGTCAGCACCGGGGAGAAAAGCCTCATCCCACAGAACAGCACCACGGGGACACAATGAACCCTCCAGCATTTGCACTGACGCTTTCACCCAACCCTCAGAGCTGTAAGAGCCACCAGCTCCCCACCCCTTCCACTGCCCCACGGCCTGGCACGGTGGCACGGCGTGCACCAGCCCAGCAGCACGTGGGACAGCAGCCATGAAGGTTTGTTTAATGATTTTTAATTAATTTTAATTGCTTACAATTTTTTGCGGGGAGCGGTAGCTTAACCTGGCTGGATCTCAGCCCCTCTGATGGCTCTGGGACCTCTGCCAAGTTCCTCATTACAGATCAGATCCCCCAGCGCCATTTGATAATGAAATGGGTTTTAGAAGGAAGGCACAGAGGCAGAATCAAACACCTCCAGCAGAACCCCGGGGAGCTGGGAGAGGATTATGATTTGGCGTGGAGATAAAATGAGAGTTTGGGGCTTGGATGAACAGCGTTACCTGTGCTCAGTGTCCTACTTTCCAGTCTCAGGGGTTATGGGGCTGTCAGGGCTCCGTCCCTGCCCAGCTGCCTGCAGGCTCCTTCCACAGGGACAGGGACCTCGTGCGGCCAGGGAGGAGCAGCTCTGGGACCCCTCAGGGACACAGGGACGGCGTTTCCATCGGCCCCATCCTGCCTCATCTCAGAGCATCTCCCGCTGACCCCCCCAAACCAGGGTCCTGCTCCACCAACCCTGGCCAGCAGAGCTCTGCCATCCTCCGAGCGTTCTTCCAAGGATCTCACACGCTTCCTTCTCCCATGGCTGGTCCAGCCTCCCTCCGAGCTCCCCGAAGCCCCAGGATTATTTGTTCCTTTACTACAGACTTCCCTCCTTTGGCTTTCTCTGATCTAATCCTCAAGTCTTCCTTCCAGCTTTCCAGCAATTATTTATTTATTCCCTGGAACCTTTTCCACCTGTAGCCTGATCAGCATCCAAAATCTCCTCCTGCACCAACAGGCACTTGCTGCATCCCACTCCCCATGGAATTCTGCAGCACGGCCAGGGTGCAGATGTGCAGATGGCAGGGGGCACTGGCAGCACTGGAGTTTGCCTTTGGCCCTCTTGTTTTTATCGCCACCCTTTCCCTGGTCCCTGGCCCCAAACTCCCTCCCTGTGGCTCTGATCTCCTGCCCAGCAGCCCCGGGCGAGCTTCAAAGGATCCAAGGCTTGGGCAGAGCACAGAGGGGAATCTGTCACTTTTGGATGCTCTGCTAAGGCTCCTCTGAACCCCGGCCCACGCTCCAAATCTGGGCTCCAACGCGAGCACATTTTCACTGGAGCTGGCTGGATGTCCACGCTCAGAGCTGGAAATTCCTTTAAAATGAAAAATCCCTCTGTGGCCTTGCACCTCTTCTGTGGGCGAGAGAGAAGCAGAATGGAAGGGCTTTGTCAGGGCACATGAATGTGGAAAATAAGCAAAGCACTGCATGCATTTATCCCAAGCCCTGCATGCAGCAGGAACATTGCTGCTATTGCAGCAGGAACACTGCTGTCACTCCTGCAGCAGGAATTGCTGTCGCTCCTGCAGCAGGAACATTGCTGTTATCATTGCAGCAGGAACATTGCTGTCACTCCTGCAGCAGGAACATTGCTGATATCATTGCAGCAGGAATTGCTGTCACTCCTGCAGCAGGAATTGCTGTCACTCCTGCAGCAGGAACATTGCTGTCACTCCTGCAGCAGGAACATTGCTGTTACCACGGCCACCACTGCCCTGAAGGGTCCTGTCTCCCACAGGCTCCTGGTGGCACAGGTCAAACCCCTTCTCACCAGCACAGATCGAGCTCGAGGGGTGGCCAGGAGTCTCCAGCACCGCTGTGACCTCCCCGAACTGAAGCTGAGGAGGGTTGGAGGCTCTGTGAAGAGCCCAGAGCAGGGCCAGGGAGAGCAGCAGAGCCACCAGTGCAGGAGCTGGGGGAAGGTGACAGGGACAGCAGGACTGGGACCATCCCTACCCCGCAGCCGCTGCAGGGCCATGCATCATTCACAGCCAGGGATTGTCCACGTCTGAGCCATGAAAGTTTAAACAGACTGGTTATTACTACTGACCATTAAAAGGCGATTTTCCCCCATGCCACAAGGACTACCGACATTCCGGATCCTTGGGAAAGGAGCAGTTGGTGTCCTGACACCCTCAGGGCCTCACGGCCCCCGAGCACACTCGTGGGGAAGGCCCAGGGCCCTGAGCTGGCAGTGAGTTACCAAACAGGATACAGCAAAAAACCTGCTTTTGTAACCATCAGCTGTGTCATTAATGCACTGTTAAAAATCCCCAGTCTGATCTGATGCATTTAGAGCCAACGTTTTATCACCAGCGAGGTGAGGAAGGATTTCCTCCTGCCACAGGGAGCGTGGTGGGGTTTGGAGGGGGCTGAATTATTTGATTATTGTGACCCTGCTGCAGTGCTGTTCCTCCTGCTGGAGCTTTTCCTGTGCAAACACCGAGCAAAGGTGCAGAACAGCCCCAGGGAGAGATCAGGGGGCCTCTGCCTGCTCAGGACTTCATTTCAGCACCATTTGGAGCCTGGAGCCCCGGAAAGGTGATGCTTTGAGCTGTCACAGGGAGCAGCAGTTAATGCTCAGACAGGGAGGCTGATTTTTCTTCTCTCTGCAGCCTGTAAGAAAATTAAATTCATGCCCAATGGGCCTAAACATTCTTGGTAGCATTGAAGTGCAAAATTGAGCTAATACCTTTCTGATGTTTAAACAAGTACTCATGATATTTTTATGCCCATCAGGAAGCAGCTCTAAAGCTTTTGGAGCTGCCGTCGCAGACCAAAAGGGAGGCGAGAAATAAAGGGAAGGGAAAGATCTATTTATGGGTCATGGGGAGTTGTCTGGATGAAATGCCAGAGTGGTTCTCAAAGCTTCTTCCTCTGCTGCAGAATCCCCTTGTGGGACACGTAAGGGTGGGAGGTGCTGGGCCTGCTGGGGCTTCTCTTTTCCCTACCAAAGCATATCATCCCTCTGTGAAAACGCGACAATTTCCTGCAGTTCTGACCCAATATTCCTCTAGATCTTCATCTCCAGGAAGGAACTGTTCCCTGTGAGGGAACCCTGCCCAGAGAAGCTGTGGCTGCCCCGTCCCGGGGAGTGTCCAAGGCCAGGCTGAATTAATCAATGAGCAAACAATGACCGTTAAAAAAGTGGGTTTTTGTCCAGGGAGGAAGGAAGGTTTGAAAGGTTTTAGCTCCGTCCTACCTGTGCCTGTTGGAGCACATATGGGCGAAGGGATTGTTTCCCTCCCTGGCGTTTGCGGGGAGTGAATCAGGAGCAGATGGGAGCTGGGCACTGCCGACTCCAGCAGATAAAAGACAGTTACAAGCAGAAAATGGAGCTGCTGATGGCAGGCAGCTTCCACTTGGGATGTTCAGTTCAGCTACTGGGATAAAAAAATTTTTTAAAAAAGGGGGTTGGAACCTGCCCTCCTGGCAGCAGCCGTCTCGTGCTGCAGACCTGCTGATTCAGGCGTCGTGCAGCTCCTTGCAGACGTGGGGAGAAATGTTTGAAGGCTCAATTTGAGCCGTTTGTTCCTCATTTTTGAGCTCTCATTAAAATAATCTGTCCTGATTGTCTGTGGGAGCTATTTTTTGCTCCTCCAAACGGTTGCAAAAGACAGCAGAGATTAGAAAAAGAGAATCAACCCTGGTGAGGCTGTGACTCATCAAATCCAGGCTCCTGCTCCGTGCTGGCTGCCAGGGCAGCAGCAGTCCCTGGAACGTGGCAGGGACAGGGGCAAAAACCCGGTCCTGCCCTGTCTGAACAAGAGACGTGAGGAATTTTACCTTCATTAATATGGGATATGGACAATCCTGATCCCTGCCTGCAAGAGGATGCTCTCTGGAAAGCCAGGTTTTCTCCCCACTCCAGGACCCGTCCTGCCACACCACCACTTGGGGGTGAAAAGGCCCTGCCTTCCCCCATGTCACGATTTTATTCCTGCACAGAGCCCCAGGCTGGAGAGGCCGAGTGCTGGCAGCACAACCAACCCAGGGAAAAGGTGTTCGGAAGGAATTTTTGGGACCTAAGCAGTTCTTTTCTATTCAAGCCACATGCAACCTCAAAACCACCAGGAATTATGAGGAACTGTCACTTCCTTCCTCCATTCCTCCCCTGGGACTGCCCCATCTCCACCATCTCTGGGTATCCCGGTGTTCCTACAAGAATAATTTAAATTCCTTTGGATTATCATCCCCTCTGGCCTGGACACTGGGAGCTCCTGCCTCAAACCCAGCCTGAACTCGAGCTTTGCTGAGCATCCCCCCAGGCACAGGCGCTGCCAAGGGATGCAAGGCTCTGCCATTCCCCAGGGACAGGAGCTCAGGAATTCCTGCACACCTGGGGACAAGGTGTGACCCCACCTGTGGGTGCTGAACTCTGAGCCCTCCCCAGAGAAATCCTGCAGGAAAACCCCAGGGGAGACTGGGATGTCCTGGGTGCACCTCTGGGGTTCCCAAGTGGTCACCCCAAACTGGGTAATTTGGGGGACAAGATGTCCAACAACCTATCCCACTAATTCACGCTCAGGGGCAGCACCTTTCACTCCTTCAGCACAAACCCAGCTCTCACTCTATTTCTCCTCTTCCTTTCTCCATAAACTCACAGAAAACGCCTTTTGTCTTAGTGCCAGGCTACGGAGGGGCTGTTTGTTCTCTGGCCATTTAAATGTCCCTATCTCTGACATTTTTAAAGCTATGAGAAAGGGTTTTAATTGGCTGAAATGCTGATTGCCATAACAACTGGCTAATGAACCATCTGTTAGCATATGTAATATTTATTTATACATTGCAGAAATGCAGCTCCAGATCTGGACGGGCTCTGTGGCAGGGGCAGGGGCAGCTCCGTCCCGGTGCAGACGGGCAGGGGGGCACAGGGGGAGGGTTTTGGGCTGCAGGGTCCCCGGGGACCCCCGGGCTCAGCCCTGCCCTGCCAGCAGAGCTGTGACCTTGTCCGCAGCCAGCCCTGCCAGTTCAGCAGCTCCCGATGGGCAGCCTGGGGGCAGGGAACCCTCCTCAGCAGCACAGGGCACCTTGCCCCTTTCCGTCGGGGGAGGCAGTGCTGGGAAATCCGGGAACAGATGGGTTTGGGACCAGCACTTAGAGTCGTTACGGGTGGAAAAGGCCTCCAAGGTCATTGACCTTTGGCCAGACACCACCAACACCAAACACATTAAAGGATAAACTCGGTGTTTTCCACCTCCCAGCCCCGAGCGCTCAGCGCTGACTGAATTCCCGCTGCAGAGGGAAAAGCGCCGGGATTTCCCCTGGAGCAGCTCCTCGCCAGGAGTTTTTAGCAACAGCCTCTCCCCGGCAGCTCCGGCTCCCATCTGCCAGCGAGCCCCTGGGAACGGCCCTGGCCGGGCTCTGGGGCTGCCCTCACCCCAAAAGAGCCGCTGGTCCCCTCCAGAGGGGCAATAAACCCCCGCCCCCGCTCTGAGAGCCCCCGGCCCGCTCCCAGCCGGCGGGAGGATGCTGCGGGGTGGAACGGGAGATGTATTTTTAGCCTGTTGATGAAGAGAGGAGAAGAAGGGAGCGGAGAAAGCCCCGCTCCGCAGAAGTCACATGCATATGCAAAAGGCTCCTAATTGCCCCTCTTTAGAAACCAATCATTGGGGATTTCACAAGCCACATTATAGAACCTGACATGCTTATTTTTCCTTTTATTATGTTTGTAAGCAGTGATCCTATTGAAAAGAAAATCAAACCCTATTTTTACCAGTCACAACCATCTCCCTTTCTCTTTCTGCCGGCTTTATTTTATTTTATTTTCCTTTCTTTCCATCGATTGAATAGAGCAGCATTTTCATGTGTATTAATTGCCCTGTAAAATGCCCTCAAAGTCATTAGAATTCCCCATTCAAAACTATTATCTGTGCCATTATGCCTTTGCATTATATTTATTTAAATGTGGCTCTTCTGAATTAGCTTATTTTTAACAGCTAGCCATGCCTGAAATATTGTTCCAGGCCAAGCTGTTCTCAAATCTTTATTTTTTTTTAAATGATAACTTCATAGAAACTCTTAATGCTTTATCCCAAGTGGAATCACAGCTTTAGGCATTTAACCCTCTTCCTTTTCCTCTGTTTTCAGAAGGACTGGAAGTTGCCTTGCAGAATTTTTCCTACGGCCCCACAAGACTTTCTCATCCCAGAACTGCAGGGTTTACAGCTGTGGTTTGTGGCTCTCACACGGAGTTAAATCCGGTGATTGCAGCGTTGATTTAGAGAAAAACACACCACAATTCCCTGAATGCAAGGCCAAGTTGTTCTATTTCCTCAAAATATCCACGTGTGGATTTCCCACCCATCCTGACAGGTGATTTTGGCAACACTGGGGGAATATGACGGGAGCAGCTGGATTTTTGGGAGCACTGGCCTGCGAAGAATTGAGGGCAGCGCTTCCTACGCCCAGGAGCAGCCTCGTGGAAGCATTTCCTGCTTGGAAGGGAAGGTCTGGAGGGGGAATTTGGTTTCCTGACCCATCTCCCTCCCTCTGAGCAGCGTCATCACAACCCTGTCCGTGCCTTTCCATGCCGGAACCTCGCGTGGGGCTCGGACAGCTCCGGGCTGAGCTCTGACCCAAGCACAGGACGGGGCCCCCATAAAACGAGATGCTGGACACTGAAATGGCCCCTTCATCCCAGTGTTCCCCTTCCCTGCTCCATCAGGGCTATCCCTGAGGAAGGAGCGGGCTCCCTCCCTCTGCTCGGGGCAGCGCCTCGCACCATTTTCATCTTTCAGTGAGAGCAGCCGCTCCGCATCCACCTTCATTAACCGCATCGCAATTAGCGGGCGCGCGGCCGTGGCAGCCGCCCCCTGCCCCTGGCCAGGCTGTGCCGGGCCCTTCATGCTCCTGCTTGAAGATCCATGAGGGATCGTCCGCCAGCCCCGGCCCCATCCCCATCCCCATCGCCATCGCCATCCCCATCCCCATCCCCATCC
>VZTD01004029.1:1115329-1227782 GCA_013397725.1 Rhagologus leucostigma
CCCATCCCCATCCCCATCCCCATTCCCATCCCCATCCCCATCCCCATCCCCATCCCCATGCCCATCCCCCTGGGGGCATGCACAGGGTGGCCCCGGCTGCCAGGCTGTGCCACCGTCTCTGGTTATCCGCCCCTGGGACCATCCCTGCTCCCTCCGGGATAACAGCAGCTCCTGCCCGAAGATGCACTGGGAATGTTCATTTGCTCGAGCTCCTGCCGCAGGAGCAGCCCTGCTGCTCTCCTTGCTGGGGTTTGTGCTTTGGGGTCAAGGTTTTTACACCGTGAGGTCCTTGGCACACTGTGAGGGGACAGCCAGCGACGTCTGGGACGGTTTGGAAGCGTTCCCTCCCTCGGGCTGTGCACAGGCAGGGAAACACTCCCTGGCCTCAGCAGCTGAATTTATCTCCCTAAAAACGAGGCTCAGCCCAATCCACGCAAGTCCTTGGTCAGGATTTGGGATAAGGCACTTCCCCAGCCCAGCTCTAAATCCATAAAAACCCGGGGGCAGCTGGAAGAGAACCCTCACAAGATCTGGCAAATGAGGAACTCGGCAGTTTTCCCTTTTTTCCTGCCCCCTGGGCATGGATCTTGGGGCAGAGGGGCTGTTCCTGCAGGGAGCTGTGGGGGGCAGAGCCCCAGGGCTGGGCAGGACCCCCCTTCCCTGCAGGCCCATCTTTGACCACCAGCACAGCCCATTGTTATTCTTTATAACCATCTTTTCCACAGAGCATCAGCAAAATCTCTCCATTTTAATCCCATCCCTCATAAAATTCTTTTGAATATTTAAGAGCAAGAGCAGCGCTCAGATCCTATCTGCTCTTATATCCTCCTTCATTTCCTCTTACAGGGCTCAGATAAGAGTGACCCACATGGGCCAATAGAAGTCTATAAAAAGATGGACAGATACTTCTGACACTGCCAGAGCTCCTGCTTTGCCATCCAGCCAGAATTCCCTGCAATTTTTCCCTTTATTACACCAGGATTGCTTTTTTACACCATGAAATGCCTTCATTGTTGGGGCAGAACAGCAGCACGTGGGGTTTAACCCCTGGGAGAATGACAGCTCCTGGCTTGGATGCAGCCAGGAGTAATCCAGGTCACGTTTCCAGCTGCCATGGAAGGATCTAAGCCTGTCTCTGGGGGAGATCAGCCCCGATCCAGACCCACCAGGGCTCCCACCGTCACAAAATGCCGAGTGTTTTGCCACTAGATGGAGTTTAGCCAGCCTGGAGCTGAGCCCCCCTTTCCCAGCCCGTATTCCAGCAGCTCCCACAGCACGGGGTGTCGGGGTGTGGGGTCTGGACTGTGGGACTCGGGGAGGGAAAGGTGGCAGCCACCTGGAAACTCAGGGTTTGGTGTCTGCTTGGGCACAGCTGAAAAGCCACGCAATAAATGGCACCCCCAGCTGGGTGCTGGGCCCTGCTCCAAGGGCCAGACGAGGCATCCTCGGCTCGGGGACAGGGACACGGACACGGGAGAAAGGATCCGTCACTGCTCTGGGGCTGGTGCAGGAGCAGGGACAGGCCCAGAGGTGCCCCCAAACCTGCCCCTGCCCCAACCTGCTCTGCTGGGCCACCCCGAGCCAGCAGCTGCCTCAGGAGTTATAGAAAATAATAAATATCAATCACATTGGGCAGGATATTGATCTGCAGATTTCACTGACATTTACAAATAAATGATGTATTGCAGTTTTCATTTTGCTGGCTGGGCTGACCCTAATGGCCTTTACATAATTTACTTTTGATTAAAGAAGTGCTTCGACGCAGAGAACCAAAAAAAATGAATCGATACAATTATGAGATCAGCTTTAAAACAATGTTTCATGGCAGGGGGGAAAAGGCAGATCCTTTGAAGATGCTCACATGGAACTGTGATGTCTGAAGACATTTCAGAGATCAACAGATTTTCTCCTCGCTGAGAGCTGGGAATGGGCCGGGGCCACGTCAGGAGTTGCAGATTGATTTAATCGAAGGCCAGGCTCTGGCAGCAGGGTCAGGAACGGTCCCCTCAGCCAGGTCTGGGGCAGCGTTTGATATTCACACACAGCCAGGACTCACCGGCACCAGAATGCAAAGGAGGAGCAGCTCCACTGCTCCCGTCCCCGAATATTTCAATATTCAGCAGGGTTTGTGATGCACACAATGCCCACTGCCGCTACCGGGAAACCAACTTAGTTAGAAAATCAGGGGCTTGCATGAGCTAATGTGGTGCCATATGTTCATTAAAACACCACAATGTGAAAAATAATGGTGACAGTAGGTTAAAGTCGTATTCTGGTGAACAATATCCAAAAATATGATTTTTTGGCAACTGAACTGTCAGCATTATACATAATTAATGAGTGTTCTTGCACTTACCATGCCCTTGCATAAAGGGAATAACCACAACCTCTTTGCGTTTGTGAGGCATGAAAAAACCCCCACGTTCACTTTTTTCACTCCTCTCCCTGCTCAGCAGTGCCACGCGACTCCAACTCATTTCGCCTTCTAAGAAAAATAGGAAGGGAAATGTGGATTTTTGGAGCTACAAGTCCCTGAGATGGCGCCAGGCTGATCGTGGATATTCGGGAATTCGTGTGTGCTGCCTGCCCTATTTTCCCTCCCCTGTGCTCTGAGAGCTGCACTAATGCTGAAAAGGAAGGGAAGAAAGGGACAAAAAGATGTAAGTGCAGGTGACACCGTGGCTGTGCCACCCTTATCGAGAGCGGCAGGTGCTGCCGGCAGCTTCTCCTGCTCTTTTTGCATTGTTTAGTGAATTCCAGACACGAGAGAGGGAAAAACCATCGGGGCGTGGATGCCTGGATGGGGAACCGGGGCTGCTACAGAGCAAAGGTTCTCAGGGAATTGCTTTTGCCATCAGTGGGCACAAGATGGAGTCTTGGAAAGTGGAAGTGTAGGGAGATTGTGGGAATTCCCATCTCTGGTCCTGCCCTCTCCACAGCCCCACGATCCCGTCCTGCTCCCCGTGCAGGGAGTTCCCGGGGAGCTGGGAGAGAGGATCGGGCTCGGTGCTGCTTGCCATGAACGACTCTGCATCCCCTCAGTGCCGCGGCTCTTTCACCCCCGGTTTCTGTCACCCCAGGAATGGGCGCTCTGCAAACCCCGCACGGATGGGGAGGAAAGCTAAGAGCTGTTTGTGTTCCCACTGACGGGGAGGAAAGCTAAGAGCTGTTTGTGTTCCCATTTCCCTCACCACAAGTCACGATTGCAAAAAAAAAAAATCCAAGACAAAACAAAAGCCCCAGAACTACATCCATAAAATCAAATAAATACAAATGCAATGACTGATCTGAAGGAAAACAATCAACTGCGAGCCAGTTTATTCAATCTGCCTAATGTGAGAAGGTTGCAAACATCCCACTGTTTACTCTGACTTTTTTTTTTCCTTTTGGCAGCAATAAAAACAAATAAAGCAGAACCGCTTGCTATTCAAGCTGAGGTCTGACTGTACCCAAAGAATCAAAGCCAGCAGCAGAGGGATGAAAGACATTTGGCCCAAACCCTTTTTGCAAGGAGTTCCACAATATTTCCTCCTTGTACATTGCATTTAGGAGGATTTTTTTCTCTCTGCGATGCCCCCCAAGATTCGCTCGAAGCCGCTGCAGAACCCGACCCCCCCTGGCTGCCCCCTCCTGCCAGGGACTTTAGAGAAGCAGAAGGTCTCCCCTCAGACCTCAGGACAGCACACAGAATCTCCAGGATGGATTTGTGGTTCCAAACACCTCCCTGGCATCGTTAAGCCAGAAATTCGCTCAGAAATCCTCGCTCCGTGTCCCAGAGGAGGTGAAATACAGTCACTTGTGAGGAGGGAACAACAATAAAAGGAGAATGAACGCTCCCTAAGTGCTTCCTAAAACAAAAAATTTGATATGCAGCCTGTGTACCCACGCAATTACGGAGCTTTCTAGCTCTGAGCTGTAACAGATGGAATTTTTTCCCCCTGTCTCTCTTTGGAGATGAGGTGAACGGATTCCTCAAGGGAAGAGCAGACAGAGTTGCTGAGCTGGCAAGGCTTGTGCCAAGCAGCTGGTTCCTGATAAAATGATGGGTCTGGGTAGGCACGGCCTGGGAGGGCCCTTCTGTCACCAGCCTTTCCCAGGAAGGAGTGGAACAGCTCACGGATATATCCCTTAAAGCACAGGGAATGGGAAAATAATGGAGCGGTGCAAGGAGTTACCAGAAAATGATGCAGATTTGCTGTTTATTTATTAAAGTGGCATCTTTCCTTTGGACCTTCCTTTGCTGCAGCTCATAAATTCCACCTGAGCTCTGGATTCCTGCGACAGCCTCACCAGAGAGGGGAAGGAGAACTCGCAGCCTTCACCAGGAAACAGGGAAAAGGAAAAAGCTGCTGACGGCACAGCTCTGCTCCTAAACAATTTTGTTCTAGAAGGGCTCAAAGCTCTGTTTGAATATTAAAACCACTCTGTACTCACACAATCTTTACTTAAAATAAACACTTATTTTCAACCTCATTTTAAAAACATGAAACAGCAAATAAGCTGGATGAGGCTTGGAGCAACCTGGGATGGTGCAAGGTGTCCCTGCCCACGGCAGAGGTGGAATGAGATGGGATCTAAGATTCCTTCCAAGCCAAACCATTCCAGAATTCCGGGAGATAGATGTGAATACCTGAACTTGTCTTGCACACGCATCAGCCCCTGCCTGTGCGCTCACAGCTCTCACAGTTCCATCAGCACCAGGATCTGCACCTGTAACTCGGGCTCTGGACCAGCACACCTGATCAATGCTCAGCCAGCACAGGTAAATCTGGGAGCAACCCCAGGGCAGAGCATTGCACACACTGATGAGAATTCAGCAATGGAACTTTACCTTTACACAGTGGAGAAGAGAAAAATCCAGAGGAACTCGTGCAAGCTCCGAATTAAAACCAGTTGGTTCTGGCTCCCAGTTCCTCCTCAGCTGCAGTTATTAACCCACGCTCCCAAAGCAGAGCATTTACTGCAGCAGCTCGTTTCTGGAGGGGCTCTGCCAGCCCTCCCTGAGGAACTGTTGGCAGTCTGGAATGTCAGGGGCTCTGCCCTCCATTCTTTTCCCAATCACAACACAACAAAGCCGTTTGGATTTCTGAAATGTCACCGTGCCTGCCCAGAGCCCCGGTGCAGACAAGGTAATTATCCCTCCCTGTCACCCCTGCTCGTTCCAGCCTGGTTAAAATGAAGTGTTTGTACCCAGTCTGTCAAGCAGTGTCCTAGGAAATGCTTCTGAATTGCAGCTGCTGAGGTGGAACAGGGCAGCTCTGGGGACACCTGGGGAGAGGGGAGGCGGTCACTTGGTCGCTTCGCTCCTCCTCAGTCCCTGCTGGGCACCGGGATCTGACATCAGCCATAAGTTAATCAGGCTGCTCTTCTGCTGGAAAACCCCCCGTTTTAAAGGGAGGAGAGCTTATCTTTCATTTTCTATAGATCAGTTCTGCAGTGTGTTGATGTATTTATAGTTTTAATACACACCCATAAATGCCCCCTAAGCAGGGGATATTGCACCTCTCGATTACTGTTATTGCTTTATTGCTCCCGGGAACCATAAATTAACAGCTTCCCCCAGCAATGCTCACAGGGCACAGAATTAGATTACAATGTACATACACAGGAGCCTATTAAGGCATTGCCATTCCATAAAAGTCTTTACAGTTTTTAAGTGTACACCTATAAGTGTTTCAATTAAAAAACTACATGCTCGCCTGGTAATTGCCCTCCCATTTGTGATAGCGCTCCGCAGCAAAAAGAGGAAGAAGCAAGACTAAAAGGTGGAAAATTGGAATATAAAACACCGAATATGAAACTGCCATAAAAAGAAAACCACAGGTTTAAATTATGCTTATTAGAGTCGTTTGCATGGTTTAACTCTTGCACTCTGCTGCCAGGAATCTGTTGTTTGCTTCTCACAGAGAGAACTTTTCTCTCCCTGTCCCGAGCCCCCAAGTCTGGCAGGAATCAGTCACTGGGAGAAAATGGCTTTGCTTCTCTGGGGAGCAGCTGCCACCAGGAATCAGCCTGGAATGACCACAGAGGTCCTTCCAGAGTGGCCACGACAGAAAACTCCAGCCCAGGACCGCCAGAGAAGACAGACCTGTCGGAAGGATGACATCTTGTGGTAGGACGGCTCCGAGGAGCAGGGACTAATTAAATCTGCAAATTAAGCTGCAGCCAACATCCTGCAAGGAGGACGGGGCTCCTTGCAGCCCTCACAGCTGCAGAGGAAAACGCCGGTCAGCTCCGCTGTGGACTTGGTGAGTTTAGAGTGCCGGGAAGGGATTTCTCGTTTGTGCTTTGGGCATGGCCTCGCCTGGCAGGGAGACCTCTTCAAGCCAGAGGCTCAGGTGAGCTCTGCTGCACGTCTGGGGGCCATAACCTGGAAACTGAGCCCGGGGAATGGCTGGAGCTGCCCTTTGGATTTCATTTCAGCCAGAACTGTGGGTTTGTGGGTTTTCAGCCCCACTCTATTATCCAGCATCTCCAAGGGGGGAAGAAGCTGAAACAGAACTTTTAAGGTTCTGGAGAATTAACAAGGAAATTCATCACAGAATCACTCTTGAAAATGGTCTCAGCTCCTTGGCAAACCTCATTTAATGCTGAGTTTGGAAGAAAATGGTGTTATTTTCATGTAAGCCTGGCATCAGACCAAAACCTGACTTCTTCCACCCTATGGAGATTCCCTGGCACCAGTGGCAGTTCCTGCAGCATTCCCATGTGCAATTCCTCAAGAATCAGAGCGGGATGGAAGGGAGACGTGGGCACCACTTGATAAGCAGCAGACATTAATTAGTGCTCCGTTACAATGGAATTCAGCTGGAATAATGTATGGAGGCCACATGAACAGTAACGGGAAATTCATCATGGTTAATGTTATTACAGCGAGTGTCAGAGGGAGCGGTGATGATTTGCCACTTACTGTAGGATGGGATGTAATCTAAATGCAATTGTGGTCGGATTGCCTGGAACATCCACATTAAGGAGAACTGGCAGGAAAACCAGGATTCACTCCTCTTCCATGGCTGCTTTATAGGACCCTGAATTTGCAAGTCCAGATTGGGAATGATGCCTCTGTTTGCCAAGGCGTGAGCGAGACAGATTTTAAGATCAAATATAGTGAATTTATCCTCCTTTTTTAAGGCTGTAACACTTGGGCACATTTGGATTGAACAGGGCAAGTTCTGGCATCCTTTTGGGATGACCCTGAAAAAGCAAATCAACTCTTGGTCACTTTTTCTCCTCCCCATCAGACATTCGTGCCTCATCCTCCTTCTTGGCAACCCTCTTGACCTACAGATGTTGAAACCTTTTCCAGTGGAGGTTCAGGTGCCCATTTAGTAAACTTTCCCTGCACTTTGAGAGCTCTGGTTGGGTTTGGGTCTCACTGATGGCACCCTGGGAGCAGCCCATGGGCCCTGAGAGGCAAAGCAGGAATGCTGCTCCAAAGGAATCATTTGTCCTCTAGAATAAAAGCTTTTCCCTTCCAAAATTACAACTCTGCCAGACTGTTCTTGATATTTCTTCAACAGAAAAAATGCGTCTTTCAGAGTTTAGCATTTGTCTGGATGGTTTAAAGCATTCCAGAGCAAAACCCATCCACCAATGTTATGTCTGCGAGACATCAGCAGCTCCACTGCCCAGAAAAGGCTTTTGCATGGAACTGTGCAGGATTGATGTTGTTCTTCCCCCCAGCCACTCAGTGCTGGCTTTCAGGAAGGACTCTTTGGGAACAGAAGTCAACAGGTTGTTGTAAAATCTCCCCAATTTTCCCTGCTGTGTGATGCCACAACTTTCAGGAGCCCGCTGTAACGTTATCCTAAAGCAGTGGAAGCCATCGTCACACACTCCCTTCCGAAATAAAAAAATATATCTACACGGATTTATTTTCTTTTAAATATCTATAAATCAGCATTCATTGCAGCACTATAAATTCTAATTCTTTAAAGGAAATAGTGTCTAATGTTTGCAGCTGACTCCATTCGAGTCCCACACAGCTGCTCCAGGGCTGCTTTGTCATTGAAATAAAAACTCAGAGGTTTCCATTAGCTTTAGGTCTATGAAAAGAAATACACTTATGTATCTTTTAGAAGATTCTAAATAGTTATTATTTATTTATGCAGCCCTGGAAGCTTGCTAGGCATTTCACAGGCACGCAAGGAGAGCTCAGACTAAAACACAAACAAATAAATCCAGCAGAGAAGAGAAGGAGAAACAAAATTTCTCCTCTCAGTGTTGTCAGTCAGTGACACACTGCCCCACCTCTGCCACTTCTCCCAAAGTTTTGTCTTATTTGCAGCTGCTTTATCTTTTCCAGCACCACTCAGGCCAAAGCAGGGCCACCTCGGCACGGTGGGAGGAAAGGGATTCCTGCAGGAAGAGCAAAGGTAAAGTTCAGGGGAGGTCAATAATCAGAAAATCCCAGACTGGTGTGGGTTGGGAGGAACTCAAAGCCCGTCCAGGGCCACCCCTGCCATGGGCAGGGACACGTCCCACTGTCCCAGGCTGCTCCAGCCCCGTCCAGCCTGGCCGGGACCTGTCCTTAGTGCTTCAGACCATTCACTGCCCCCCGCGCTCAGGACACTCCACCTCTGCCGTAATGCAAACGGGGAATCCTTATTTTTCATTATTTTTCACTCCCTTCCCCATTTAACTGCTCCAAGTCTCTTCCCCGCTGTCTGCAGCCAACAAATGCAAAACAAAACTCTGGAGAAAATGTTTTGCTTTTCCTTTGAAGGCGCTAAAGAGAGCCAGGGTGACATTTATGGATAATTAAAGGCAACACTGATGAGCCCAATAGTTGCAACGTCTCTTTTCAATTGAAGAACCCTTTTTAATGCAGGTCATCTTTGGTCACCAGCTTTAGAGCTGTGACAGTTTCTCCAGGAACACTGTCAGAGGTTGTAAACTTTAACGACCTTTTACTTTCCGGGGCCTTGTTTCTCCCTGGCTGTAATTAACCAGGGGCGTGTGTATATCTATACATTTAAAGGATAAAAAGGATTCATATTACAATAAAAATCATCTCCGTGCTCACCACTACAAACTTCCCCAGCCCAGCCTCAGCTGTGGCCAACAATCCAAGAGGAGTCATTACTGTAACTAAATTAGACCGTTTGTTTTCTTTCCCTCAAATCGAATTGTGGAGGAGCTGCTTTATTGCAAAACAGACATTAAAATTCCAGCTAGACCTCCGAGAGAAAGTAATTTCTATTTTATCAGCACTGTAAAGCTGTCTTTATGTTCTGAAGCAGGAAATATTGCGGGGATATTTATAGCTCCAGCACCAAAGCCAGTTTGAATAGAAATGTTACTGCGGTCGGCAGAGCTGTCACATTGCTCAGTGGAGCAGGGAATTTTAGTGAATTTGTGAATTACCCTTTCAGTCTTGACAAGTCTTTCAGCGAGCCTGGTGTGTGTCTGGAGCTGCTTTGTGCTTTCGGGATAATGATTAAAGACTCGGATCGCTTTAGGAGATTTCCTGGTATCTCACGGATAATCTGTTCCCATCGCCAGGACCCTCCAGGGAGCACCGGGGCTCCCAAACTTTGCTGTGCCCCAGCAGCTCAGCCCTGGGCTCCCCCTGCTCCTCCTCATCCAGCAGCTCCTGCAGCAGCTGCATCCTCAGCTGCAGGGCCCCGCACTGCTCCTGCAGCTCCACGGGTGCAGATTCCACACTGCTGGCCAATTTTTCCGAAGGATTAACAACTTTCTTCCTTCTGTCGCCTGCATGGTGCAGGAGGAATTCTGCTCTATTCATCTCTGTCCTCCGCCGTGGGTTTAATGCTGCCATTACCCAGCTGAATAAACTCAGGCGTGGGGGGAACAGAACCATTTGTCTTTGCAAACTTTCTGACTTGGTGGCAGAGGCGGGAGAGCGCCTTGGATTTTCCACGTGTCCGTGACCCCCCTGGCCTTTGTAGTGAACCAGGATTGCAAATGGGCTACGCTGGGAGAAAACCTAAAATAAACACTTTGTGTCCCCGATTAAAGCCATCCAGCCTCATCCACCGCTCGGGGATTGCTGCAGTGAGCCCCACAAACACGGCAGAATCAGCCCCACAAACACGGCACAGCTCAGCCCCACAAACACGGCACAGCTCAGCCCCACAAACACGGCACAACTCAGCCCAACAAAGGTTCCCGCCGTGCTGCAAACAAAACCATCTTTACTGTGCTGGTGAAGCGCAGCCAGAGCCCAGAGCAGCTGGGAAGGTCACACTGAGCCTCCCAGTGCTGCCTCAGGTGTGGATTTGCCTGAGCGGCTCTTGCCAGATGCAGGAAACGCCCGGAAGGTTTGAGGGGCTGCTGCTCCTGCCTGTCCTGCTTTTAAACCAGGCTGGCAGAACTCAGCCAGACCCAGGTTTGTGTCTCCAAACCTTGCGCCTGACTTTGCCGAGGGAAGATTGCAACAGCAGAGAGGAGGAAAAACCCTTCAGGATTGTCGGGAAGTGTGGCTGGAGTCTCAGTAAGTGAAACAGATCCCTGACTCCACCAGGGCAGCAGCTCCATCAGTAAATGTTATTGCTGATAGGTTTCCACTTTACTCTGAGCTTGATCTTTTGCCTGATTTGATTTTTGTTTCAACTTGCCATTTCCCTCCTCTTCACCTTTTATTCTCCTGCTTCTTTTTCATCATCACTCTCTTCCATAAATCTTTGTTTGCCCACCTCTCTTCCTTGTCAGCTTCACTTCAACTCTAAAATTCACCTGCACTTTCCTAATCCCACTAAAACCACCTGTGAACCATCGTCCCTGTCCTCTTCTCCCAAATGTTTGGGTTGTTTGGGGGTTTTTTACCTTATAATCCTTTTCCTGTGTATCCACTGATGCCACATTTAATTGCTGATTAACATCCAGACCTCGCCCTGAAGCCTCCGAGGATCCCCAGTGCCATTATCAGGGGCTGAACAAGGAACAGGTTTGTACCTGGGGGTGACGGGGCCACGCAGGGCCGAGGGTGCTCCAGAAATACGGGAGCACGCCTGGATCTCTGCATAGTCAGTGCAATCATCCTGCTGGGAATAAACGCAGGAGCCTCCTGCTCCGTGCCCTCCACTGGATGTGCTTCCCAAGGATGCTGATAATCATCGGTTGTTTGAAAGGAATTAGCTAGCTTTTCATTCTCTGCCTCTTTCTATCTCCACTTCATGAATTTTCTCTTGTGTTTAGCGGAGCCATTTATAAAATACAGATTCCTATTGATTCCCAAGGAGAATGAACATTAATGTACTCCAGGGTCCATCCCTGCTCTCCCCCCCATGGCACAGGAGAGATTTATACGATTTTCTGGGTGTGCTGCTGCCCCGCAATTGAGTCAACAATCAAGTCACACTAAATTAAACACAGATGTATTTCTTCTCCCAGCCTGCACGAGGATGCTCTGCCAGGCTGCCCCTAGGGAAGGCACATCCCTCCCTTAGGTCAGGAAAAGCCAAATTCATTTGGGCCAGAACGAAATTGGAACAGAGAGAACACCTGAGCGGCTGGAGACCATCTACCAGTGAGAGTTTTGTGCTGTTCCAGGGTGTTTGGATGGGATCTTCTGTACCCGAATACATCCAGGAATGTGCAGATACACAAATCATGGAACCAGAGAAAGGTTGGGACCGGGAGGAACCTTAAAGCTCACCTAGTTCCAACCCCAAAAAACAGATATACACATCTATATGTGTGATGGGAGGTATAAACACATCTGGGAGTGTCCCAGGCCAGGCTGGAGCAACCTGGGACAGCGGAAGGTGCCCATGGCAGGGGTGGAATTGGACGGGATTTCAGGTCCTTCCAACCCGAATCCTTGTGGGATTCCCTGCGAACATCCAGACTTCTCCAGCCCTCTCCCCTTTATCTTTTCATGAACTCTTCCTCATGAGCAGTGACCAGGAGCTCTCTGCTTCCAGCAGGTCCCCTCAAGCCCTGCCACAGGAAAAGCTTTGGAGAGCGAGAGATGGAAGACGCCACAAAACATCTCCAGATCAATTGCTGCATTTATTCCTTGAATAATTTCCCAGCCATTCTTCAGGCCCTGCCTGTTCCCATGAAAGGCTCTTTTCAGGCCAACCAGAGGCTCTCCAGCTTTAGGACTTACAGCTGATTGTGGACAGAAGATTTAGGGCTGCACCCTTAGGAAATTCATCTGTAGATCGTGGCGAAGATAAAAACACAAAGGGCATTAAGATTAAAGGAGCTTATCTGCTGCTCATTACTGCTCCATCCATTTCCTGGGAAGCTGTGACAACGCCAGCCTCGACGGCTCCAACCACACAGCTCCTTGTCCCTGATTCCAGGGTGACATTTACAAACTGCCAGGCACCGGGACGGATGGAGCAGAGAGCGGAGCCTCATCCTTCCTGCATTAATTCAAGGTTCAGTCTCGGCACTGCCAGGGGAAGGGATAACAAAAGGGACAGGAAGGTTCATAAGCTCATAAATATGTGACAAGCAGTCTTGTCTTATTGCTGCTTTTAGCAGCCCGGGGAACTGCAATTGATGGTGTAATAGACTCCCAAATACACCGAGCCCATCACCAGCTCTCTCATTTTTATCAGACCTAATTTCTATGCTGACAAAAAAAATTATCAGTGAAAGGCAAAAATGGGAGCTGTTTGCTACAGCATTAATTTTAAACATCTGGAATGGGGTATAATGTATGCAGATGTTTTGTAATGGAGACAGGTTACAAGGAAAATCAAATATATTGTGTGTTGCCTCTGCTCGTTAATATAAATTGACATCTGCTGAGTCTGGAGGTGAGTTCTGTGTTCTCCTGCCATCCAGGCTGGAATAATGCTCCATCTGCTGTGCTAATGCAGCTGAACATCACTTGTCCCTTAAGTCATCCCGGATAGGAACAGACCTGGAAACGCTATTCCGGATAATCCCGGGGTTATATATTGGCCGTATCTAAATATCTTTTACAGCACATGAAAAATTGCTGAAAAATATCGGCTCGGGCTGCCGAAGCCAAGCTGGAAAATATCTCATCCCCACACAACTTCCATGTTCAGACACTGAACATAATTTGGGATTTATTTCCAGAGGAGTTATTTAGTAGCAAACAGTTGGAAGTGGCGTTCACAAGTCCAGGAATAAAATTCTGCTCCAGCCTGTTAAACTCGCTGGGCCATGATGGGCTTGAGGGGCCCAAATGAGGGATTTACACACATGGAGCCATTTTCCATGGATTTCTGACATTTCCAGAGTGGGCTTGTGGTGTTCAGCTGAAAACCGGGCCAGCAACAGCAGGGATAAGGAAATTAAAAATAATCCTATTTGACTAAGTTCACCAACAATGAGAATTAAAGGAGCTGAATTTTTTGTGTTTGAGGCAGGGACTTTCTGATTTCAGCCGGTTCATGTCCAAGGTCAGGAATTCCTGGCACCTCTCCAGTTCAGAACTGGTCCAGAACCCTCCAAACACTGGAGAACTCCTATGGAAGGAGCTTCCACCATGGGATCCTCCTTCAGACCTTTGCTTCCCATCAATGTTTCCCTCACAAAACACTCCCTGACTTAGAGAAACTTCTGAAAATATTTCCAAAGGACAATCCCCATTTGAAATCCGACCATGAGCCCTGCTTTTGGGAAAGGAACAGGAAAACCTGAGTGGAACAGGGAAGCACAGCTTTCTGATATCCCAGGATTCCCTTTATTTTTGTTTTTTGGAAACCTCCCCAAAAGCCACACAAATCCTGTCCACAATCTAAAACATCACCGTGGGTTTTTCTCCTCATTTGCTTTTAAAAATTGTTCTCTGATTGAATCCCCAGGGATCCCGAAGGCAGGAAAATGTGCTCTGCATGCTGAAATCCCTAAATAAGACTGTGGGGAGCACAGGAGCAGCCCCACTCCCACGGGAGGAACTGGGTCACATGTCAAACATTTCCAAACACAAGGGGAAAAAAAAAATAAGCTCAAGGCAACTCCTGGAAAAAAACCTTTGGGGACTCAATGAAAAATTGCCACCAAATGAAAGCATTACAAGAAAACAGATGGAGAGTAAGAGAGGAACATCAAAAAAATCAAATGACATGTTTAAAAGGGCAAAACATCAATACTCCCCAGAGAACTGATAAAATGTGTCATTTGAAAGGATGCTGTAAAGCAAAGAAATCATGAAATGCATCATGACTATGAAAGAGAATGAGAGAAAAAAACCCCAGCACCCGCATTTACCTTTATAGATGGTTTCAGCAGCCAGGAAATTAGATTTGATTTTCCAGGCTGGGTGTATATCTATGTAAATACATGAAGGCAGATGCATTCCTGCTCACAAAAGGGTTGAAGTCATTAGAGGATGTCAGGATGTGACACAGGAACAGTGGCAAGGTTTGTTCAATTACCTTGATAGAAGTTCCAGGAGTGGCTGTTGGTGCTGAGAAATCCCTAAAGCTGCATTTCCTGGGTTTGCTTCCCCCTGAGCTGGGGGTGCAGGGGGGGAACACTCAGCTGTGTATCCACAGGCAAACTGAATATGAAAAGCAATTAATTAAAGCACTCTGGTCATTAAATCAAACCCTGTTGTTTACCCACAGGATCTGTGTGAAGGTGCTCTGACCACATTATCCAGAGTTTAAGAAATGAGACCCGAGACGTTTCAAATATGTGCAAATTTACCTTTTTTCCCTGCTAAAAGGATTAATTCTTTCATTTCTTCTGTGTGCAAGACTCTTGAAAGTCAATCTGAATCCTTCATGGGAAAAAAATTAGGGCAGCTTAGGAATTAAGCCTGGCCTGTGATGTTCAGTGCAGCTCTGAGTTCATCATCCTAATTTATGTCATCAGGACCTGCAGCTACTTCATTAATCAGTTGCAACAGGTGCTAAGCAGTAGAAATGAACTATAAAATCATATTTTAATGTGGCTATTCCCCACTGCAGATGGGAGGAGATGTTCAGAGGAGCAGAATTTGACTCAACAAGCAAATCCCTCCCATTCTGGGGACAGTGACAGCCTGGAGAGGAGGTGGCACAGAATTCAGGGTAGGAAAAGTTCTTGTCCAGAGCAGCTGTGGCTGCCCCTGGATCCCTGGGAGCGTCCAAGGCCAGGCTGGACACTGGGGCTTGGAGCACCCGAGGACAGTGGAAGGTGTCCCTGCCCGTGGCACTGGAAGAACTTTAAGGTCCCTTCCAACCCAAACCATTCCCTGGTTCCAGGACAGAGATATTCAAAGACTTTGAAACTGTACAGACAAAGCTGCCCGGAGTTTTGAGGAGGGAGGGGAAAAGTGGAGCGATGCCTCATTTATTTATGTTTTTTCCTTTAATCACGGAGGATGCAGAGTTTGCACGGAAATCAGCTGCTGTCCTTCGTTTGCAGTCCCTGCACAGAGCCGGGCATCACTGAACGCGCTCGGCCCCCCGGGCCGGGCCTGTGCAGCTTTACAGGGACTTTGCATAAACCCCGCGTTTGGATGCTCAGCTCGTGCCTGGATTAAGGCGCTCGGATATCTGGCAAACAGGAAGGTTTAGGTGGATTGCAAACAAATCAGACACAAGTACTGAGTGTTCGTGGAAAGTCAGCTGGGTTTGCTGATA
This sequence comes from Rhagologus leucostigma, assembly GCA_013397725.1. Lineage (NCBI taxonomy): Eukaryota > Metazoa > Chordata > Aves > Passeriformes > Rhagologus > Rhagologus leucostigma. The sequence continues at coordinate 1,130,854 of VZTD01004029.1, forward strand.
ATGCACCCGAGCAGCAAACAAAGGGGAGCAGCGAGAGCAGATGAAGGACTCGGAGTTCACATCCGAGGCAGGAAAATGGCAGTGGGAAAGGACTGGAATCTGCATCCTCTCGGAAAAAAATAAATAATAATCAGGAGCTGTGGATTCTGAGGCCAAACACTCAGGGGATGAGTTGCAGTAATGAGAGCCACTTTTCTCACTTCAGAACTATTCAATGAGCTGCCTGTCCTCTTTTTTCTTTTTTTTTTTTTGGGTTCCATTTGTTTTCAAAGAAAGTAGATGGAAATGTGGATATAATTTTGGAATAATTGCCTGTAATCCATTGGTCACAGAAGAATGAATCACAGCACTTTTCTCTTTGAAACTTCCTAAGTGGGTTCCCAGCTGGCAGGGCTGGGAGCTGATGGAGCAGCACAGGATTCACGAGGGGATGAGCTCCCACAGCTCCTCTCTGCCGGGACAGAGCAGGATCTGGCACAAAGGGAACTGGAGAGCGTCTGAGAACGCCCCAGAGCTGTGGGACAGAGCCTGGAGGGGTTGGGGTAACGGGAAGGTTTAGTCTTGCTCAGAGCAGGTGCTTTTGCCAACTCCGTGGACCCCACACCAGCCATGAATTTGTGTCAGACTAGAGCACCAGCTCCAGGCAGAGCCCCCTGCAAGGTCTGGTTCTCCCTACACCAGGAAAAGGCAGTTTTATACAAATAAAACACTATCCTACAGTAAAATCTCACTTAACTCCTAATATTTTAATTGCGTCCCCACCTCGATCCCAACATTACGTTTCTAGAAGGACTCCTGCTACAGAGACCCAGTTATCCTGCTTTTGCCTTGCCTGGCTGGGATTCCTCCCAGTGAATATTTGATGCCGGTTTAGCATAGGAAGCAGAGGGAAGAGCCTCCCTGAGCAGCTCCGGATCCCTGATGTGCCGTGCAGCCACGGCTGCTCTGTCAGGGACCCGACATCCTGCAAGGCTTGAAAGCAGAAAATGAGCAGCTCTCCCCCTCTGATTGAAAATTATGGAAAGCAGGGCTTTGTTGTGGCACTGCTGCCTGGATCTCCCCGGCAGCTCCGGGCACACCTCCACGTTCCATAAGAGACGAGACATAAAACTAATTTTAAAACAAACTATTAGCATGGAAGTGTTTCACTTCAGCTCTGTGGAAAGGCTGCTGCTCACATCTCCCAGAGCTGAACGTCCCAGCCGTAACTCCAAGGATGCTTTAGAGGGGGGATTTACACACCCGGACCACAGGTCCAACTTTAATGTGCACTTACCCATCATTTATTGACTCAGATCAGCAATCACTGCCCAGCTGCTGCTGCTCTGGTGACTGAAGCACCCTTTGCCTCTGAATTATTGAAATATAGGAAGTTCTAAATCAACTGACAAACCTGACATGCTGCAAGCCTCCACCTGTGTATCTGCATCTGCTTTTCAGGCCAGGATCACATGCCAAGGAAGTGGCAGCATTAGAGATAAGACAGTGAGGCAGAGACTGGTGCTACCAGAGCAAGTCAGGCACCCAAGCTGGAAAACCAGAACCAGGAATTCCAGTGTGGATCTGTTTCACTATAACTGATTCGTTTGTAAGAAAAGCCTTGATTTTTACAAGTAGATATTCCCTGGGAAAACAAACACCCTCCTAAATTCTGACTCAATTCACACGATTTTTTTCCAGGGCCAAACTTCCATTTTATTTACCATGCCTGCTCCTCTAGCCCTGGGAGTCCAGCAATGAGGCATTTCAGGGCTGAGCTGCACAGGCACCTGGGTCTCTCCGTTCCCAATCCCTGCAGCCCCTCTCCTGGCATGTGTCTGACTGATATCCTGGATTATACAGCTAAGAATTAATTTCAGCAGCACAATTCCACCACATAAACTGTGCTGCTTGTTTTCAGATGCCATCATTTAGAGAATGTTCAAGGGAATTGTAAAACAGGATTCACTTTATGATGCGGATGAAGTCGGCACTGAATTCCAAATGAGCTGGGTACCACATGCTAAATTGTGTCAGCAACACCTCAGTGAGCAGAAATATGAGCTTTTCTCTGTCTCTGAGACACCTCTCCTCGAGTGATCCATGGAGTGGCATCCTTATCAGCCCAGACAGAACAGAGTAGATTTGATGACAAATCTGTCACTTGAGCAGGGTTTGAGACACGTTTCCAGCTGGGAGCAGCCAGCAGGTGGAACGGGGCTGTGGGCTCAGATCAGCACTGCTCAGGGTTGGGGTTTAGATATAATGCATTAAACCCACCTTCCCATCCCTGCAGAGATTAAACCCACCTGGAACCACATTTCCCATCCCTGCAGAGCTCAGTAGCCAGGAGAGCTCTCGGACCGTACCCTGGCACAGCCCAGCTCCCTCCTCGCCTCACTGCCATGAAGGTGTAAATGTTCCTCCAGCTCCCATGTCAGTGATCCCTTGGATTGCAGGTGATCCATGGCACAAACTGGGGGCAAGGCTGCGGTCCCGGCCCTGAAAGTTTGGAAGCCGAGCATTCTGCAGGTATTGGTGACAGGAATGAAGCAATAAAACCCCAATAAATAACCTTGGATGGCCCAACTCTGCTTTTCCCCAGGGCTGTAATCTCCCAGGCACAGACTCTGTGACCCTGGGGATCAGGTGCACAGAAAAACACAGGGATTAGAGCACTTCCCATATCATGGTATTTGCAATATTTCACATATTTAGAGTGAGACGGAGCCTAAGTGCTAAACCCAGGATTAGCTCCCAAGCACCAGGGCTGTGTTTACTCAAAGCACTCTCACACCTCAGGATTTGTGCCCTGCTCAGCTGAGCAGAGTTAATCCCAGTGGTCCCTCGAAGCCACCACCAGATCTGAGAGCACAGCGAGTTTTGACTTTTGAAGTTCGTGCATCCAGCCATGGAAGGAAATAGGTGATTGCAGCTGGCATGAAAGCAAGAGATTTTCTCAGGAAGGCTTCAACCTGAAGCACCAGATACAAGCAGTTGATAAAAGCAAGGTGCTTTCATGTTCTTTCATCTCTCCCTGTCCCCTCTGCAGTCTGATAGAGCAGACCCAGGACAGAGATGTGAGGTGCTTGAAATTTCCCTGCCACTGCCGCACGCTCGATGTGTCACTTGGGCTTTACCCATCACAGGGCAGGCTCTTAAAAGAGCATGTTTTATTCTCTCTCAGTAAAAGGCAGTGTGGTCAAAATAGCACCCGCCAGTTTGCAGGCCAGCACGGGCTCCAACCTGCTTGATACTCGTGTCGGGGTGGCAGTGGGATGGAAGGAGCGACAAATCGGCCGTGCTGAGCACCAGGACGGAGGGGCCCGATGAGCAAACCCTCACGTACGGAGGCAGCCCTGCTGCCCCAGCCGGGCCTGCAGCGGGCAGGGCTCGGCCTTGCAACGGGAAAGCCTCGAGCGAACAGGGGGAGAAGAAAAATGATGAGGGAAAATATCCCTGGCGAGGCTGCAGATGGAGCGAGGGCTGTGCCAGGGCTGGGGTTCCTCCATCCCCGAGCTCCGCAGCCAAACAGCTCCATTAACCCTTTGTCCGTCCCTCCGGGATCAGGGGCGTCGGGAAAGCGGCGCTGCAGGCCCGGCCTGAGGAAGGACATGGTGGAAAACCTGATGGGGGTACCCGGCCAGGTGCAGCTGTGCCCTGACCCAGCCCAGGCAGCACCTCCCTTCCCCGCCTTCCCGTCCTGCCCTGCACACCCCTGCCAGCTCCACCAATCCCACATCCCACAAACCTGCACTAAACCCAAAGGGATGCTGTGCCTGACCCCACAGCTCTGCAGGACAGCCCGTGCTTCCTCACCCAGGGCTCTGCTGGCCCTTTTTGACTCCGTTTTTGCCTCTTTGGCGTGTCCACAGCCCTCTGCAGCCCTGCTCTGCTCCAGTCCCCTGCACCCTTCCTATTATCCTCAAGAACAGCATTTCTAGCAGGACTCTGGAAATTCCAGCCACGGAGACGGCGAATATTTCAAACTTGTCATGTTCAAAAGCTTTATGTCAAAAAAAAAAAATCTAATTTAGTGCAGGGTTTGGTGACAAGCTCCGGTGACAAGGCCCAGTCCTTGCCAGGAAAACACTGATGAAGAAAAGTCTCTCCCCAGCTTCCCGGGAGCTCAGTGACTGCAGGCTCTTCCTCAAGGGAATGTCAGTCCCAGGTGAGAGCAGAGCTGTTACCATGACAGGGGTTTGATCTCCACAGAAATCTTTGAGTCTGCCTCGAATACAAGTGATAATAGAACAAAACTTAACCTTTCCCACAGCAAAAGCCAAGTGGGTGCTTCTCAGAGCACGAGCTGCTCCTGGCAGCTCTCGGCTCTACCTTTCTCTTTTTTTTTTTTTTTAATTAAGTGAAGCTGGGACAGTGGGGACCCAGTCCTTAACTCTTTCACCTCCCTTGGGGATTCAAATCAGAGTTTTGGCAAGGCAGCACTAGAAAAAGTCACCAGCACCTCAAAATCCCCATTTTACCCCAGTGCCAGCCCTGTCCCAGCTCCCCCTGCCCTCCACCCACAGCTGCCACCCCACACAAAGCTGTAACCCCAGGGCCAACCCCGAGTCCTGGCAGGACCCTCTGCCCTTCCTTTGTGCTCCTTCTCCTGTCAGAACGGTGACGCTAACAAGCACAGTCAGAGGGGGGCTGTATGCCAATTAACCACTCCTCATTAGCTTAATTAGGGGACACATGTTTTTAATCACAGCTAAGAATGGGGAGAGACTGAGGAATTGATTCGGAGCTGTGGAAAGCGCCGGTGTCAGTGCAGCGAATTTAATTTGGCAGTGGTGGTTAAAGGAAGAGCAAAGGTCTCCACTGGCTTTGGCTCCTGGGCTCAGGAGAGGGCTGGAGGAAACATCCACACGGACAATACTTCACATCAGCACCAGGGAGAGTCTACCCTGGGTTCACAGGACGCCAAGAAATATAAAACCAGCACCACTGGTTTGATTCTTGGACTGGCATCAGTAATTTCACAGCACAAACGTGTCCTGCTGAAAGTCTCCCTCACCCGACACCTGAGCCAGAGCTCTGCCAAAGGATCAAAGCAGCGACACCTGAACCAGATGCTCTGGAAAAGGAGCTGCAGCTCCCCTTGTTTTTTCATCAGGGGATGTCCTGAGCCACAGCAGGAGATGGGGAAACACGGACCCTCCAAAAGGGCTTCATCACAAAAACTCGAGATGGGAACTTTCCACCTCGAACCCATGGAAATCCTGACAACTCCGTGCCTCTCCATCTCCCGGACCAGCAGCTGTTGTTCCCCCATCCATTGTAACCCCAGCTTTCATTTAGCTGCGCGACTGAGCGCACTCCCTTTGTCATCCCACCCCGACCTTGCCTTTGAGAGCTGGAACACCCCGTTCTGTAGCATTTGCACAATGCAAGAAATGATGACATTTACCAGCAATCACAGATCCGGGAATGAAAGCCCCAAGGTCTCGGGCAGCAGGAACAGTATTTATGCAAGTGCTGAAATGAGTGGTTTCAGGCAACAAAAACAACCAAATTGAACAATCGGCAAGCGGGGGCTCGACAACAAGAGGTCACCTGTGATGGAGCTGGGTCAGCAGCTCTGAGCCTGCCCCCACACTGCCTGTGCAGCCCGGAGTCTGTAATCAAACACCACCTGATTTTCATCCAGCCCTCTGCTCCACACACCCCATCGCTGCCTCTCTGCTGAGCAGATTAAACAGCTTCCCAAGTTTAAATCCACCTGGAAACCACTCACACCCCAGACTTCCACGGCCTGGCCTTGTGTGGCATTGCCACGCCCCACCAGAACCTGGCACCATTCACCTGGACTCTGGAAGCGACTGTGCAGTTTTGGGTAGGAGAGGTTTAAGGACCAGCTTCGACCAACCCTGGCCCAGCTCTGCAGTTTTAACGCCCCCACAAGCCCATTCCCATTCCTGACACCGAGCTGAGCAGTTCTGCTCTACAGAATCCACTCTTTTCATCCACCAGACTCTGGAGATCCACGAGTTTGAACTCGTCCCATGCCAGCCCCTCCAAGGCAGGTCCCTGTCAGGGTGCAGGCACCGTGTGGGTACCACAACAACAAACGCTGGTGGATTCCAAATCACCTCAGAGCTGTTTGTCACAGGCTTGTGCTGACCTTGTTGAAGCCTTGTTGTCTTAATAAATTTGAAATGTGTCATCTGCAAGGAGAGCGAGCTCGCTGCTCACCAAACGTGTGTGAGGATGGGTCTTGTTCCTCCCCTTGATTTGGGTTTTAATGCATTCTCCTTTTCCCCACCCAAACACAATAAATACTGTGTGGAGGTCGAGGTCAGGCGCAGATGTATTCTCTAAGCTGGTAAAGTGGAAATATTCAAGGAACGAAACCAGCAGAAGCCAAGCCAGCTCTAATGGCTTTCATCTGTTACGTTTGCCTTCTCTCACTGATCTAATGCCCGTGTTTTTGTAAGAGAGGAGTTCAACATAACTTTTTTTCCTTCCCAGATTTATGAGCAATATGCAGCAAATTGGGCAGATCACTCATGCAAACAGTAGCTCTCCAATTCTCAGCAACATTCATCTCCAATAAAAATGGCATGTGGAATTTTTTAGAAATGTCTCAGCCCAGCTATTGATTTCACCTTTAGAGGAGCAATTAGAAGATATATTTGTGATGTCAGTGTTGGTGTTAATGAAACATCTCTTTCCCTGCTCAGTATTCTGCTTATTTTCTTGGATGCAGAGCCTGGAGGAAGTTAAAAATTGTGCTGCAGGACAAGCTGGTGAGGGGTTACAAAAGATAAAAAAGTGTTCAATTCAGACCATGAGGCCAGGAAGTCAAGGGCCAAACGAGTCCATAAAAGCAGGTGAAGGACAAACAGTGCACTGGGGGAAGCCAGAGAAAATTATTCCTAATTTTGGGGCTTGAATGGCAGCTGAGTCTTCTGGGCGATACCAGGGATGATCAGCAGGATCCCAGGCTGAGGGGCTTGGGAAGGAGCTGAAGCTCACTGGGAACAGGACAAAGCGAAATAGAATAATTCTCACGAAGAATTAAATTAGTTTAAATATTTATAGAATACGAAATAATTACTGAGAAGATTAAGAAAAAGAGGAAAATTGTTAAACAAATAAAATGTCTACAAACAAACACATTTCTCGACGAAATAAAAGGATTATGGCACAGCTTGCCTGTGGAAAATGATAAAAAGCCTTATTCCCAATTTTCCCTCGATCCGTTAAGAGCCAGCCATGTGGAGAAATTATTAGTAGCTGTAATATCTCAACCTGTATTTTTAATCAGTCATTCAAATTAATGCAAAGCAGATGGAATGGACCATATTTTCCTAAATCACACACATTAAAATATGTAACTGATGTTTTTGATCTCGGAACCTAGAATGTGCTGCAGTCACAGCCCCAAGTCCCACGTTCACTACCCAAATGTCCCAAATGAGGGGCAGGTGCAGCAGGGTCAGAGAAACACAAAATCCTAGAAGGATTTAGGCGGGAAGTGACTTAAAGATCACTTCATTCCACCCCCTGCCATGGGCAGGGACACCTCCCACTATCCCAGGTGGCTCCAAGCCCCATCCAGCCTGGCCTTGGGCACTTCCAGGGATGAGGAACCCAGGGAATAACCTGTGCCAGGGCCTCCCCACCCTCACAGGGAGGAATTCCTTCCCAATACCCCACCTATCCCTGCTCTCGGTCGCTTTGAAGCCGTCCCCCTCGTCCTGGCACCGCACACTCTCGTAAACCAGGGGTCCCTGTGCTGGGTACAAACTGGGGTCCCTGCACCCCCGGAGCCAGCAGCAGCCGCGGGATGGCAGCGGGAGCAGATGGAGCACCAGGACAAACACGGCTCCTCGCGCGGAGTCTGGCAGCGCCTGGGGAAGGCGTGAAGGGAGCGCTGGGGAAGGGGGAGCAGGCAGCTGGCCCCCAGCACAGAGCTCCATCTCCCCCCACGCGGCCAGGCCAGCACGGCCCGGCCTCCCCCTCCTGCTCCCTGCCCAGCCTGGGAGTCTCAGCAGCCTCAAACGCTAACGAGGGGCTCTGCAGACTTTTGGGGGCCGGCGGAGCAGGTGTGCACCCACCCTGCAGAGCAGGAGCTGTGGGACCAGGCCCTTTCCTGGGAAGGCGCGGCTCTGGGACATCCCCAGGGACGAGCTCGCGGTTGGTCCTGCAAAAAGCCCCACTGCTGCAGCAGGGTTGCCAAACGTCAGCGACTCACAGCGAGCTGGGAGTCCCTTCAGAGACTCGTGGAATGTCGCGAGTGGGAAAGGACCCACAGGGATCATCCATCCCACTCCTGGCCCCGCACAGACACCCCAAAATCCCACCCTGTGCATCACTGGGAGCGTTGTCCAAACAGCCTTGGGGCCGTGACCATTCCCTGGGGAGCCTGTTCAGGGCCCCCCCAACCCTTTTCCCTACACAAAGGGGTCAGACAAAGCTGTTGTATCTTCCCCTGGTTTGTGGGATCAATATGGAAAGTCCAAACTGAACGATGGTCATTGTCACCCCATCTGGGAGGAGCACTCAAACGCATCCAGACCCCTTCATCTGAGGGTTTTATTTGGGAGCTCTGGACTTAAGGAGAGGGAGGTTATTTTTTCCTACATTTCCAAGCTATTTAATGATCAGAAACTCAAAATTTCCACTTCAAATGTTAATGGCCTTGCTTTCTGATTTGCAGAAATTGCCATGTTGATACGCTAAATGGTGAGCGCTGAGTGATGAGAGATGAAGATGTGCACTGCAAAAAAATGAACTGAGATGGGGAGGCTGTGCTAAAAAAAATGAGTTTGAGGGAAAAAAATTAAGTCTCCAGTGAAAACCAGAATTAGACATGCCACAATATTTCCTGCTATTTCTATCAGGAAAGCCAGATAGAAATGGTTCAAAATTCATTGGAGATCTCTTTGCAAGGAAAGCCTTCTCAGTGAAGACCTGAGTGTTTTTCAGCAGAGTGCTACTCTAAATTAAAAACTCCACAGTTTCAGTATAATCGAATTCAATATCTGTTATAACCTGAAGTATCACTGGTGCTCATTTCAGGATCCTTTTCAGAGGAGTCACTGCTCTTCTGCTTCACACCAAATACAGATTTTTCCTCCCTGTTGGAGTGGGTTTGGGTTTGTTGGTTCTGGCTCTGTTTGCATTAAGTCCTGCAAACAAAACCAAAGATTTTTTTCCTTTTCCAGTCCATTTTGCTCCTTTTCACAGCTGCAAACCCCTCAGAGCAGCAGCGCTGCTGCCCCGGGTCAGGCTCCTCCACAACCGCCTTCCCTCCCTGTGCAATCCTCGTGCTTCATTTCCAAACATTTTCCTCCCGGCCAAACAATGGATTTTTCCCAGGTGAGTCCGGGCGGAGGGCAGGCCCTGACAGCCCTGCAGGGTGTGATGAGAGGGGTTTGGTCAGTTTGGGTGTGCTGGGAACAGAGCCTGGGACAAACCCCCCGGTTAATCCTGCAGCCGCAGATTCCAGCCAGCAACGAGCACGGCCCCTCTGCTGGGATAAATCCACGGGCAGGGAGCCAGAGGAGCTGTGATAGCGAACACGGACTGAGAATCTGCTCTGCTGTTTCCAAATAAATAAAAAAAACCACCGACAGAAGGTTGGCTACGTGCGTGAGGGGAGGGAGCTTCGAGCAGATAAATCGGGAGGGAAGCGCGAGGTCTGCAGGGGTTTGTGATGGATTACGTTGCATGTTTGAACATAATACACATTAAGGCTGGAGACACTGATGCTTTGAATGGTGTGAAATTCCATCTAATGTGGGTTGTTTGCCTGACACAAACATGTTTAACACGAGATGGAACAAAGGCGAGAAAATCACAGCAGAGTTTCTGAGTGATGCTTGAAAAATTGTTTGCTCTTCCTCCCACCGCCCAATCTGAAAACGCTGCCTCTCTCCTCCAGCCCCACGCCTCTCCCCGCTCAGGAGTGGGTTAGTAAATAATTCAGAGCAAAAACAAGCACCAGAACTCGGCGCAATAAAAATGATGTCTCCATCCAGTGCCGAGGCGCCTCGCGCCGCTTAAGTAAGACAGATGGGAGGATGCTCCGTACTCTGCTCAGCAAACGCAGGGACAGGGACGGAATCAGCCTGGAACGGGAGCACGGGGCGAGCTGGGGTGGGGGTGCTGGTACCCCGCTCCCTGACAAAGATGCAGGCAGAAGTAATTTACCCTGAAGTGACAGTTTGAAGGGGGATGAAAAATAAACACACGGGAGGGAGCTGAGGCTCATTAGCGGCCCGGCTGCAGGATCTCATCGTTAATAACAATAAAGGGCCCGGCTGGAGCTGTGACTCAACAACAGCCCGGCCTCTGGGCCTCCAGCTTCAGCCACACATCAGAACTGGCACTGCAGAGGGACGTGGGGTGAGCAGTGGGGCAGGCAGGAGCGGGGTGACGGATGGGTTCTCCACAGCCAGGGAGGAGCTGGGATCTCAGCAGGACAGCAGAGATGTTCACTGTGCAATCCTGAACCCCTTTTCTTTAGATTATTGCCCCAGTCCTGCGGTGCTGAGGTATCTCTGTACGATTCAGCTGCAGAAGGAGCTGCAAGCCCCAACAGCCAGAGATCACCAGAACTAAAAGCTCCTTTGCAGTTAAGCCTCAGACCCAACGTGCTGCAGTCCCAACAATGTAAATTCTTATTTCAGTGCCAAAATGGAAACTGAGCTGTTTAGGAGAGCTTTTCTTTGAATTTTGAGTGTCAAAAGTTTGGTTTCCAACATCCCTCAGGCTCTGGCCTTTGGTATTTTGCTTTTGGAAACCAAACAAAGCCCAGTACCCCCAGAACGTCCCAGGCTGCCTTAAGGTTGGAGCATGATTTATAAATATTGATTGTGTGCTGGGGGCTCAGTCTCGCGAGGTGCTGAGTACACACACGGCTCTCTGCTGCCCTTTGGACAGCCTCGGAGAAAGCCCCTTGATAAATGCACAGCTCAGTTATTCCAGCAGGAGGAAGTGCCAAGTGCTGTTATTGTTCTGTCCCTTCAAACACGAGAGCAGATTTACTTGGAAAGCACACACATAGTGGAAGTTGCAAGGTAGAGGTAAGACATTAATTATGTCTCAGCATGAGAGCTCTGACAGATTATGGGCAGACTAATTAAAGTCTTTAATTAAAATACATGGTCTTTGCAAAGCTCAGACTAGATATGGAGGAGCTGGCTCTAGGCAGGTTGGAAATCACCTTAACGGAGGTACCCAGGACCAAGGAAGACTCAGGGCCTTCACTTTGATCTGCATCAGGAGAGCATCAGGATCTTGGGTGTCTGGTGGGGTTGGAGTGGCTGATCCCAGAGCCTAAAGGGGCTACAAGAAGTCTGGAGAGAGACTTCCCAAAAGGGCATGGACTGACAGGAAAAGGGAATGGCTTCAACTGAGAGCAGGTTTACTGGGTATCAAGAAGAAATTCTTCCCTGTGAGGGTGGGGAGGCCCTGGCACAGGGTGCCCAGGGAAGCTGTGGCTGTCCCTGGATCCTTGGAAGTGTCCAAGGCCGGGTTGGACGGGGCTTGGAGCAGCCTGGGGCAGTGGGAGGTGTCCCTGTGTCACCAGGAAGGTGTCTCTGCCCAGGGACATTAATGCTGCAATGTTTTTCTACAGAGATGCTCTTTGAAAGGCTCTGTTAACAATCCTGGAAAAGTGCCCCACTGCAGATCCTAAACTCCAAACTGGGAAATGTTTCACTTTTTAATTAAAGCGGAGCTTCTGGTTTTCCCTTCTTTTTGTTCTGTACCAGAAAGCACAACATTTGGGTTGTAAAGACTAAGTCGCAATTTATGTTTTATCATGAGAACCTTGGCTTTCAGACTCTTTCTATAGGTTCAACTGAATCTTTTCAACTGAGTTATGGTTTCTATTTACATAAATTACCATATGAAACTTGTTAATATTTCCTGAATATCCTTTTTCATAGCACTATTAGACAAGGTTCTGTGCTTTTGTTTGGGACTCAGTGTCAGCAAATCAGAATTCATGGCTGTGATCAGTTAGGAACAGAACAAAATAATTTATTCCCTAACATACAGTCTGGGTGTCAAATAATCCGTCCCAAGAAACGCTATCTGAAATCAGCAGAATTTTATCATGCAAATGACAGGAAGTGTCAGCGCTGGGAACAGCGGGAAGTTCCTGATCCGCTGCCATTTACACTTTAAATGAGCTCAGGCTTCCCTCATGGAAGGTGCAGGCCTGGGACGTGCCCGGGGCTTGGGGCTTTTTATAGACCCACCAATAGCAGGAAAGGGCAAGGAGAATTTCACCTGTTCAGAGGAGTTTGTTGTGGGATTTCATCCCTGATTCCCTGCTGGTGCAGTTCTTTATCACTGAGGGAGGCAGCAGGACCTGCAGCTCTCCAGTGGAGTGGATGAAAAGGTGCTTGGCTGGCTGCGAGCGTGTTATCCCGGAGCTGGGAGCCTGGGGAAGATCCCAAACGTGGCCCTGGTTCCAGGTGAGGGCTGGGAGTGCTGCAGGGTCTGGCCCTCAGCCTCACACCGGCCCCAGCCATCATCTGGGAGCACCGAGTGTCTGCTGTGAGAGTTTCACCTGTGGCTGTGAAGCCTCTCCAGGTGATATCAGCCCCATGAAAATGCTGCTCTTTTACCCCGAGAGCAGCTCTGGTGTTGGTCCTGGCAGGTTCCCCTCTGCTGCCTGTGCAGGTGATAGCAGCTGATAGCTGTTATCAGCTCCCGAGGGATGCTGGCACAGGCGGGCCGTGCCGAGCCGCCCAGGCAGCTTTGGGACGACAGCGGTGACGCTGGGACCTGCCTGACCCGCAGGACAGCCCAGCCTGTGGGTGGGTGCCCAGGTGGCTCTGGCCGGGCCTTCCCTAAAAGCACACAGAGATGTCGATGCGCTCGAGATCAGCCCCACTGCTGATGGACAACCCAGAGGGAATTCCCCAGAATGATCGACGCTTCAGCAGAGTCCTTCTCCCACCTGCAGCACCAGGGCGGGACAGCAAACCTGGCCTGCAGATGTTCAGTGGCAAGGGGTGGGATTAGATTCCATCCAGAAGTGAGTGGGATTCCTCTCAGGACCGTGGATCTGTCCCAGCAGGGGCTGGCAGCGCTTGCTCCGGGCTCGGGTGGATTTGTGAGATCCACGTTAATTCAGGCTCGGTCCTGCTCCTCTCCTGCAGGTCAGGAACACTCAGGGGTTCAGAGGCCGCTCCATGTTTTAAACTCACTGGACCTCATCCCCTCGTTCCAGCAACAAGGGCTCCTCTGCTTCCAGGCCTTGTTGATGAGAAATTAGCTTTTCACGCATTATATGTGGGGGTTGATTTTTTTTCAGGGTTTTTCTTTTCACTTGATAAAAGCACCCTCTTCCCAAACCAGGCCCTTTGGGAGAGCTGAGAGCCTGTTCCCATTTCTGCTGCTAGATGTTTTTCACTCCTTGTTAATCCCTTCCTCCTGATTTGCTGTTTCACCCTGCTTGCATTGGAACAGGGAAAGATGAAGATAAGGAAAACAGGCCAAAGTCCCTAAAACGGTGACGGGATGAGCTCACCTGCCATCTGGAGCCTGTGGTCTTCCAAAGAGGAAACTCAAAAACTAATTAAAAATACTCTGTCATAAAGGCTGGGCTGCCAGTGGGACTGAGAATAAATTGGGGATCATTAGACCTTCATTTCTGGGCAGCATCCTGCAGTAATTCCCGTTTGCTGAACCAGGAAATGAAGCCGGTCTCAGAGGGGGAGGCTGCGGCAGGTCCCGGAGCCCTCTCCTCCCAGGATGGCTTTGCTGAGTTCCATCTGCCACCTCCGGCCAGGGGCACAGCTCCCCCTCACTCCTCCTCCCCTCTCACAGGGGGAACGGTTGCAGTGGCAGTGCCGGGGAGGAGAAATCCAGATCCCACCAGCAAGCCCTGCTCGGCTTTGGGCACCTCCAGAGCTCCTTTCCCTGCTCACCCTCACAAAAATCCCTTCTCCAGCCTCTGATCTTTGACTCCGAGCTCCCCCACCTCCAGATGAGCAACCCCAGGAGCAAACCCCACCCCTGCCAGGCTCGTTCCTGTCACAGACTCAGCAGAACCACATTCCACCTTTCCCTTCAGTGGCAAAATCCAAGACGTCACCCACCGACAGCAAAACCTGGTGACCTTCAAGGCTGCTAAATGGAGTTATTTCTTTATTTTTCTCCCCCCAAAGCTATCCCAGCAATAATTATTCTGTGCTGGAGGGTGCAGGGAGCTGCCCCACTGCCTGCCGAGGTCACCGGGTCATTGTCACCACTCTGCCAATGGCAGTCCAGGAAAGGCAATTCCTCTGCCAGGGCCCATCACTCCACTAATGAGCCCGTGAGCTAAAGGACAGCAGCTCCCAGGATTTATAGACATTTCTTGGCTGCTTTGGGGGCTGTCAGCTCTAGGAATAATTTCCTTTTGCCAGACTGCAGGGGACCAAGGTGCACATCCACCCTGCAGAAGGGGCTTTCTTTCCCTAAAGGGATTTCCCATGGGATTACAATAAAAATCCCTCTTGATACTGAGCAGCTCACGGCAGATGAGGCCCTGATTTTCCTGGGGTTTCTTTCTCTTTCTTGGTCCTTAAACAGCAATCCGTGCTGCTCTGTGTGAGAAGGAATCAGTTTATGGGAGGGAGAAACTCTGAATCATCACGTGCACCACAAACTCCGTGTGCCAACAGCCACAACCTCATCAAAGCTCTTTGGAGAAGTGCTAATAGGAATTGGGGTTTTAAATGGATGACTCAGTCAGGATTATTCAAAGTGATGCACTGAAATTTGTTTTCCTCAGATGTTGAAGCCTCTCTGAGGGCTGCGGAGGCCCAGAACAAACACTGGAGATGAGAGAAGTGGAAATTCTGCGTGACTTTGCTCCTTCACCTCTGGAAAGATTGTTTTTATCTACACACAAATGAACAGGACTTTCATTCCTGGGACCTTGCTATGCTTTCAGAGCTTCTCGTGGTTTGTTTGTAATGCCATTCAAAGCTGGATCTGTGCAGTTTTCTCTTCTCTGCTTCCATTAGCGCTGCCCTTGGCACTGAGCGAGCAGCTCCTGTCCCTGGAGCATGGGGTGAATCGAGGACTGGGATCTGGAGCAAGCCGAATGACAGGGAATTCTTCTAGGTGCAAATCTCACTCCTTTATGAATTCCTGCTGTTTGGGGGACTGCATTAATCCAGCCACCATTCCTCTGTAATTTATGTTCAGGCATAATCTTGAACATGGAAAAGGAGAAGTGTTTTATTTTCAAAGGAAAGCGAGCGATTCATAAAACATTTTATTTTGACGTTTTCTGGAGAATATAAAGGGGCTCATTGCTCTGATCCAGGCCCTATTTGCATAATTTTTCCTTCACTCACCACAGGTAAATCATGGTTAAATATTGAAGCATTTATCACCTGTGTGTTTTCAAGCCAAACTTGGTATGAGCACAGGAGAGAGGGTGAGACTTTCTCAAGCACAGGCATCAAACTGCAAAAATATTTTGGCCCTCCAGTTCTGCACTCCCAGAATGAAGATCCTGGTCAGCTCTGGGCATTTTCCTCCTCTCCTGGGAGGAAAATCCCCCTGGGATTGTTTTCCCAAGGAAGGCCCCAAAGCAGAGCTCTCACAGGGCTGGAATCCTGCAGAGAGTCCATCTGCACAGGGCTGAGCATCCCTCGGGACACTCACGGAAGTAAATATCAATAAAAAGAATATTTGGATGCTCAGTCACCCCCACACAGCCCCTGCCCTGCCTGCTGACCTGTTGTTGTCCAAGTTTATGGCTCTGTAATGCTGAGACATTTAATTTGGCTGGGAATTACTGGCTGCAGCCTCAGCTAATGGGAACCGAGGTGACTCCGCAGCAGATGCTGACACGGGATCACATCTTGTTGTTCAAGTTCCTGTTCAGCAACTCTACAGTATGTAAATGGTGGTTAATTAAAAATACATATTTTACACAATAGAAGCTCTCAGCCTTTCACAAGTGAAAACATGACAGAATAAAAAGTGTCTGTTCCTCTGTCCACTTCCATTCCCACCCCAAACCGTGGCTGGGGGCCAAATAAATAAGTGAAAAGGAGCAACGCTGCTGTTTGTCACATAACATCAAACATTTCCCTTTGTCTCATCCTCCCTTTTCCCTTCTGTTGTCCTAATAAATAAAATAACACTGTGGGGATTTGGATTTACAAACAAACCATGCCTGCAGTTGGCTGTGTCTCCTCGAGCAGCGAGGGAGGAAGGTTCTGCTCCTCAATAACCACGAGCACACAGAAAATGCATACAAATGATTGCAGCTGTCGCTAGCACGACTTAGGAGTAAATTCAGATGGCATGAAATAATATTCACAAACAGCTAATAGAATTTTAATGGCTGTAGAAAGAAAATAAAATGAAAGACACTGTATTTACTTGGGATATGAAGGGAATGCAGAGTGTGCCAGTGCAAGGAACGAGGCACTTCGGACCTTGCATTTTCCCACAGTCAGAAGTGGGCAAGGCCCCGTGGGTTTTATTTATGGGGAGTTTAAACAGCAATCAGAATCTGTGAAATGTTCAAGGGTGCATCTGCATAAAGTATGATGCTGGCATTATGCAAATGTCATGTATGATGAATGAAATGCATCAAATGTCTTGAGGACACCCAGATGTTAAAGCTACCGGGATGCCAGGAAACATGGAAGGAGGTGAAGAACATGATTTCTTCTTGAGTTAATTGATTCTCATGTTCCAGCATCACCTTCTAAACACTTCCAGTCAGGAAGCAAGCTCCAGTCACAGTTCACTTGTTGTGGTTGTCTTTCTCAATCATCATCCTCAGCCTCCTCTTCCCAGCCCAGTCCAAGAACCACCCCAGCCTTTAACGGGTAAGTGAAATCCTGTCCTCACACACATTCTGGTGTGAGTGCTCACTGCCCAGCAGCTACAGTTGGAGCTCTGCTTTCCTCACATTTTTGTTCTGTGGCCAAGGAAATGGGCAGCAGGGCCCTGCTCCAGCTCCCTGCAAGGGGCAGTGGGAGCTCTGTGGATGGAAGAATTCCAGCCCTGGCACGACACAGCGGCCCCAGAAGCACCGGGCAGATGGGGCTTTGCAGGGTGGCTCCTCCTTGTGGGTTTAGAAGTAGAGATCATAAAGGTCCATATGTGCTGAGCAGGGAAATTTATGGTAGAGTAAAAGCCTGTCCTATTAAAAGGATCAGAAGCTGTGCCTTTGACTTAATTTGGATGTTATTTCATGCCCTGCACTGAGCACATCCGGCCCCCTCACCTTGAACCTTGATATATTTTGTTATGCTTTCACCATACAGACAAAATTAAAACACCCTCAGCCTTTTCTCACTGGAGCTGAGGGCCCCACCCTGATGTCCCGGAGCTGGGGGGAATCATCTCCTGTTCAGCACCAAATTCTGCAGCTCGTGGTGCAAATGAACTCCCAGAAAACAACGGTTCACTCTCGTACCCCCCACACGAGGCCAAGCAGCAGAACCAGAGGCTGTTCAGGGGAAGGGCAAGGGCTCATCAAGGCTTTGCTGAGGGTGATGGATGAATAACTGCTGATTATCACACAGATTAGAGAGAATTTCTGCTGCTCTCCCTTGTCTTTGGGGCAGAGGGACGGCAGCCATATTCCCATCCTCTTACTGCTGAAGAAAACAAGAAGATTTATTGAAATGAACAGGGCCTGTCGGTGCAGTTTTCCATATGGCAGAGGAGGAGGAGGCTGCAGCAGGTGGGTCCCAGAGCAGATGCTGAGGATTCACACACAGCCAGGACCTGGCTCAGCCTGTCTCTGCTAAAATCCTGAACGTGCCAGCACTGGGAGCAATCCCTCTTTGGCCCAGAGGGGAAAGGTTTGGGGTAAAATGCCTAAAAGCGTTTAAGGAACTGACAAAGCAAATCCGTGCTTTGTTCTTTCCTGGGTCCAGCAGCTCTTCCTTGGAGGGGCTGCGGTTCCACCTGGCCAGGGTGGGATCCAGCCTGGGACCTCGGCAGAGCATCCCAGCATGGCCTGCGTTGGAAGGAACCTCAAAGGTCATCCAGTCCCACCCTGTGCCATGGATTCAGACAGGACTGCAGCTGCATCGCTCGGGGATGTGCTACCCAAAGTTATTTACTTGTTAACTGGGGCCTGGAATAAAACTGAGCGAGCTCATAATGAAGTTGGGAATGTAAATCTCAGTTAACTTCAGTGCTGCTGATCTTACTGATAGGGCAAATCAGCAACTGTCTGGCAATGACAGATTAAAAATGATAAGAATAATTTTACTATTGAGCACATCATTTGATGTTGTAAAAATGGGACTGTGAGAGCCGGTTCGAATGATGACTATTGAATCTGCTCTCAGTGATGGATCGCTTTTAAATGCACCAAACTTGCCCACCAGCTGAAATTCATAATAATTCTTGGAAATGTCCCTATTAAAGGAGCACTCACACATAAATACACGTTTTTGTCTGACAGGAGAAGTATTCTGCTTTAAATATCAATGTACATCCTCATACCTGCTCCTCAGGGCGGCTTTGGGGAGGGCTGGGGCTGTTCCCGTCCCTCAGAGCTCGCAGAGTCAGGCCCAGCTGGGTCCCTCCCAGCCCTGGTGCAGCCTGAGAGCCCTGAAAAGCCTGTCAGGACCCTGCAATCCATATGGAAGAGAAAAGCCAGGAATATCATTTTTCTTGCACGAGACACTCTCAGACAAAGTGATTAAAGCTCCATCAGTCATTTGCTGCAACAGGAATGCTGCCTGTGGAGGGGATCAATAGCTGCTGCTTCATACCAAACCCCAAATTCCCGGGCTCTGCTTGCAGGATTTTCGGCAGTGAGGGGCTGTTACCCAATGGCAGCGCTCAATTCCATTGACAGCTGCTCTTAAACGTTATGGATTCCCGAAGAGTTCGTGCAAATTCAGGTTGTAGCTGTCACTGGAACGCTGCTCCAGCCTCCCCGGGAGCACTCGTGGTTGAGAGTGAAGTGAGCACGGAGCTGCACATCCAGTGCTGGCTCCTCACAGCTTTTGTTGTTATTTTCCTTCTGCAAAAACACCAACCCAGGCTCCAGGAGTGGAGCCAGGGGGGCAGAGGGACCTGCACTGACGGGCCGGGTAGGGCTGGGGGCTCCCACACCGGCCTGGCTCAGCCGCCCAGCAGCAGGCTGGGAGAACAGCACTCTCCCACTGTGTTTGGGATGAATCCCAGACTGGTTTGGGTTGGAAGAGACCTGAAATTGCCCCTCCCTGAGCACTCCCTGAGCTCCCGTGGGCTCTGATGGAGCCGGACCTCTCCTCATGGGACAGCAAGACACAGCCAAAGGGACCTCCCCGCCCAGGAGCCACCTCTGATATCAAACCTCAACATTCCTGACTCAATTCCAGCCCGTATTTCCTCACTCCCGTTCAGCACTTGCATTTTATTTGTCATTAATAACACAAAGGAGGAAATATAGTGGCAATAAGATAAGAGCACATGAAATTGTTCTTCCTTTGACTCGGGACTTCCTCGCTCCTGGCTGATTTGTGGTGCAGCTCCCTCCATGTATTTCATGGGTGTGAGGCTGAATTTATGCTGCACTGAGCCGGGGCAGTGCTGAGAATGCCTCTCCTTCCCTCTCCTCCTCCCAGGGCATGAATCTTCCACCTCCCCGATGCCTCAGATATTAAACACATTATTCTGCCTTGATTGAATACTGGGGAAATTAAATTTCTGCAGTGCCTTACTCCTCTCTGATGGAGCTGAGCAGGGAATCTGCACCCGGGAGAGCAGAAAGGAAAGGGAGAAAGAAGAGAGGCTCAAGCACTGAGCGAACGAGTGCCCATTTTCACCCCCATTAGCAGTTTTAGGCCAGAGATGATAAATTTTAGCTTCAGTGGTGCAAATTCCAACATCTGCTCCATCACAGCCGTGTTGACAGGTGTGGTCTCCTGTTCAGCACTGCTGGGGAGCTGCCAGATGGACTGGATGGACTGGAGCAGCAAATAAAGGGTAAATCCCACTGGCAGTGGCAAGGGGCTGCTGAACTTTCCCTTTGTTTTCCCTCATTTGATTTCACATCTCCAGACTCTGTAGCACTCTCTCAACAGCATTTAGCGAGGAACCTCCTTCTCTTTAATCCTTTCTCTTATCTCCCTGGGGAAGATGAAAGCTAAATGATGTTAATCTGCTAAATATTTCTGATCACTGAGAGCGCAATAGAAATTACCACCCTGACTGGGAATTAATTGCAAAATCAAATGGGCCTGGAGAGGGATGTCAGCACCTGAACATCCTTTCTTCTCACACAGTGAAGGACAGCTCTGCAATTCAGGGTAAAACCTCCAAAAAACTGAGCATGAGATGGCTGGGCGATCACAGATTTCATTACTGGGAAGTCTGGGTGCTCACTAAGTTCAGTTGCACCAAGAATAAAGAAACTCTGGTACTGCTCCTGCACCTGCCAGAAACACAAAACTTCACCCTGGAAGGAAAGATCCAAAGCCACCAGAGCCAGTGGGGAGAATCCCATTTCTCCTGGGTGCTTTCCCCCAGGGCTGAATGCCCGGAACGAAGAATAGCAGGAGCGGGACTGACCCGCTCTGATGGGCTCACACAAACAGGGGCTCACTCGGGGAAATGACAGAGCCGGGCAAAAACTGCACCACGTTTCCACTCCAGAGCCTTTTCACTCCCTGTTCCCAGTGCCTGCCAGGGCCTGGCGAGCCCGCGGAGCTGGGATTTCTCTGCAAGGGCTGGTGACAGTGAGTGGTGCTCACAACTATTTAGGGAGGCAGTGCCTTCGCAGCCATCAGCCTCTCCAGGCTGAGGAGCAGCTTTCCAGGGCAAAACTCTTCAAGCACAGAACTTCCACGAGAAATTCTGTAATATTTGGCTTAAAAATATTAATTTGGGGAATAGGGAGGGGGGTTAATGAATTTCACACTCGCTAAGTGTTATCAGATTTTGGTGCCATCTGCTTCTGCTCAAGACAGTTTCCAAGGCGGTTTTGCTGTGCTGGTGAGAGACCACGGACAAGGGAGAGGAGCAACCTCCGTGCTTGGCCTCCCGGGGCAGCCTGGATCAACCCTCCCAGTCTGACACTGAATATATGTGCAGCCAATTTAGAAATAGCAGCAGCTTTTAACTGCTTTGGTGAGGGAAAGGGGGAAGGGGAATAATATCAGGGAAAAGAAAATGGTACATCATGTGGCAGAACAGATTCCCACTCTCACAAAGATTATTTTGCACTTGTTCTGTGCTGTATTCATTTTCTCTCTTCTAATCCTAAAACATAACGAATTAATAGAGGAATTGCTTCACCCACCAAAGCAACAGAACCAGCAAAATCCTCCCACCAACATAAGGCGGGAAGGAGGAGGCACATAAGGCGAGTTACTGCACATTTTGGAAGGAAGGAAGAACAGAACTGCTCGTATTAGAGACTTCCCAGGCCGGCAGCAGGGGCTGCGAGGCACGGCTGGTACAACGCCCTGGATGCTCGGCCCAGCGACGTGTCTGCACGGAAAGGCAGAGCTGCTCTTTGAGCAGGAGGAAGCCCCAGCTCGGGGAGTCGTTTTCCGAACGGGAGGAATTAAAACGGAGCACTCCAGGGATCGCCAGAGCAAATCCTCCCCTGGCCTGGCAGCCCCGGGGGTGTGACAGGATCCCAACTGAGCAGGGGTTGAAGCCCTTGGAGAGCCACAGCTGAGAGCCCAGGGAGGGCACCTGTAAGCCCCCCGTACTGGGATGGCGCTGAAATGTCGGAGCCCTCCGGGCTGGGAGATTTTTGCACATTTTCCTGCAGTCAGGAAACAGGTGACAGACAGGTGACATCACACCCCACACTTGGTCTGTGGCTGCTTTCTCGGGCACTTTGGCTCTGGTCACTCTGCACCCAAGGTTTGGTGCCCTGTCAGGGTCTGTCCCAGCTCTGCATCCACATTTTACCACAGGCAAGTTCCACAGATCCAGCTAAACGGCAGCTAGAGACACAAACAAATCCCACTTAACTATTTCTCACTTTAAATGTCCCTCAAAAGATCTCACCTGACCACTCACCCTTCCTTCAGTCCCCAGAAACCTGACCCTTGAGGCTGTGGAGCTGTTCCAAGTGCCAGTGGGGCCCAGCACACCCAGCCCAAGAAGGAAAACAGAATTCCTTGCTCAAGACAGCTCCAAGCCTGAGGGATTTTGCCAAAAACAGAGCCTTGACTGGTGCAAAAGGACCACACAAAGAACCCGTGGTGCCCTGCACCGGTGGGGTGCAATGTCACACGTCCTTTTGGGAAGTGAGAATGTCCATTTCTGGAGGAGCTGGGAAAGAAGCAACAGTTCTGCAGAGATTTGCTCGAAATACTGCGCACGAGGATTTCACAGAGAGCTTTGTGCTGTTGACCCCAGGTGGTACATCCATAACTCCTGCAGCACGGAGTGCACACAAACCTTATCTGGAGACATTAAAGAAAGCTGCTTGACATTGAAAATCAAATTGATTTCTTGCCAAGATTTCACAAGGGCATGTGTGACAGCAAATGACATGCTTAAGCCTTGCAAGAAGAAAATAAACATGTCCAATGCAAAAGCCATCAGTTTCTGTGCCAGCTTGAATTATGCACATCTGTAGTGATTTGACACCCAGCTTGCTTGGCAGCACAGGCAGAGTGTGCGTTGCCACAAGCTGAAAGAGATAAATAGGGTAGAACAGAGCTCGCTGCCTTGTAAAAGGCTGCAGAGAAAGCAGATTTAAGGAAATAGTGTCCACTCTCCTGCTTCCTCACTTTCTGTTCGATAACAGCTCCTTGGAGAGCTCTGCTGCTGCCCCTGCACTCTGCTGTGCAGTTCCTCCTCCTGCACTGCTGAGCAGTCACCTCCTGAGCAGGGCTCACTTTCTGCTTTCCTGTAGCTGGGGTAGAACTCCAAATCAGGCAGAACCAGCCTTTTACCCCAAAACCCAGGAATTTAGTGTTTGAAGGTCTTTGGTGGGCAGGATACCCAAAGTTCATTCCCTGGCTCCAAACCAGGCACTGGACATCCGCAGGGACACTGGACACAGAGTGACCTCCCACATCAAACTCTGGGGATTTGGGGTCCCTCTCACCTGTCCATTTCCTGGAAACCCCTGTTCCTGTGTGAAATGAGGTCAGCTGTCCGAGCTCCAAGCTCTGAGCTGAAGCCACGGAAGCAGAACTGCCCACGATGCCCTGCTGGGTGCCACCAGATCCCTCTGAGGTCACTTCTCTGGGAATTATTTGTCAAGTCCAAGCTGAGGCCCGTCAGGCCAAGCACCCAGGAATGGGTGTCATGCCCACACTGGGACCAGTGGCCTCTGGGGGGGCCACAAAAAACCCTTCCCATCTCAGCAGCTGGAGAGCAGAACCAAATGTCCGATCCCCTGCGCGCTCCCACCCCAGAGACCGACGGCACAGCCGCCTCCCGCCGGGCCTTTGCCGTATTAACATAAAGTTTCTATTGCACAGCAGTTTGATCCATTTGTGTTTACTTAACTCCTGTGTTCTGACAGAAGAAGATGGAGAATCTGCATAATTAATAATGACCCAAGCAATCTCCCTTAATGCCTGCTCTGAACCCCTGACTGTCCCTGTAACTGACGACATCCATAACAGCGGCAGACAGGGAACGGGCTCCTTCAGGCTGCTGAGATATTGCTCCCCTGGGATCAGCACGGGGTGCTTTTCAGCTCCAGCCATTAGCTGGAATTGCTCAGGTCGTTCATAAAACTTCTTTTCCTTTGCACAAAGGGAGCACAGAGGCAGGGCCGCAGCAGGGAGCTGGGCACGAGGATTAACTTCTTTTATGTATTTATATATATTTATATATTTATGTATTGCCACAGTGCTCCTGGCCCGAGCAGGCCTTCGGGTGCAGGATGGTGGCTTTGGGCAGCCCAGGTCAGGGACACCTTTGTGTCACCTCTGCCACCTCTGCTCCATGCTGAGAGGCTGCCCGAAAGCAAACCCCTGAGGGACAGGCAGGAGCGGTCCTGAGCCACCCCCAAATCGAAACATCCACAGCCCCTGGCCACAGGGCCCGTTGGAGAGAGGCCTGGGAGGTGTGGGGCTCTCAGCAGGCAAAGGCTTTGTTTCCTGCAAGGAAGTAAACTTGTAATTCCTGCTATCAGAACAACGCTCTTTGCCAAATCAGATGAAATGCTTGTAACAGGGGCTAATCAGATTCTACATTAATGAGAGAAAATATGAAGCTAATCAACATCCAGGCAGGTCTCTAGGCTGCAGGCCTATTAAACTTCATAAAAAATTAATGACTGAAAGAGCACAATCGTTTGTAAGGGGTCTCCAGTGGCACTGGGAGCTCCAGAGCCCCGGTCCCCTCTCATTACTCTGCATTAGCCTCACCCCAGCCCAGCTCTGCCCCTGCCCCCAGCCCCTGCCCAGCCCTCACTGCTCTGCTCCAGGACAGTCCTGATGGATTCGTCCCTCCTCACACCCCCTGCCCCACTTCCACGGTGGCTTTTCCATTGGAGTTAAGGACGTTTGTACCCCGTCACTCCTTGGATTGGGTTGGGAGGGACCTTAAAGCCCATCCAGTGCCACCCCTGCCACGGCAGGGACACCTTCCACCATCCCAGGGTGCTCCAGCCCCGTCCAGCCTGGCTTTGGACGCTCCCAGGGATGAACAGGGGAATTCTTTGTGATTCCCACAAGGTGGATCTGCAGGCTCCCACTGGAGCTGCTCCATTCCCGCTGGAACCCAGTCCCAGAGCTGCCGGCTCCCTGTGCCACCTCCAGCAGGTTGTGAATCACTAATAAATGCAAAAATGAAAATCATAATGCAACGAACTGTGCAAGAACGGAAACAAGGAAGGTTCCTCTGCCTTACATCTGTTGAACATAACAGGAGCCTCCGCTGATTTGGGCTGTTCCAGCCAAATTTAAAGCAGACAGGCTCAACCTGCCCGGTCCAGTCCCTTTTCTCACAGGCATTGTTCAGCTCTCACGTAATTGCAAGGTTGTGCACAACAGATCACTTAAAGTGATCCTCTGTTTTCAGTGTTGTGGAGGGAAAACAATCATTTCTTGGGTTTTTTGGCTGGGAAAATAAAAGACCATTAGAGCAAATCTTCAATATTTAATGCACTATGGAAATGAGATGTTTAAGTACATACGTGGTTCAGTGCAAGAGAAGGAGAGGAGGTGCACTCCCAGTGTGAGAAAGACATCTGGAGGACTCAGCAATCACTGTGTCAGCACATGGCTCTCAGCAGACCCCGAGGTTTGGGTCTGAAATCTCCCCGTGCCTCAGCGGCTGGCAGGGGCGCAGTCCTGGGGCTGCTTAGAGCCTGTGCAGCTGAAGGAAGCCCCTCTCGTTTGTTAATCAGGTTACAGGACTGGCATTCCTGTCCTCAGCACGGAGCGGTTTCATTTCCCCCACGTGGGGCTGCAGCCCACCAGTGGGAGCTCACTGCCAGCAGTGAACGGCCTGGAGGGAGCGAATCCCAGCGCTAAGCAAGGCTTAATCTCGGCACGGGGCACTGCGGACGAGGCCCCGCTCTCTGCTGCCCTGGACGTGCAGAAAGCCTTCACCCCGCACAAAGAAATGTCTGCGTGTGCCCTTTGGGGCAGCAGCAGCTGAGATCGGTTCTGGGCTCACAGCGAGATGCAGAGCGAGGCAAAGAGGGTTCTGTCTGACCCAGTCACACCAAGGCCCCACAAACCTGCTCCAGGAGCAGAGAGAAAGCTCCGATTATTCTGGCAGTTGAGCTGTAGGATCCAGGCCGTGTCCCCGTAGGTTTATTGGGACAAACAAGCTGTGGGTGCAGTCTCAGAGGTGCCTGGGTGAGGTGTGACCCCAGCTGGAATGATGGACTCGCCCTTCCTCTCCCTTCCCCTAAAGGATTTGAGACAAATTCTCACCTGGCAGAGGAGTCCTCAACTTCACATTTGAGACGCTGGGAGTCCAGAGGGTTGAATTTCACAGATGAAAGGAAGGAGCTTCTGTAGGTCAACGGCAAAGACAGATCTAAAATTCATCTTTCCTGACTAACAGCCTAAAGTGCCTCTGTTTAAAAAAACATGCAGCCCTTTGGAGATGCAGCTCTACCTCTCTCAGACCTCGCTCCTACCGAAGATAAACCCGAGATGAAAAATTTATTGGAATGCAAACTGTGCAGGTAAAGTGCTGGCTACGACTGCAAAGCAATAAAACTGCTCTGAATGTCTGCATCCCCTGCTCCTGCTCCCTCAAACTAAATACCTGGGATGTTCAGCAGCCATCAGCCCAACTCACCCGGACCTGATGGCCCCAAGCTCTGCGGAACAACTTGAAATGAATAAATCTTGATTTTTCTTTAATGTTTGATGCATAACATGGGAGGAGGTGATAAACTTGCCCCTGACTTAGACATAAAGTTGTCATCCCCGCAGCCAAATGGTCTCACCTCGCAAAAAACTGCAATAGGACAAAAAGAATCAGAGAATCATCGAATCCCAGAATGGTTTGGGTTGGAAGGAGCTTAAATCTCATCCAGTGCCACCCCTGCCATGGGCAGGGACACCTTCCACTATCCCGGGCTGCTCCAAGCCCCGTCCAACCTGGCCCTGGGCACTTCCAGGCATGAGGAACCCAGGGAATAACCTGTGCCAGGGCCTCCCCACCCTCACAGGGAGGAGTTCCTTCCCAATTTCCCGTCTATCCCTGCTCTCTGGCACTTTGAAGCCGTTCCCCTTGTCCTGGCACTGCACACCCCTGTAAATAATCTCCACCTGTGCCATGCTGTGGTTGGGACCTGTGACCCCTCTCTGGAATTTGCAGCTCCTTTTCCTGCACTGCTGTTTGAGGTTATTCTGTACCTGTGCCACTGATGGGCTTCTCAAGCACTTTAAATTCCTGTAAAATTGTATCATTTGGGTATTATTAAATAACAGGGGTGGGATCCCCCTGCCCACTGAAATACTGAGAAACCTCTGCTTTTAAAGAAAAGTAACTGTGATTTATCAGCCCTTGTGGATGTGCTGGGTTCAAAAAGGAGAGAACAAAGCAGGTGGGAACAGGCGGTGGCAGCTTTTGATGACCACACAGAGAACACAACATCATTAACAAGACAGATGCAACCTTTCCTCTAATTTTTTATCCAAGTTGTCTCTTCCAGGATCCCACTGTCTGCAGCGCAGGGGAAGGGGCTGTGTGATCTCACATGAAGGGAGGAGGCAGGAGCTGAAAAGAGCCCTGAAAAAAGGAAATAAATCGATGGCTTTGGTCCCCTTATTCTGAACTTTTCCAGGCAGGGTGTATTTACTGCTGGATCTCATCCTGTTACTGATACTCACTTGGAATGCGCTGAGTGGAATCAGCTCATTAGAAATCCAAGCAAGGCATTCATGTGGTTTTTTCTTCTCTTTTGGGAATCCTCTCCTGTGTAAATAAGACACATAATAACCCTTCTCTGCATTTTACACGTGTGCGCAGCTTTTCAGCCATAAATGTCACAGTGCTGCTGCAATTATCCCCATTTTCCAGGAGGAAAAAAGGGAGCACAGAAGGGTCTGATCCACAAACATTGGCTGTGACAGCTAAATTTGGATGCTCGTGCGCAGGGCGATTTTCAGCCCTCCCACCCTCTCCTCTGGAACAAGGAGGGATCAGGGAGCAGCATCCAAACCCCAGTTCCTGCGGTCCTGGGGTCAAAGAGGGCGCAGGGACGGGGGGGAGGTCCCTGCTCCTGGACAACAAGTGACAGGGTAAGAGGAAAAATACTTAACTTGGGCCAGGGGAGGTTTAGATCAGATATCAAAGAAAAAAAACTTCCCGGGAAGGGTTGTAAAGCACTGGAAAGGTCCCTCAAGGACCTCCCTGTTTTCAGCTAACAGTGCCTGGGATTGAGCTCCATTTAATTTCTGAATTTACACAAAGCCCCTGTAAGTGATTGTGATTTTCCAGTGGAAAAACAGGGTCTCGCTGTATCTAACCCCCGGAGCATTTTAATCTTTAAATCAATAAAATCCATTAAACAAATTGCTCTCCCCCCCCTCTCTCCATGCATCCCATCCAAAGTGAGCGGGTTTGCCATTATTTATTTAATTTGGAGCACGTTCCAGAGCTCTGCTGATGGATTGAGCACTTCTGCTGGTGCAGTTCAGCTGTCGGAGGGCTGCAGCAAAAATCACAGTTTCAAACTTTGAATGGAAACAAATGGCCTGTAAATGCAGTGCTCGAGGAGGGGGGGGGGGGAAAAAACCCACTCCACAAAAAGCCTGGAATGTTTATGGGTTTTAGGCTTCATGCTCTGTATGTGCAAATCAGAAGTAATGATTAAAAGCAGCTCCTCTCTTTGGAAAGGTTAAGTGTCTCATCTCACACAAAGGAACTCTGTGTACCAGCACTCTCAAATCCTGGAGTGATATCAAGTGCTGGAGTCTTGATAGCAGAATATTTAGTGATAAAGAATGAATATCAGGGAGGATTGAAAATATGGAGAGCAGGCAGATGTGCTGCAGCACTTGGGACTGTATTGACAACACGGAGTTGGAAATTCACCCAGTGGAGAACTGAAAAAAGAGAGAAGTAGTTGGGGATGGATGTGTTTAGGTGAGGGTGGATCTTTACCAGGCTGGGGAAATAAAGGGATGGAAATATTTCCCATCTCCCCTCACAAGGAACTCCTGCTTTGTCTGGGTACAGACGGACCAACAGACAAAATCTCTTGGAAAACTACTGTTGATGTAACAGGGGTTCATTTAATCTGATTTTTCTGAGGTTTTGGAAGGCAGCAGGAGCCCCTCCACTGTCAGGGTGAGGGTGAAGCTCAGGGCTGGTTTCTCAGGCTCAGCCCTCAGAGCCAGGATTGCTGAGGGACTCTGCTCCAGCTGAAGAGGTTGGCAAATTACAAACTGAACATTTTGTGATATATTTTAAAAGGATTGTGGGTCTGGGACACTGAGTCATGAAAGAGAAGGAGGACTCTGTGCCCAAGTTCGGGTGTGAAGCAGTGAGAGATTTCCCTCTCAGCAAAAAACTCCCTGGGACAGAGATTTCCGTCCTGGGAGTGAGAGAGGAATGGGAGAGTTCCCTGAGTCTCTAAATATGACATTAAGCAGAATGGGGAGGAGAGGGAAGGGGCTGGCAAGAGGCCATAATGAATTTTCTGACATTTGGAGAGCTGTGTCTTTGGGTCTGATCTGTCTGTGAGGAAACACTCCACAGCCCTAAGGCGATGGAGTATTTAACCAGGCTCTGATAGCCAGGCAAGTAACAACTCACTCTGCCTCTGACTCGACAGAACAACAAAAAAGAAAAAAAAATTGTTAAGGGCTTAAAATTAAAGCCTTGAAGCATTGTCATAACAATGAAAGCCCGGGTTCGGTGCTTTGGCATTGTAAGAGCAGGGTTAAAACCCTGAGCTCTGCTCATTTGCAGGCCAGAACTCTGCCTGCTGCTTTGGGGAGAAGGGATGTGGAGGAAGAGGCTCTCTGCTGGCATGGGAAGGGAAAAGTGATGGGAAGGAAGCACGGGCTGCTGAGGAATGTGGAGAACATGGATATGGAATGTGGAGAATCAGCATCAGGGGGAGCCGGGGGCTGTGGCTCTCTGGTGTTGGGTGCTGGCAGCGGAATTTGTGTCTGCGGCTGCATTTGGGGTCGCCTGCGAACAGCCAGCCAAGGGCACGGCCAGGCCGGGCCCTCCAGGTTTCCTGTCCAGCGTTCCCAGCAGAGACCTCGCCCTCACAGTGACTTTTTCCAGGGGAACCGTCCCTGCCACCTCGTTTCTCTGTGTCCTGGCGAGGAGAGGGCAGGGAAACGCTTTCCTTGTCCTCGCCGATGATGAACCCTTGCAGAGCTGATCTCCCTTAACGAGTCTGACGCAGAAGCACCTTCCCCCAGCAGCAACGCCGAACCCCACGGGCTCTGTTTGGGTTCCTGTGGAATGGGAAAACCAAAGGAAACAGCCGGAGCCAGGAGTCTGAGCAGTCACAACGTGAGGAGCAGCAGCCACAGAAGCAACCTCAGGGAAATTTCCCCCTCTGGCCACAGGAGAGCTGCCAGCAGAGAGGAACAGGGGAGGTTTTGTGGAGGATCCTTCACTCTGCCTCCCTGGACGTGTGAAAAGCTCGAGGAGCACGGGGAACCCATTCAAACAGTGTTTAGCGAGATAATTGCAGCAGCTAATTGCCAAATAATAATAATAAAACATCTTGAAGTTTGCTAATGGAGGGGTTGAAATACTGTAATTCTTAACAGACAGCAATTAATACAGGCTGGAGTATCCAATAAATTAAGAGACCTCATCCATTCTGTTCTGGAACCACATGATGACATTTTATATGATGACAGCTCTGCTCAGAAATCAGAGATGTCTGGAATTCTTTTATTTTTATGGGGACAGACAGACATTCTCAAGTGAAAGTTAAATGAAGTTAGAGCCCTTCTGTAAACAGTTTGCAATCCCTGTATTCATTAAAGTCAGAAGAAATTGTGCTGTTAATCAAGTCTTCATTTTAAAAGGATCAGAACTGGACCTGGCCTATCGCCCTCCCTCTCTCCCTACTTCTCCAATAATCACAGATCAACCTTGTGCAAATTAAAGCCTGAATTTGGCTTTGTGTTTAATTGAGTTCTGCTCAGCTCTGGCCTTTCAGCCACAGGATCATCTGCAAAGTGTGACCAGGAGATCTGGGGGTGAATTTTGAACTCTTCCTTTGCTCCATGGTGCAGGGTATGAGTCCTCTCTCTTCACAGAGTTCTATTTGCATCAGATACACATTTTCTTGCACCATCTGAAGCTGATGAGCACACTCCACACTCCAACAGCAAATCATGAGTATCTCAGGGCTGGGTTTTCAAGGCCGTTGTTCCAGGCAGTGTCACGGAGGTTCTTCACTGGGAAGCCAAACCCACCAAAGCAGGCTGGCACAAGTCCCAGATTCCCGAAATTTCTGTCTCAGGGTCCTCGAGGTGTCAGAGCTGAAGGGATCTCACAGGGCACAGCACTAAAAGCACCCGAGCAAGGTTCTCTAAAGACAGAGTGTAAAATTCCCTCTCTGCACAGAGCGACTCCAGCGGCAGCAGCAGAGCCCGGACACAGCTCTGGGGGCGATCAGAGCCCGCGGATGAGGAGGAGCGGAGCTGAGCCACCAGGCCGGGGTTCTGCTCCACCTGCAGCACTCCCTCGCTCCTGAGCCTTCCCTCGCTGCAGAACCAGCTGCCAACAATCCCAAGGAAACCATGGATGAGCCTGAGCTGTCACTGCTCCCACCCTCCCGTCCCTGCTCTCAGAACGAGCAGTCTCACAATGAAGCCAGAGTGTGGCTGGAATTTGTTAAGGGCTGGGGGTGGAAGTTTGGCCCTGGCTCTGTGCTGGTGCTGAAGTGTCCCCTGTGTCCCCTCAGCCCTGCTCTGCTGCCTGCGAGCACCCTCGGGGCCAGGAAATGGCACATCCCTGGCTCGGGAATGCAGAATTCCTGGCTGCTCCTGCTTGGGCCTTGCTGGCTCAGATATTCCATTTATTCCTTCAAAGTATTCCCATTTTACTACAAGGCCACCAAGAAGATGCTCGCTGGGGGGAGGCAGCAGCTCCTCATGCTGCAGCAACAGCTCCTGAAATGCCTTCAGCATCTCTTCATCTGCATCTGAAACGTCTCTTTGGAGCTGCTCCCGGTGCTAACCCCAAGCACACCCGTGTTCGACAGGAACCTAAATCTGATCTCTGCCATCCTGGGCAGAACCGAGTGCTTGGGGGGGTTAATTTTAAACAAGAGCAGCGTGGGGAGGGATTTTCAGGGATGGGCTCTCTCTCTGAAAGGTTGGAGCAGGCTCAGTGGCTGCCACTCGTGGAAATTAAAGGTTAAATTTAGCCAAAAAAGGGAAATGGTCTCTTCCATCAGTGAGCATTCGACTGCAGTGACATAACAATGCCACAAGAGCAATTTCATTCTTGGCATATTTAGAGGTGGCATTAGGGAGTGCACCAAGGTAGCAATTTTCTAGATAATCAACTTAATGTCTTCATTCTAAGTGCGTTTATATGTGTAAGTTAATTAGGGGAGTTAATTTTCACAAATGGCAGAAAATCTGCATTTTTTCCAGTAAGCTTTTGGTTTATGGCAGTTCCTGATTCAGGGGAGCTGGGAGAGACAGCCTGAGGCTCCTGTCACAGTCACAGCCTGGAGCAGGGGCAGATCCAGCCCCAGCCCGGGGTTTGGGGCTCCTGCTGCCCAATCCAGGCACCTCTGGGGCCGAAGGGAGAACTTTCCCTGCAGCAGATCCCAGAGGTGTAGAGAGCACTGATCCAGCCCTGACAATCCTGCACCAACCGCAGGGAAAACTGGTGCTGGTGAAAAGGAGAAAACAGAAATAGGAGTGAAGTGACAGAACCACGGAATGGTTTGGGTTGGGAGGAACCTTAAAACTCATCCCATCCCACCCCTGCCCTGGCAGGGACACCTTCCACTGTCCCAGGCTGCTCCCAGCCCTGTCCAGCCTGGCCTTGGGCACTGCCAGGGATCCAGGG
Source organism: Rhagologus leucostigma (assembly GCA_013397725.1). NCBI lineage: Eukaryota > Metazoa > Chordata > Aves > Passeriformes > Rhagologus > Rhagologus leucostigma. The sequence continues at coordinate 1,163,227 of VZTD01004029.1, forward strand.
ACAGCCACAGCTTCTCTGGGCACCCTGTGCCAGGGCCTCCCCACCCTCACAGGGAAGGATTCCTCCCCAGTATCCACCCTAAATCTTCCCCAGCACAACACCACGATGATGGGCTGGAGGGAAAAATGCAAGAAAGGACCACAATGAACGACTTTGCAATTACCTCAAACTCTTTATGGCAGAATTCTGTAAAAGAGATAAAAGCAGACAGTGATATCTGGCCTCGGTGAAGCAAAAGGGAATTTTACCACATGCTTTAAAAGGCCTGGAATTTCAAATGGAGTCTGTAAAAGTTAAATTGCTCTGAATAGCAATGCCGTCTGTCCAAATTTAGCAGGGCTATCTGAGCCCACAGCAAGTGCACATGGATTAAAATAATGACTCCTTCCCACTTTGGAAAGCGTTAATGCCTCAGGTTGAAAAAGAAAGGATTTTTGGTGATTGCCTTCACTCACAGCCCTCTGAGGAGCTCTCAGCATCGCTCCTGCCCATCCTCCTTCCTGCTGGACTTCTGCATATTTCCCTCCACGTGTCCCCTTTGGCCCCATTTTCATATTCATTTCATTTCATTTCACAGGGGACAATGGCTTTAGGATGAAGGAGAGTAGATTTAGATGGGACATTGGGAAGGAATCCTTCCCTGGGAGGGTGGGGAGGCCCTGGCACAGGGTGCCCAGAGCAGCTGTGGCTGCCCCTGGATCCCTGGCAGTGCCCAAGGCCAGGCTGGACGGGGCTGGGAGCAGCCTGGGACAGTGGGAGGTGTCCCTGCCCATGGCAGGGGTGGGATGAGATGAGATTTAAGGTCCCTTCCAACCCAAGCCAGTCTGGGATCCACCCAAACAGGCTGAAACCCCGAGCAGGAGGGAGGAGTTTGCTGTTCCTGCAGCAGATGAAGGATGCAAATGTGCAGCCTCAGAGGAAGGCAGGAGGAGAGGCAGCAAAGCTGTGTTTGTCCCTGCTGTGTGGAGTGGGAGCTGCTGGTCCCACGAGCAGCACAGCCACGCTGGGCCCCGCGCTGTGACATCCTGCTCTGCCTTGGTGTCTGTGCGGGCACAAGGGGGTGAACACGGCATATGGAACCCTGGTTTCCACATTTGCACTGTTCCAGCCGCCCTGGGTTTACACCCAGCCATTGTTCTCCACGTGAAATGCCATCGTCTGCACGTTCCCGGTGCAGCAGCGCCGCAGGAGCCCAGGTGCCAGCACCACAGTCCCGAGGAACGACCGCTTCCCAGGAAAGGCCGACCCCGTTCTCCTGAGGGGAACAGCTCCTGCTCTGTGTAGAAGGGCCTGACCCAGGAGCAAACCTTCCCTTGGTACAGGCTGTGTCTGCACTGTACCTGTTGCAAAGTGGTAGTAAAATGTTTGTGAGTTACTCACACCCAAACACCCCGCTGTGACCGAGGCCAGCACCTGGGACAGAAGGGAGGACGGTCACGGAAGGTTTTGCTGGATCTTACGGGACACAATTTCACGCTCTCTGGGAATTTAAAAACCTCTCACGTATCAGTGAGTCAGCTCCTGCCTGTGAGCAACACCATCCTGTGGATCTGGGGAGGAAGAGGCTGCCGGAGCAGCCACCCTGGATTTTGAAGAAGTTGTTGCATTTTGGAGGAGAGGATGGGAGCTGGCAGAGCAGCCAGGAGCCAGCTGTACCTCAGTGGGCACAGCTTTCCAAACCCTCCCACCCTCTGGCTTTTCCAACGTATTTCCCACCACGCAAAATGGAAACCACGGCAAGAGGGGAAATAAAAGAGATGGAGAGCTGCTGCTGCTTCCTGCCAGAGCTGTGAAACAGGAGGGATTGAAGCACAGGCTATTCTCTATATGAAATAAACACCATTAAGGTATCCATTAACCTATGTGAGCCTTCAATTAGATCAGTAATGCTTTGAGGGAAGAACTGTTTCTGATGTATGCTTAGAGTGAGTAATGAAAGATTGGCCCCCAGGTACTACAGCCCTATCAATAATAAACATTATTACTAAATAATAGGAATGAAGACTTGGAGTTAATATTTAAAATGTGCATGAGACCAAGGCATGCCCAAGCACATTTCACGCTTATTTTAATTGCCACCAGACAAATAGAACGAGGATGGCTGTTCACTCCAAAGGGTGTGATTCTGTTTTGCTGAAGCACTCAGATTTTAGCGTGCTATTGTTAAGCCTATTTGGAGTAAATTGTGGGGAGAATTGCAATGAGAGCTGCAGTTGCCTAGCAAAGGTCTAAGATTTCCATTTAAAATTAATGTGAACTGTTTCTCTGAATCTGACATATGGGCTCTGAGAACCCCTGCCAAGATGTCAAGAGCTAGACTGCTCCCCCTCCAACTCCGAAAAAACGCTGGAGGCAACTTTCTCCTGGTGTTTGGGCGTTTGGCTCCAGTGCCAGACAAAGAGACAGAGAACCCTCCTGCGGTGGGGCTGCACGGCCGGGCAGGGCACAGACCCCAGAGCTGGCAGGGGACAGCGGCTCTGCTCCCTCCCGGAGCAGGGACTGAGCCTGAACACCTCGGGGGAGGCTTCTCAGCCTCTGCCTTGCAGCGATGTCACCCTCAGGGTGTCACCCTGCCTCACCTCCTCGTCCCGTCAGGTCAGTGGACTGGAGCCTCGGCCGCCCCTAAAGCCTTGGACTCTCCCCAAAAACCAGCAACCAAAACCTCTCTGAGCAAACCCAGCCCTGCCTGAGCGGTGGCCAGGGACCAGCAGGCAGACCAGGAAATGCAGGTCACTCTCAGTGCCTCGCTCTGGGACCAGCACAGACAGGAGCAGCAGCTGCCGGGCTGTGACAGACGCGTGACCTGTGGTCACAGTGCTGGCACCGAACTGCTGCCAAGAGGAGTTTGGGAAGTGCTCCATTGCTGCAGGAATGGCCACTGAGTGCCCCGTGGGGCAGACGGATGGAGGGCAGTTCTGTTCCCACTGAATCCCTTTCCAAACCTCTCAGCTGCTCCAAAGGCTTTTTTTAGGGCTTTTTGGAGCCCCCAGGTTTTGCTCTGAACAGGGGCTTGGCTGCAAGGGGAGGTTCTCTGGCACCAGGCAAGCTGGGCTGCTCCCCAGTCAGATCCCACTGTTCCCACCATCATTCCCAGTCCTTCACAGGCACAGCAAAAGCTCTTCCAAACCCTCCAACTCCTCGCCTCCCTCATTCACATTCCACTCCACCAGATCAGCTTCTGCTCTCCCCTTCCTTGGATACCTGAGCTTGCTCAGCATTTGAGAAAGTTCATTTCTCTTTAAATAAATCCCTCTTCTCCTCCACTACAAAGCAAGCAGATTTCTATTTGGTTTGCTTTCTTATTCTTTTTTTTTTTCCCCATTTCCCAAATTATACCCTTTTGGATAAGTGTGAAACTCTTTTCAGTGAAACACGGGGGCAAGAAGAGTGAGATCTGCCAGGGGTTACACAGACTCACAGATTAAACTGGCTCCAGAGGCAGCCTGGGGAAGGGGAACCACAGAGGAGGGGGGACAGGAGAAAATAAGGTGTCTGAGGGATAAAGAATAGGTTCTAAATTGCAAGGAAACAATGAAGATACTAAAAATGGCTCTGAAAAGACAGAAACGAATGCTCAGCTTCCCACACCATCTTTAGGATGCTGAAGGAAGTTCACAAACGAGACAAGATTGTCTCTGGATACCGAAGGCTCCTGCAAGACACAGACCAGGCTGCTCTGTGCTGGTTTCCCATCCCTGAACTGCACGTTCCCCCGGAGCCTTTGGCCAAAGCTCCATCCTCCTTCCTGGCTGGAGGGACCCTGCCCAGCTGTGCAGGGACACAGCCAGGTCTGTGCAACTGCAGCTGCAAACTGAATTCCTGAGGTAGATTCGGAGCTATTTGGGACCAGAACTTGTTTTCATTGTCCTCTCCACAAGCACAGCCCGACATGGCCCTGGTGTTCACAGGAGCCTCCTCAGGACCGGACAAGAGCAGTGAACCCTGAGCGGAAGTAACTATTCCAGTTCCTTCTTTTGGGATGCCAACACTGCCTTTAATGGCTGAATCCTGTATGGAAGTGGGAGGAGAGACAAAACTGAATTGAAAAGAAGGAGGAATCAGAAGAAAAATCCCAGAAATGCTTCTCCTGTGCACTTACAGCTCCAAAGCAGCATTCCAGGTCCTGCCTGGCACAGCACGGGCAGAGCTCAGGCTCTGCAAACAGCAGGGGACCGGCCCAGGTCCTGGGGAAGGGAACTGAAACAGGATCAGAGGATGGGTTGGGTTGGCAGGGACCTCAGAGCCCGTCTCATTCCATCCCATCTCATTCCATCCCATTGCCACTGTCCCAGGTTGCTCCAAGCCTCATCCAGCCTGGCCCTGGACACTCGCAGGGATGGGGAGTCCCCGACCTGCCTGGGCACCAGGAGAGTTCCCAGTGCCGTGAGACAGGATAAACCTGACACGGGATTCCCTGGCTCCACTGGCACCTGCAGGGAGGGAGGGCTCTGAGCCACCAGCTCTCAGTCAGTGCCACCCGCGGCTCCCCAGCCCCTCTGCTCTGTCCCCTTCTCCTGGCTCAGAGCCCGACTGGTGGCAGCCCCAGTCAAACTGCGCTCCCAGCCAAGGCCTGGGAGGCTCCACGTGTGTCTCAGTCCCACTGGGAGCTCTGGGCCCCGTTCCCTGGCTCCCAGACAGACACGTGTGGCAGAGTGGCTCAGGACACGGCTCTGGAGACAGCGTTCCCCGTGGAGAGACGCACCAGGGAAATGTTTTCCGGTGGTGGAAATAGTCTGGAAGAAGAAACAAAACATGCAGACACACACAAAGACGTTGGCTTTTTTTGTTTAATCTGACTTGGACTCTGCTGAATTGGTTCATTGTTTGTGGGGGAATCTGAGCAGAATTAATGACTGGCGCAGGCAGGAAGAGGCACTGTTTGCAAATGCAGTGGCCAGACATTCTCCAAGATCTGTAATCTAATTTAGCTTGGAGAGTTAATGATTTTAATGATTTGTTGTGATCTCAAAACAACTGTTAGGAGATAAATCTACATCATTAAACCTATTATGATGTTTTGCTTCATTTAGCAAATGGTGTTTTTTGTTCTGAAGACGCCCACATTTCAAACAAGCAGAGGGGTCAGCTGCTGATGGTGAGGAACAATTTATTCCCAGCTCCCTTGGAGACTGAAACGAAAGGTGTCCTTGGGAAAAAAATAATTCCTCACAAATATTATTGACTGTTTTATACACAGCAGGCTTTGCTGGGGCTGTGGTGAGTGTCAGTGTGAGTGCCTGGGACGGACCAGACGAGATTCCTGCAAACGGCCCCTGATGTGAATTCCAGGTCCTTCCCAAGGAATCCCACGGGACTGCCAAGCCCTGGGAGCTGAGCCTTCGGGCACCCAGCAATAGCAAGAGAGAGATGTCAACATCAAGGAGCCTTTTAGGAGCTGCTTAGGGTGGGGAATTTCACTCCTGGTTTTGGAAAGACAGGTCCACATCCCAAAGCACGGCGGGCCAGGAACCCTCCTCCTGCAGGACGTGTCCACGGGGAAAGCAAAGAGCCACTGACGGATCCCACACCCCACACCTGCCACTCCAGCTCCTCCTCCTGCCCTGCGCCTCCCCTCTGCTCCAGGACCCACCTCATGGAGTCATGGAATGGTTTGGGTTGGAAGGGACCTTAAAACTCATCCCATCCCACCCCTGCCCTGGGCAGGGACACCTCCCACTGTCCCAGGCTGCTCCAAGCCCCGTCCAACCTGGGCCTGGACACTGCCAGGGATGGCGAGCCCACAGCCTCTCCAGGGAGGGTTCCCTCCTCTCCAGGAAGGAAAGGTTTATGCAGGACTGACACGAGAAACGTGCATTTAATTCCCCCGAGAGTGACTGATCCCCCTCACTCTCCCACAAACACTGAGCATGATCCTTCCACCCACTGTGGTGTCACTGTGCCCTTCCATCACAGCTTCCACCAACCTGTTCTGTCCCAAAGCCTTTTGTGCTGGCTGGGAAGAGGGTGGAGGACAGAGCAGAGAGGGCTCTGTGCTTTCTGCCTTTCTGTGCCAGTTATTGACACAGCAGAGAGCAAACAATCAGCCCCTCTCCCCTGCAAGCTGGAGAAGTCTATTACGATTTGACTGCATTTGCCTAAGCTAAATATTTTATACATTTCAAATACGGTGCAAAGAAAAAAAAAAATATTTCTGTAAACAGCAATGTCTGATTTTTTCCTTGCTCAGCTGCTTTTTCATTCCCTGGGCAGGCAGGAATATTTTGGTTCTTCACTCTCATTCAGCAGCCACCCCCAGGACCCTTCAGCCTGGCTGGAGTGTCTGCCTGGCACAGGGAAACACGGGGGATGAGGAGGGAGAGGAATGCATTTGTTTGTTGTGGAAGCGAAGCACCCACTTGGGCCTGAGCTCTGTCCTTGGAGCCTTTCTAATCCCCCACGCTGCCTGGAGAGCACGGACTCGTCACTTTAATAACCCAAAGCAAATAAAACCCACAGAAAATTCCTTTCCGTTGTGTTTGTTTGGGGGAAGCTTCTTTCTTCAGCTCTGAACATGGGGAATATATTTTATTACCCACTGAGACATCTCCAAACGCAGCAATTGAACTGCACTGGGATAGAAAGTCATGTCCTGCCCTTGTGCACGGCTTTCGTCTCCAGAGATTCCTGTTTCTATCCAAGGGAGGAGGCTCTGGAGCCCTGCACACACCCCCTGTGCTCCAAACACACAGAGAAGGCTCTGAACTCCTGGAGATCGTCCCCACCTGGGTGGCAGCTGCTGTCTGACACTGGGCTGCAGCTCCAGACCACCTTGCATTCCCTATTTTACGAGGAAAACCTCAAAGTCCATAAAACCCCCAAACTGGGACGCTCGTATTCCATATGGGAGGGCGAGTAAACAAATCACCCTGCCAAAGAAACAGCGCTTTTCAAACTTGGGTGGGAGCAAATACTTGTACAAAATAGTGGAATTAGGGGATTCTTTCTAATCCAAAGCTTGGAAGTTCAAGGTCATTTTGGTGCATCCAAGCCTTTCCTCAGCACCGAGCCATTAAACTCTCGGTGGGCATCTGGGCACAGAAGACATCTGGTGCCACACTCGAATCAGTGCGTGCAGGTGACACAAATACAGTGAAAATGTGACGGTTTCATGGTGCTTGTGCCTGCCCAGCAGAACCCCAGCGAAGGTGGGGTGCTGTGCTTTGTGGGGACACTCCCACGATTTCCCATTTTCCTGTCCATCGTTCTGGCCACCATTCCCCTGCCAACTGTTGCAGCCATGCCTGGCTGTGCTGTGATATTTGGAAAGTGCCCTCCAGGTAGAACAAATGTTGGTTTATTTGCTGGGTGGAAATTCGTTAAATAAATCATAGATTCATCGTGGCAGAGGAAATTAGCAATAAGCTGTGCCTGGAAGGTTGGACATATTGTACTTCAAAATAAGCAGGAGGCCACTTTGCAATTCAAAGGAGATATATTGGGAAATGGGAAGGCACATCTGTTAATCATTTTTCCCAATACCCAAAAGGTCCCAGCAGAGCCCTGCTCCAACACCGAGTGCCTGTTTTAAATTAACTTCAATGCCACCTCTGCCAGGAGAAAGGCTTGGGAGCTTTTTCTGTGGAAGCTCTGATGTCCTTGGCTGTGTTGGGAGCAGGGCTGTGCTTTCCATGCTGGGGGAGTCCCACATTATTATTATTATTATTGTTGTTATTGTTATTGTTATTGTTATTGTTATTATTGCACTCCCCTCTCTCTCGGCAGCACCGCGGGGCGTTACCAGCCTGGCAGGGGTGACATTTCACAGGGGCTGTGGCCTGGGGTGCTCTTTATTTGGCAATTACTCACGAGTTTCCCTAGAAAAGAACCCATGGAACGGCTGTTCCTGAGAGCTCCCTCCAAGTGACATCTGATGAATTCAAATAACGGGTTTGAGCACTGCTAACACTCCAAACATTTTTACATTTATTACAACCTTTACAAAGCCTTTGTTCCTCTTCCCGATTTTCACAACCCTGATCTACCTGGAAATATTTGAAGCAAGCATTTGAAAAGGGTGCTGGAAGCCTAAAGATGCTTTGCCTGTGTTTGGGGTTGCTGTTGGTATCAAATGTTCTTCCTCAACAAGGGAGATGAGCCAGGGACTGTTCCCTCAGCAGCTTTTGGGTCAGGCAATGGATTTGCATTTTCTCACCTCCAGTAACGGGTGAAATCAGAAGAACTTCAGGTTCTGTTTTCACAGAATCACGGAATGGGTTGGGTTGGAAGGGACCTCAAAGATCTTTTAGTTCCAAGCCTCTGCCCTGGGCAGGGACACTTCCACTGGGTCATTTTATGGAGAGCGAGACTTTAACAACCTAAGGAAAAACCAGAGTCCATGACAGGCCTGGGCATGGAATCCTCCCTCCCCATCCCCAGTGCCAGCTCACACACGCGTTCGTCACCCCTCCCACAGTCACAGGGCTCCTTCTCAGATGACAGCCAGCAGCTATCATTATTTTTTTCACCCTTAAACCACCCAGAGAAGGAAAAAAAGGGTGAAAGAAAGGCCAGCGCAAGTTCAGCTGAAGCAGAAGTGATGCTCGTCGCTGCAGGGCAGTTTGAACTGAACTCCAGTGTAGTTTAGATAAACAAGGATTAATTATCTTTCTGTTAGTCTGGGAGGCAACTGATAGCACACATAATTAAATTATTTTGCAGTTACTGTTTTCTGAGTGCTTAACCAAGATGCAGCATAAAGGTAGAGTTTTTTTTAATATCTTGCAGAACAGTTTCATGTTCAGAATATTTTGTTTTACTGTATTAGCTTGTGTAAGCTGTGGCACTGCATGTTTCCCTTTGCTTTTATTTGCCCATTGGGTCGTTTACTTATTGGAATTGAAGTCAGAAGTGGTTTGCTCTCCCAAACAGCTCTGAATTTCTAATAAATATGTAAATAATATATCTCTGAGCTGTTGCCCTTAGCATTTGTTCGTACATTATCCTCGGCAGTGGTTAGGCTGCTGTGAACACACGCTTGTTTTACTTGGAAGGAATATCCGTGATGGAAGCCGTGCTCGGAGTCAGGGGTGCTTCCCCGCACTCTGCTGGGGCTGCGGGGAAGGAACAGCCCCAGAGAGATGAGGAGGGGACGGAGAAACTGGGGGACAGCAGAGGCCAAACCCCTGAGAGTTACCCGAGCACAGGGGACCTGCCCCACTCACGTCCCAGACAAATCCTGATTATTCCAACAAGCAGGAAAAGCTGACCCTGAGATGAAGCGGTGCTGCCACAGGGGGAAGGGGAATTTCAGCAAGGCCTGGGTTTTCAGCGGTGTCTGCATCCCCTTGCAACACCCTCAGCCTCCCAGTGAGATCCCAGCAGGGGCTGCCTGCAGGGACTGGGAGCACTGGTGGGTGCAGGCTGGAGCTCAGCAGGGAAGGGAGCAGGGCCACGCTGAGAGAGGGACAGGGGATGTGACAGCCCAGGGGCGGGGGGCATCAGCAGCAGGGTCTGGGGGAAGAGGCTGATTCTTCGGGGCACGGTGGGACCTCGGGATAAATGAGATGTCTGGAGATGAAAGCTGTGCCAGGCAGAAACCGCAGCCACAGGGAAGGAGGGAAACATCACATGGAATGCAGAGGGGCAGGGGCTCAGCCAGAGCCCCCCGGCCCCCTTCCTGCAGGAATTCATCATTCGCATCAGCTGCTGATGGCAAAGCAAAGTCTCCAACACGGCGTGGGGGACTCCAGGCAGCTCCTGCCTAGGAGCCTCCTTTCTATTTCCATCCAGCTCCGAGGAGGAACAAGCTCTCCTCGGGCTCCTGGCACTGAACAAACCCTCTGCGAGGGGGCACAGGGCAGAGGGGACGGCTCTGGGGACTGTCACTGCTGTGAACGTCCTCCACCAGACAGGACCTGGAGGGAGCTGCACGGGAGCTCAGGGCAGTGGCAGAGCCCGAGACAAACCCCGCAGCTCGAGCTGCCCCTGCTGAGCTGCACCTGGGCCAAACTGCTCCCCGTCCTTCCCCCTTGCCCCCTGTCCTGCTGCCTGCCCCGAGCGGGGAGCCGAGGAGGGGGCTGCGGCCTTCCCGAGGTTTGGGGGTCTCCCGTCCCCAGACAGCCCCTGCCTGTGCCCGTGCCCGGTCTCTCTTTACCTTTGGACAGGCCAGAGGAGCCGTAAATTTGTCCCTTCCCACCTTCCCAGGGTGGAGACATCCCCGTGTGCCCCGTGGGGAGCTGAGCAATGTGCTCAGGAGGGAGAGATCCTGAACTGCCCCCCGGGCTGGGGCTGAGATGGATGGGACAGAGAGGAGGCGTGAGAGGAAGGGTTCTTTATTTATCTGGGGGAGAGCAGAAGGTCACGAAATTCTCTTGCATTTAAGCAGTGAGAGAATGAATCCCTGAGCTCCCCAAGTGCCGTGGATCCATAGGTGCTGAGGGGATAATGTAATTCCACCCCTGTAAGCACTTCCACATCTAATGGGAGAAGAATGTTTTGTGCTCCTGGTGCTTTATCAACAAAATGCCCTCCTGTAGCCACTTGGCCTTTGGAGATTATTTTCCCAGGGAAGCTGTCATCACGCAGCTGATTAATTACTCTAATAATCATAATTTTTTTTCTAATAAAACACTCTCTTCCCATTCATTAACTACATTGCAGGTAGGTGACAGTGGTAATTATTCTCCGGGAGTACTTCTGAATTATCTTTTCTAATCCACCCTGTGCTGACATTTTTGAGAGAAAAAAACATTTTGTCTCTCTTTCATGAGCGGGGTAACATTTGAATATGCAAACAGTGTCAAAGCGTGCCCTCAGGATGTTTTCCTGAACTATGATTTATGAGCTCTGGCCATTGTATTTGCTATCATAGACCCAGAAAGGTCATTAGACAAAGAGGTTTTCCCTGCAGGGGTCCCTTGCCATCTTTATCTTCTGATATTTTAATTTTTTTTCCCAAGCGTCACGCAGAAGTGCTGTGAGTTCCCCCATATGCCTCTGCTGTTTATTATTTATTTATTCACGAGGGGGGAAGTCCTGCGCAGTGCTTTAGGCACAGGAACCCTCATTTCCAGCCTTTCAGAACAGATCTGGTCAACCCATGCCCACCAGGGCTCCCAGGTGTGCAGCACACACTCAGTCCGTGGGGTCTTTTGTCTTTGGGAATGGGAATTTCCACCCAAGGGACGGAATTCCAACCTTTCCCTGCGTGAGGGGGGAGCTCTCCCAACTCTCCCACACCCAGCGTCCCAGGCAAGATGGAATCACCATGGCCAGTTATTCATATTTGATAATCAGGGGGAGAATCCAGAACATCCCGGGTGTCCCCTGCCTGCAGAGCCATGGGACCAGCGTGGGTCCCCTGCCCTCAGCGGGGCAGGTTCTGGCCCACAATTAGCAAAGCTGGGCAAACAAAGCAACAGCTGCTCTGTAAATATTAGTCCGGTGTTTAAATTAACTTTTCCTTGCCCTTGCCCCTCCTGTTCTTCGTTCCCTGCCAGTGGTTATTGGGATTGGGTTTACTTGTGCAAACATTGCCAGAAAGCTGCCGAAAGTCCCAGGCAGAAATACTGAGGGAAAAAGAAATGGATATCCATGAGCAGGAACGGTGGAAAAGTCACTCAGACACGTGTGTTCCGTGGAATCATGAAAGAATTAGGTTGGAAGGGACCTCTGGGACTGTCCAGCCCGAGCACCTGCTCGAGGAGGGGACAACTTCAAAGTTCCAACAGCTTTGTCCAATTTCAGTTTATGAAACTCGGTGAAATAGAAGCAGCCAGATTCCAGTGGAGAGGAGCAGCTGCCAGAGTGATCAAAACAGAGAATTTTGGCCACTGAAATCCCTTTCTCTGTCCTGTTTCTCTGGGTGTTTTCTGCAGCTGCTTCTCCCACAGATTCCTTGTCCTGCCCTGAGCCTGGGCCTGACCCCCTAACCCTGTGTCACTATCCAACATTCCTGGCACAGTGTGACACCGTGACGCTGTTCTCATCCAACAGGAGAGTTGAACACTGAGCGATGTGCTGGGTACCGGCCCCACAAACAAAAAGCTGTTTAGCAATGCTTGTCTTGGCTGGTTCAGTGTCAGAGCAGAGTCTGCTGCAAGTGCCTAAAGACACAACAGCTCTGCTCCTGTGTTTATTAAAGCTCCAAGTTTGGAGCCAGCCTGGGGAAAATGAGGGTGAATTGATGTCTCCATGTTAAAGCTGGAAGCCAGCCGGGGATCTTGTAATTCTTGCGCTGTGCTCTGAACAAGTCCTGCCCTCTCCACTGCTCTGTCACAGCAGCACGGGGCTCACCCGGGGCCTGATCCTGCACAAACTGCTCCAGGAACAGCACAAACTGCTCCAGAACAGCACAAACTGTCCCAGCAACAGCACAAACTGCCCCAGGACAGCACAAACTGCCCCAGAACAGCACAGACTGCCCCAGAACAGCACAGACTGCCCCAGAACAGCACAGACTGCCCCAGAACAGCACAGACTGCCCCAGAACAGCACAGACTGCCCCAGAACAGCACAGACTGCCCCAGAACAGCACAGACTGCCCCAGGAACGGCACAGACTGCTCCAGGAACAGCACAAACTGCTCCAGAACAGCACAAACTGTCCCAGGAACAGCACAAACTGTCCCAGGAACAGCACAGACTGCCCCAGGAACAGCACAGACTGCCCCAGAACAGCACAAACTGCCCCAGGAACGGCACCTAGCCAGAGTTACAGGAGTAAAGGATAAGGGAGAACCAGGACAGCTTTTCTGTAGCTGCACTAACAGGCAACAAATAGATCTACAGGGATTGCTCTTCCAGGGAACAGATTCAACTGTGAGGGAAAGAACTGCCCCAAATTACCAAAATTGGGGTATACCCTGTTTAGATATACTGTAATAGCCAGTTTTTGTTGTCAGAACATTAAAAGGTCATATTTTTTCCAAATACTAGCCCTGTGAAAATGTCACCTTGTGACACTTTGGGTGAGGTAACAATTTGCTGGAACATTTACTCCTCTATTGCAGCAGAATTTAACAGTCAGAAGAAGCACAAGTCCACGCACAACCTGCCTTAGAACTTACTTGGAAAAGCCCAACTGCATGTTTGTTCTTAGTGATATTGCCAAAAATAGCCATTTTTTGCCTCCATTTCTCAGGGCAATCTGTGTTTTGCTACTCACAGCTGCACACAGATCAGGCAGTGAAGCTTCTCTCCTGTGATGCTGAATGTTCTCAGTGCCCCAAGTGCCACCTCAGCGCTGCAGGGAGATGCCCCCAGCCCCTGGCTGCAGCTGGATCAGTGAAAGTGGATCTGGGATGGAGGGAAGGAAAAGCCAGGGCTGTTTTAGAGACAGAGCTACGAAAGAACAGGATCACTTGGGGTTACCCTGGCTTTACTGCTGCCCTTTGAGAGAGGTGCTTTCACACCAGCGTCCCAATTCCCCGCTCAATTTCCGAACCCTTATTAGTTACATCTGTTGAAACTGAGATCCGAGGGCTTCAGACACCTTTGCTGTGTTTGTTTTCGCTCTGCTCGCTCCCGCAGCCCCTGTGCTCACAGATAATGGCTTTGTGGGAAGTGTTTGCTCAGGGAAGAGCCCGAGCGGAGCCAGGGATGCTGCTCTGCTCCTGCATGGAACACGAATGTGTCAGGATTGCAAATCCGAGGCGTTTGCAGCCCTGTCGTATCATCCCCACCATTTCAGCTCCCACTCAGCACAAGCCTGAGGGCAAATTCAGAATTGAGGACTTACTTGAACTCGAGAAGTGTTTGTGCATCTGGAGAGCTGAGGAGAGACAGGAGGACAGACAAGTGCAGCCTGAGCCCCTGAGCAGCTCATTCTGCAGCCCTGGGGTGGGGTGGGATGGCTGCTGTCCCCTGACAGCCCGAGCATGAATTCCCTCTATTAGCTTTGCAATTTGTACCTGTTCTGTCAGCGTTTGACTTCAGCACTCCGGCTTCCTGCCTGCAGTCTCATTTTGCCAGTTCTACCTGGTGCCCCTGCTTAACTGAGATCACTGCTGTGGCGAGCTGGGCTCGATGATCCTTGTGGGTCCCTTCCAGCTCAGGGTATTCCCTGAGTGCTGCCTGATCCCCTTACTGAGGCTGGTCCCCAGCCCCTGGCTTGGCCTCCTGAGCACCATCAGTTACCAGGTGTTATCAGATGTGTTTCCTTTGCCATCAGTGCCGAAGAAGGACAATTTGGCCACAGGAACTGGCAAAGCTGACGTGACTTGGAGCAGACTTTGATAATTCATCTCTTCATGCACAGATTCTCACGTGTGGGGTGTTTATCAGATTTCCAGAATTATCAAGGACAGAACCACCTGTCTATAAAGGCACAGAACCACAGGCTTTTCTCCAGCTCCCTCAGCTGCTCCTCACAGCTCTGACTCTCCCAGACCCTTCCCCAGCTCCTTTCCCTTCCCTGGACACTCTCCAGCCCCTCAGTGAGGCCCAGAACTGGACAATTTTTCTCAGAAGGGGGAGAACCCAGCTTGAATCAATCTTGCCTCACCAATTAAGGAGAAATAATTAGCTTTGTGTATACATTAGTATAACTGGAAATGTTTACCCAACACGTGTGTAAATCTCTGTGCGCACCCCCAGCCTGCACAGCTGGCTGAGCATCACCACATCTGCGGGAGCTCCCACTGACAGCAACCTGGGGAATTAAGGCCCAGCAGCTTCCAGGAGTGACTGTACGTGGTTATTTACTCAAAAATCCACAGTTCAATCCATGAGACCCAACTGGAAACACGTGAATGTCAAATTCAAAAAACAGCTGAAAAGAACAGTGGGTGTGAGTGGGCTGCAGGGCAGTGCTCGTGCATTCAACCCTTCCAGGCCGTTTTTTTCCAACTCATCTTTCTTTTCCAGTGGATCAGTAACCTCTAACAAAAGATCTGTCCCTTCTAATCACGCTCTGCCCTCCTCATGCCATCCCCTCTCCACACAAACCCCATTTCGTTTGTTGAGCCCACGCAGGAGCCCTGGGGCTTTGGAAAAGTCTTTTTCAGCATGATTATATTCAACTCCAACCTCTGCTGCCCCTTCCCTTCCGACTGCCACTCACCATCACACAGCTCCAGCGCTCTGCAAATCCAATGTGACAACAGTGCTCGAGACGTGTTTATGTCCATACAGCAAAAATATAAAAGGGAGGAAATGTGTATCTCTGGGTGCTTGTTTTCAAAATGGTAATGGAGAATCCCATTGTTTGCACAATTCTGCTGTACCTGATTGCTTTGTTACTTTACTCAGGGTGCTCAGAACAGGTGACTGACACAGAGAGAGACAAATATTTGCTGTGGCAGATGATTTCCTGCAAAACCCAGGAAAAGCTTCCTGGCTGCTAAACTCTGCTTTCTCATTGTTCAGTCTGAATGTCTGGGCAGGTAAAGCTTCACACAGAAAAATCTACTTAGAATTTTGGTTCCTTTCTTCTACCCCTTTTTTTCCTCTTGAGTTCAGGACGCTTTATCCATTTCTCTTTCTCTTTTGCTACAAACCCCAGCTCCACTGAAGCCAATTAGAACTTTCCCAGTGAGGGCAAAAAGCCATTTTTACACTAAATTTAAGCTAAAACCAGGTAACCTCTTTTGATAAAAATAAAATACGCATTGGGTACACCACAGGTTTGAACTCCAAATGTGACAGACATTGGACACCTTCTCTGTGATAGATATACATCAATACATATGAGGTATTTACATATATTAGATACATCTAAGCATACATAACTCTTGATTCATAAGGACTGTCCTTGCATCCTGAAAACCATGACTGGGATTTATTTATTGCTCCCACCTGGAAATGGAGCAGCTCAATAACAGAGTGATTAAGCACTATATTACATATGATAGATGATTTAATAAGCATATCATAGTTACAGAATAAGCAGTAAAATACTCCGAGGTGTAGAAAACATCAGCTGTAAGATGAGCACTGCGTGTGAGGACAATAAAAATCCAGATGTTGTTCTGGTTCTCCGTTGTTCCATCCCAAAGTCCTCTGTAACCTTGAAGGAACTATCCAAGAGTTTGTTTGCCTTCTCCTTTGGAGAAGGAACAGGAAGAGCCTCGGGAAGCACAGGGCTGCTCCTGGAGGAGAGCAGGGCTGTAATTAGCAGGGTGACCCCTGCCCTGAGATGAGGGAGGATCATCCCCAGGGCAGCTCAGGGCTGCTCCCACCCTCGGTGCCCTCCTGGTCCTGATGCTCTGCTCCCAGGCTCCCATCACATCCCATCACCTACACGGCTCCAGCTGGAGCCCTGGGAGCATCCCATGGGATGGAGGCTCTTGCCCTGCCTACATACTTTGCTCTTTGCCTTCGTGACAAAAACCGGGGGGATTGGGAACTTCTTACTTTGGAATCAAGGAATAAATCCCCCTTTAAACCAGCAGGTGCTCCATCCCTGGTATTTTCTGTTCTGTTCACGAGAGCAGGGCAGGACAAGGGGGAATGGACTGGACTCTGAAAGCCCCTGCTGGGCTCAGTGTCACGACCTGATGGCCACACACAGCTCGGGACAGGACATTTGCCAAAAGATCTTTTGCACATCCGGGAATTTCTCACCACTTCCCCATGGGACCGGGGCAGTCCCACCCTGCCCAGCAAAGATCAGCAGGTGATGTGCTGAAATTTAGTGTAGGAGAGACTCACAGCCCTCCTGCTAAATGTGTTTCTCTCACTAATAAAAGGTTATTGTAAGAAGTCGAATGAAAATGTATTTGTGTTTAACAATTAAATGTAATTGGCAAGTGCTAATGGCTCTGTGATCACAAAACTGGGGGAAAAAGCAAAGAGGAAGAAACTAGTTTGAAGGGACTTTATCTAATTTCATTTTAATTAGATCCTTTTTCTAACTGAGTTTCTAATTTTTCAATTAGCAATTAGCAGCTGCAACTCATTCTGAGCGTCACGAGGTGCCAGAGACACTAATTACACCACAGGAGTAGGAGGCTGAAAATGAGAAATAAAATTATCCATGAATGTTATTAGAAGAAAGGAATGATTACATTCTGTAATAATATACTGATGTGAGCCTAATTAGATTGAAGGATTGGGGGGAAAATAGGAGATTTAAAAATGGAGTCTATTTAGGAGCTTACAGGTCACCTTTTTGCCATTAATAATGATTAGGTGTGCATGGCTTGGAGCAGAGCCGGCGTGGGAGCGAGGTTGTGTCCCTGCAGGCACCAGCAAAGGGCCCGGGGATGCAGAGGGGTCCTGCTGGGGATCTCCAGATCTCCAGGAACACAACGTTACCTCCTAACGTCCCCCTGCACCTCTGTTCTGCCACCTATAAACGGGCAGGGATCACTTATACACCTCGTTTTGGGATCCACAGCTGAAAGGAAATACAAAAGTTCCTTATTTTCATGATTTACAGGTTCCAGCAGTCCCCACTCTCCTGTTAGCAAACCTCCACCCAGGCCCTGAACTTCCCTCAGGACAAAGGAGAGTCTGGGGGAGAAAATGATTTAATGCCAACAACAGGGGAACCAGTGCAAACCTGGAAAGAGCCACTTGATAGCAAAGAGGGAACATTGCTCTGAGTCCATTTAGCTCCCCATTTAAAACACACCCATTTTTCTTTATGAATCAATAATCTCTTACACTTGATTTAATAAAGGGAGTGACCTCTCTCCAGCTCCAGTGTGCACAACGTGCAGTCTGGAATCACTTCCAGGGACCTCAGGAATAAATGATTACATCCAAATGTGGTTCTTAATAAAATTTATGAGCCCCCATTCATCCCAGTCCCCTATTTGTCTTTATATATCTCACAGCATTTGCCACTAATTATATTGCTCTTTATAATCTGGGCTCCCCAGTTAAGGGCTGTAATTGATAGCTTCTGAAAATCATTAATTCCAAAATGGACCAGAAGGGGTTTGTCCCACTGTTCCCCTCCCCATTGCTCCTTCCCCTCCCAGCATCCTCAGCCCTAAAACTCTTATGGAAGGTCCAGTACTGGGTCTATGATAAGAGAGGGGAAAGAGCACTGAATTTAACCCAAATTCTTCCCCATCGGTTGATAGGAAAGGAAGAGGAGAGTGCCCAAGGAGCAGGAGAGCGGCCCCTGCCTTCCCCTGCAGCCTCCTCACAACGCTTGGTGGAAACCCACAGAAATCCGGGCAGGCTGCTGGAACAGGCACCAGGCACGATCCAACCCGTCCTGCTCCAGCCCAGGGACCCTCCCCGTGTGCCCGGGGGCTCTGCAGCCACAGCCACAGCCACAGCTTGGATCCCGTCTCTCCCACGGCTGCTTGGGCAGTGTCGTGTATAAAACCAGCCTATAAATTAACCTTGCATTTAGAAGCTGGTTAATAGTTCTGGCCCATCATCTCCTGCCAGAAAACTGCTGCATCTGCAGAGCTTGAGGGAGTAAAAAGGAAATAAAAAAGAGGGATGAAGTACTCGGGAGCACTCTGCTCCGGTTTGGAGCTGCACAGGCAATATTTCCAAGAGCACCACAATAAATTTGAAAGCCTAACTTTCAAAAAAAGCCCGTCAATCACCTCGGGCACTTCCACTCCACAGTCATGTAAGACTTCTTTTAAAAATGCAAGAAGTCCACATGATAGGTCTACAAAACAAGGCAGTTTCTTTTTCTGTTCAGGTTTTATTTCCCCACCAGGACAAGGCCAAACTCTCACCCAACATCCTTCTTCCCTGTGGCCATCAGAGCCCCCTGCCCAGTCACCTTTTCATTCCACTGCTTAAAAGCCTTGTGGGCTTTGTCACTCGTGCCAAGGAACCTGGGGAGTTTGTGTTTATTCTTGGGAGCATCACAAGGCCCAGCGCCTGCAGAGCCAGTCCACCAGACTATTTTAAGAAAAATCATCACTTCAGATCCAATTCAAAAGGCCTCCAAATCTCCAGGAGGCTTCACTTGTCACACGGATAAAACATGTAAATAAACAGATGCTTGCCTGGTGGGCTGTTTGCAAAATAAACAAACGCTTTTCTAGAAATGCTCCTTGGGAGGGAATTTTGCCGTGAATTCAGGTCGAGCGCAGCCCACGGAGAGCAGCACGGAGCCCCCATGGAAGGGACATTCCAGACAGGCACATCCCTCACTCCCTGCCCACTGCCCCACTTCCCTCCCAAGCCGCTTTCCACCCGTCCAGCCCCAGACCTGGACCTGCTTTTCTTCCTCCCAACCTTTCAAAGAGCCACACATTCCCAGCAAATATTTCCTCCATCGCGTCTGACGCCAAACAAGCAGGAGAAACCTGGCCCATCCCCAGAAATCTCCGTGTAAAGCTCCAATTTCCCAGCATTTGACAGCAATCAGGCCCAGACTGATGGCCCTGCTCTGGGCCTAAATCATTTAGCAGCCGAGGTGTTCTGTCTCCTTCTCATTAGGAAAAAAAAAAATATTCCAATAATCTCGTTATCCCAACCTGAATAAAAGGAAAAATACAGCAAGAGTGATGTTCCTTCAGCACCGGGCCTGCCTGGGATCGCTCAGCCGGGTTTGATGGCTCTGCTGAGGCCCCAGCTCCCTCCAGCACGGCCCTGCTCCCGAAGCTTTGTTCCCACCCGAGCTCCTTGTGCTCCCTCCACTCACCGAGGACTTTTATGTACTATTTTTAACTAACTTCAATAGGAAGAGAATGTGTCATGGAGCGTTAAACTTTATGGAAATTCTCCTGGAGAATAACATCATTTCACGGTGCATTACTCCACAATGACCTGGTACTTGAACAATTAATTTTTAAGGTACAGCCTTCTTCTTCCTGTACTGTGTTTAGTTTTTTCCTAAACCATCAACAAGACCAAGATTCCTTTTCTTCCTCTTTATGATCTGAGGAGACAGTTAAAACCTCCCAGCATGTGCTGCATTTCCACAATTCATCATGCAGAATATTCTGTTTGAAAACAGAGTGAGGAAGGGGAACCAAAATGCTCCAGGATTTACCTTAATTATTTCTACCTCATGAATCTGCTGCCATTTCTCAGCCTACCTTATTTTCTGCTGAAAGTCTTCCAGACTTTCCCAGGATGCACCAAAGCCAATCTGTTTGTCAGAAAGTGGCAATCTGCTGTGACTACTCACTTTTAGGTCTGGCAAATAGCACCCAAAATATTCCCACTGCTCCGTGGGCATCTCCTGGGGTTTATATTCCATCTTTCAGTGGTGCCCTCACACAGATTTCTCAGGTTTAACATCTATTCTCTCCCCCACCAATCTTAGCAGCCAACCGCCATCAAACCATTGCATTTCCAAGGCTGCCATGAGGCAGGACATGTGTAACCCAACTTTCCACCTAAGAAAATTGCCAAAAATCTTCTCTGACTTTATAATTTTTCCACGTCTGCAATTTCTATAGAACTGTGCAAAACAAGGCTCAGCAAGTCATTACAGCACGTCCCTTCCAACCCATTTGATTTCATGGGGAAATTAATCAGGCTGAGAAGTAACTCCCTTAATGTTGGACATTATTCTCTTCTGCTACACAAATCCCGTGGCTTAACTCTGCCATATGCATATTAAAGTTGGATGTTTTGGTCTTCATTCCCTTCAGTGCCCCCTTGCCACCCTTCCCCTGCAACGAACGAGCTCTGTGACGCCTTTCAAACTTTTGGTCATCACACGTCCCAGCCTGGAGGGCAGGAGGCTCCCAGGGCCAGACCCTGCGTGGGTAAAGCTGCTTTTGCTGCCGTTCCCCCAGAGCCACTCCAAAAAGCAGCTCCAGATCTGTCCTGTGCCAGCTGGAGCAGGGACAGGAATAACCCTGGTGCAGGGCTTGTGCAGAGCCAGGGATGGCCCCTGGCCCTTAAGGGTTCTGCCTCAGTGAGAAACCTACCCCCAGAGCTGAGGGGGTTTTCAGGCATGAAAAGGAAGCCAGCAGGGGCTGGGAGCATCCCAGAGCGTCACTGTCACCGCAGACACTCCACTGTTAGTGGCAGTGACAGTCCCACGGACGGAATTAGAGGATCTGGCACGGCTGTCGAGCTCCCTCCTGCCCCGGCAGGTCACCCTGGGCTGCAGAGGGATGTGGGAGGTGGCAGCTGCTTGCAGCAGCCCTTTGCTCTGGAATTTCAGGAAAGAGAGTGGAGCTTTAGCTCTGAACTCACACACACACGCGAGGCTGGAGCTGGGGTGCCCCTGGATGCTTCAAACCATTCCTGTCCTGCCAAAGGTGTGCCCAGGGCTCAAGGAGAGAAACGAGAGGTGGGAAATATTCCCATTATGGGAAGAGGGAGACAAGAGTCAGGAGGAAAAGTCTCTTAAAACAACTTGGCCTGTGAAATGAAGATGTTGTCTGTCACCCAGGGAACGTGTTAGGCTGGGTAATTATTCCCAGGCTATTCTCTGGCTCCACCAGCCAAAACATTCACATCAAACTGGAGCACGCAGAGCCTGTCAGTCACAAGCGATTTTTCAGTCTCACTGAGTTCTGATGAAAAATGCAATTTACAAAAAGGAATCAACATTTCCCTTGCAAGACATCAATAAATGACACTCTCGGAGATGCTCCAGTACCTTATAAGCACTGCAGCTCAGATCCCTTAAGCATTTTCCTTATCTGCTGGGATTTTGGCTGGAACACAATTTCCTGCTCTCCCCGGAGCGGAGTCACAGGATGGAGCCGTGCACAAGGGAATTGTTCCTGTCCAAGAGACCTCCTGGCACGGGGACTTTTACCTCGAATTAAACTGACTGTGCTTCAGCTCTGGAGCTGCTGCACTTCCCTACCCTCCCACACTGGCTGCTCCGAAAAAGGGATGCTTGGAGCTAAAAGACAGCAAAACAAATCCCGGGCAATCGATCCCGCTGGATGGGCTGGCACGGCGCGTGTGTTTAATTGGGCAGCTGCTCGGGATCAATGCAGTCCTTCCAGTGCAATCACCACGGCCCCAGCGAGCCCTCACCGTCTCCCTGGACATGAAGGTGATGGCAGCAGCACTATTTAATGCCCCTGGACACTACAGACCCAACCCCCTGTCTGAGAGCTCAGGGCTGCCTGTCAGCGCAGCCCCAGGACTGGACCTGCTGACCAGGGGCACCTCCCTGTTCTTCAGAGCCACTGGGGGCTTTGGGGACAATTCCTGCTGGGCTGGGGCTGCTGGAGCTCCCGGGCAAAGCTGCTGTGTGTGCAGCCCTGCCCTGGGCCTGGCAGCTCCTCACTGGGGTCCTGTCCTTGTGCCTGGCTGGATTCCAGCCTGTGCTGCCCAGACATTCCCACAGGGATCCCCTCTGCAGCCTCTCCTCACCCCGAGCTGTTGGACAGAGCTGCTGGGTCCTGGCAAGCACAGAGACGGTTCTGTTCCAGACACTGGGGATGGGTTTCTCCCAGGCAGCGCTGATGGACAGGCTGCAAAGTGCTTTAGGATCTGTGGGGATAAAAGTGATTGTACATCCATCGATGATTTCAAGACAGCAACTCACTGCTGCATCTTGGGAGCTGAAATTTAAAGTTTTAAAGCGTTTGAAGTCCTGTGTGTGAGTAAACCAATATCAGACATGTAAATAATGCTGTGCTGGGGAATCCCACATGAACAGGCAACCCAAACATCTGATCCACCATTCTCCCCTCCTTGGACCACATCTTCCTCCTGGAAAAGTCACCCTGTTAGCCACAAAATAGGAATAATAAAGTGTATTTCCATGGTCAGTCTGTGCTGTGCCATTAATTGCCACAGAGACACTGATTTCTATCTACTCCAGGCTTGGCCACTGTCCTTTACACGAGGGTATTTTTATTACTATTGTTGTCGTTATTATTACTACTATTTTCCTCTGTGGGATCCATAGGCCACAGAAGCTGCCAACAACGTGGAAAACACAGAGCGCAAAATTTCAGAGCTGGAAGTAGAAAAAGCAGCTGCTCCGGGAAGGGATAAACCCCTTTGTCCTCCTGGAGTCACTTTAACGCCTGAACCCCATTGCAGGGGTGTCCTTTGTCACCCTCTCCCGCCGTGTGTCCCTGCTGTTCACGGAAACCCCGGTGCGATGCACAGCGAGGAGGTGGCACCGCGTTTGTGCCGAGGAGGTGCCGGGTCCCGCTGTCACTCCGGGTCTGGGCTGAGCTTTCCCTGCCTTTGGAACGGAGATGGGAATTGAGCTGCGCTTGAGCAGCTCCCGAAGACACCGCAGACAGGTCGCGGTGGGTTTGGGGTTGGTGGTTAGAAGTGAAGCCAGGGCTGTGGTTTACACCCAGAGCCTGGTTCTGAACAAAGGGCCCGGCACTAAATCTCACCCGGGGAGTTTCTTTTGTGTTTCTGACTCCGTTTGTGCTGGGAATCGTTTACCCATCGACTTTAACTGCTAATACAGCTCCACAGAATGCAAAGTATAAATCAAAATTACTGGATCATTCAAACTCTGTCTGAGCCGTTGTTTATATGGCGTTTTTCTTCTCCTGCTTCTGCATGGCTGCAGAGACACCATCAAATTATGATATAGTGCAGACACCCACCAACATCTTGGCAAAGTGCTGCAAATAAAACCCAGCACGGTTAATTATTTTCTTAGTTATACAAAGCATAAACACTAATGAAGAGAAAAGACTCTAAGAAAGGGCAGGTACAGCCAATCATCAGATGAATGATGAAGAAATGAAATCACTTCTAATTAAAATAAGAAAAAAACCCTCAGAAAAGCCTTTGCCTGCATCCAGATGGGCACAGTCTCCTCTCAAACAAGACAGGAGGAGCTGAGGGACTGATCAGGATGGGACGTGGGAAGGGACAGGTCTGGGGGTGCTGTTTGTGCAAGGCAAAATTCTACCGAGATTAAAATAAATAATTTAAAAAAAAAGAAAAAACAAAACTACAAAAATCCTTCCATGCAAAGGACAAACATTTTCCTACTGGAAAACAGTCCTAGTGCAGCCCTTCACCAGGCATGACCCAGCCCTAGACTGAAATTCCAGACTGTGCTGAGAGGGACAGAGGTGCTTCCCGAGAGAAATAAGGAATATTCAGGGGTAACTCACCCTGCCCAGCCAGGAGCTGGAACCCGGCAAAAGGAAAGGAAAGGGAAGGGAAGCTACAGTGGAAGGCACAAACCAAAGACCTCTCTGTAAATCAAACCTCGCTGTTCATTAATCCCAAATTAGCACATTAAAATAAAGCAGCAGCTGATTAATACCCCTAAGTACCACTCGGGGCTGAGTGAGAACTCGATGTTAATGGAGTTGATACTGCAGAGCGTTAACGAGGACTCGGCCTCTCTGCTCCAGGGATGCTCCTGGGATTCGCTGTCCCAAGCACAGGGCAGGGAGGGATGGAGCTGCGTCCCTGCGCCCGTGGCAGCAGGGAGGGCACACAGGGATGTGTCTCTGCGAGGGAAACACCAGCACCTGAGGAAAAGCAGTCGGGAGTTTACAGGGGAACGCTTCCCCTTTGGAGTTACTGCAGAAAGTGGGAACTGTTCCAGTCCTGGGGAAAACTGAGAGGCAGCAAAGAACCGGAGCAGGGAATACCTTGGAGGTGGCGCTGGGGAGTCCAGACCTGGGAGCTTTTAGCCTGAATTGGGCAGATTTTCAGGTGGGGACCCCCAAAGCTGCCAAACCCTGCAAAGTGAGATTCCCTGGAAGAGCTGCAGCTCTGGAGAAGGGATTGTGTCAGTTGTTACCCAGGCTGATGGAGAAGGCACTGGAATTTACAGTCTCAGCTGAGGATAACAACCATGGATGTGTTTAAATGCGAAAACAGAGGCTTTCAGGTACGTCCATAAAGACCCTTAACTAATATTGATAATTTTTTACTGACGTTCACCGAAAACATGGATTTGCCAGTAATGGAGTTCAACCTCTCTAGGACACACCATTAAATTTTATAGAGTTATCCCTCTCTTGAACTCGTGGAGCATCATTCCTAGCCAGCACCTGGTCCTGAATAAACAGAATACTGTACAATTTATACACGGGGAAACACGGATGTAAAGGAAATTGGGATAGCTGAGCAACACACGAGGATATTCAAAATCCACCAGCACAGAACTGGGGGCAGCAAGAGAACTGGAAGAGCGAGTGACAGAGCGGAGCGGCCCGAGCCAAAACCCAAGAAGACAATTGCAAGCAATATGCCATCATTAGCCTGGAATCCCTGCCTGTGACTCCTGCTACGGATTTCCCAGTGCCAATACTCTGCGCTGGCACGTTGAACAAGTTAAAGTGACAAAACTCAATATGGAAATTAAGATCATTAACATATTAACCAAACTGTCGATATTCTAAAAATTAGCACGTTCCTGCCAAAGAATCATCCTGATAACGACTTGGGGCTTCTCTCAGTTAGCACTGCAGCCACCCCTGCGCCCCCTGCCCACCCCCAGCTGGCCCCGGGGCATGAACTGGCTCAGGGTGGCAAAGCCCAGCTCGTTTTCTTTGTGGGATGGTCTCTTTGGGTTTTAATTGCTTTGGTTCCTTAGGAGACTCTGTCCCTTGATTACACTGAGTTGGCAATTAGTACAACAGCAGAATCTTGAATTTCAGTTCTCCAAATCCGGACTCTTAATCCCGGGATCTCAGAGTGGTTTGAGTTGGAAGGGACCTCCAAGACCCTCTTGTTCCATGGGCAGGGATTGCACACAGTGAAGGGTTTTTGTTTCTCGAGTGTTTTATGCTCCATGGATTCACTTCATTGCAGTCCTCACATAGACTGCAGCCTGCTTTTTTTTCTAGAAAGGGCTTTTCCACAACTTTTTGGGTGTCAAAGTCCATTATAATCAGCATTTTCAAGTTAATTCTTCTGTTTCTGACTGCTATAATTTGAAAATCTCTGACTCAGCCGCAGCCATCAAAACCAAAGCTCCAGTAAATGTGATTGTGTGCAGGAACCTGACAGTGATCCTAACAAAAGATGATCATTAAACATCTCCAATAACAATGCAATAAAACATTTCCTTGCGAGATGTGTACCAGCAAATCTGGAGTCACTTTTACATTCCAAAGGCAAACAGAGCCATGTGCTTCTCCATCAGCTGATACTTCCGTGTTTATTTGTGGGAAGGTTTTACAAGTGGGGCAATAACTTATTCATTAGCACAAACACTGAGGGAGCATTTGCATGCCCAGCTCCCGACCTGGAGATGTTTGTCTGTGACTTTTACGGCTGAGCTCTAAGAGCTCAGGAGATGGGCTTTTCCTGGGGACTGACAGCCCCCGCAGCGAGGGTGGCACAGCTCTAAGCACAGGTTCTTTATCTCTGACATTTCCTCCAGTGACACAAGGTCAGGCGAGCAATGAACGGCAGAGCAAAGCCATGAAAAATGGATATTAATGAAGTGTGGCTATGAGTAATAATGCCATAAGCAACCTCTGATAACAAACACATTCCCCTAATAACATCTTCAATTACCTTCATTAATGTCTGTCCGTGGCAAAACGTGCAGTGCAACCCTCCAGGACCACAGACCCCGCAGATTTGGAGCACACTTTAACTGCTTCCCCCAGCTCATTCCGGAAAGTGCTTACTGATGGATGGCTCAGGGGATGATAATATGCATTTATCATCGTTTTTCGGCACCATATGCCTCCGTCCTGTCATCGGGAACCTGAGACTGGAGTGGGATTGCCGCACTGCTGGGGAGATGGATGGGCTGCGAGGAGGCAGCAGAGCCTGCCTGGCACACACGAGCAGCCGTGCCCTGCTGAGCTGCCAGGGGCACTCGGGGGGCGCGGGGGGTTCCCCAACCGGGGACTCTGAGGGGAACCAGGACACCCACCAGGCACCCCCAGAGCTGCAGCAGGACCCGAGCGAGGCCAGGAGCAACAGCAGCCAAGCCCAAACAGCTGTAAAAAACCCTCTGGGAAGCACTGACAGCCTCAAGTTGCACCAGGGGAGTTTTCTTCTGATTTTAGGAAAAGTTTCTTTGCCAAAAGTGCTGCCCAGGCCTGGCACAGCTGCTAGTCCCCATCCCTGGAGGCATTTAAAAGCCATGTGGATGTGGCACCTGGGGACGTGGGTCAGTGGTGGCCTTGGCAGTGCTGGGGAACGGTTGGGCTGGATCATCTCAAAGGTCTTTTCCCACTTTTTTACAATTCCTTCATTCCTGGCATTGGCAGCTTTGCCAGCAGTGCCTGGTGCAGCTCCAGCTCTCCCCTCCCTGCCCTGCCCTGGGTCCCGCTCAGCCCCAGCAGCCCCTGGCAGATCTCCACACCCCAGCCCAGCCCTGCTCTGCCTTCCCAGAGGAGCTTCTGGAAGGTGCCAGGCAGCAGCCCTGGGAAGTGAAACCCTTTATTCAGGATTTAGCTCGGCGTGGCACTGACATCTCCCTCAAACTGGCTCTCAAGAGCTGGAGCCCTGTTCTGGAACAGAAGATTTCCAAGGAGAGGAGAGGTTATCAGTCAGCAAACCCTGGTGAAGCTCTGACAAAGGAGGGATAATTAGTGCCTTCTGTAAAAGCATCTTTTGGGCTGTGGGCATTATCTCTGTTCCAGGATGAAACTGAGACTGGAATTTCTGATAACACTTGGAGCTATTCACAGTGAGTGAAAGACCCTGAAGCACCAACAATCTCCTCCCTTCTCTGCAGCTCTGGGCCATTTCTGGCTCACTCAAGACGAAAGCAACGGCAGCACAGAACTCATTATTTTGTGTGTTTGCCAACATTTGTGTCAGTTCTGGATTTTTGTTGACTTGAACCTCAGGGTTAGGACATTCCAAGGAGCTGACGGCGGAAAAGCTTCCTAGGGAGTCCCTTCCTGGCTATTTTCAAAGCTATTTTTCATTGCTGCACATTAAAAAAAAAAAAAAAGAATTTTAATGTTTAGAAATTGAAATTAAAATTGTGTAAAAACAAATTCAAGTATGAAGGGAGGGAAACTGTGCAGGCTCTTCTGTCCTCATGGACCTCACTGAACCCCTGGGTAACGGGAAGGAAAAGCTGAAGGAGATTTTCCTGTCGCCGCCGAAGCCTTGCCTCGGTATTTTTACAGTAATTTAAATTTAATCAAGTCATCATCCGTAAATTTGCTCTCCTCTCCTTTGAATTGGAAAACATTGAGTCTGAAGCCCTGCAGCCCCGGTGTGATCACGGCGAGGTGTTAATGAGGTGATGTCTCCATCTCCTCCTCCCCGGTGCAAACAGGACGAGTCTCGGCAGCTCGGGAGCCTCATTTGTCTTCTGGAGTTCCTCTGCTTTTATGGTGACTGCTGGTGCTGGGCAGAGCAGGGACAGAGCAGGGACAGCTGGGGGTGGAATATCAGGGAAAGGCTCTTCCCCCAGAGGGTGCTGGGCACTGCCCAGGCTCCCCAGGGAATGGGCACGGCCCCGAGGCTGCCAGAGCTCCGGGAGCGTTTGGACACCGCTGCCAGGGATGCCCAGGGTGGGATTTTGGGGTGTCTGTGCAGGGCCAGGAGCTGCACTGATGATCCCTGAGGGTCCCTTCCCGCTCAGACATGGACAGGTCTGTGGAAACCCCGAGCAAGGAACAGCCACAGCGAAGGAAGGAGGGACGTCTGCACATGCAGGGCCTTGGGGCTGGTTTAGGGTTTCTTTCTAGAAAAACCTTCTTGGCACGGTGATCACCTCCCCTTCCTTTCCTTTAACTCTCTTACACAGGTTTGGGATGCACGGGAACATTTTCCTCCTGAGATTTCCCTCCTGCACTGCACACACACCACGGTGGGGATGCGCAGCTTCTCCGCTGAGCTGACAGCCTTGAAACTGAAACCTTGTTAGCACAGCCAGGCTACAAATCTGCCCAGAGTGGGCTCCAGAGAGAGGCCTCGTCCCTGCCAGGGAGATGAAAAAGACGAAACGCAGCACAAGAGGAAGCAGCAGTTTTGTGGGTAGGGAGAGAAAAGGAGAAATAAGTAATTCCAGGGGCTCTGAGGTGCATTTTCCACGGGCCTCCGAAGCTCCCTAACAAGGCAGCTTTCGAACCTGAGCACAGCAAACCTCCACGGAAACATCGGCTTGTGAAGGAAAGGTGGGAATGTTTTAGGGGGGATGTGACACTGCAGCCCCAGCTCCCAGCACACCCAGCAGGACACTGGGAACAGCTCCACGCCCGTGCTCAGCCCCCGCAGTGCAGCACACGGGTTCCCCCCGCTGCCGGGTGTCCGTGCACAGGGCGCTGGGCTATCCCGGATACCCAGGAATGCCCAAAATGTTCCCCAGCAGGAGCAGGATGGGCTCCCCGAGCTGCCTCCAGCCCCTCACGGCCCGCAGGGATGGCAGGGGCAGCTCCCAGGGCCCCTGGAGGAAGGGGACACAATTCCCGGGAGGAAAATCTGCTGTGGCTGTGGCAAAGAACGGCTCTGCAAAGCCAGCACCACCCCTGCCCCCCGAGCCCGGGGGTCCCTCCTGCAGCTCCCAAAGGGGATTCACCCCCAGGCTGGAGAGGTGTGAGGTGTGCATGGCGGCTCCCTGAGCCACGCTGCCCTCCCGGCTCTACAAAGGCATTGCCACAGAACAGGGAACAAAAGGATTAGGAAAAGGTGTGAATAATGCACTTCTACCCCTGTCTATCCTCGCTTGCTGTAACAGATTGGTAAAATAACTTCATCCACCAGTTTATTAACAGCTTGCCCTCTCTTGTATCTCACCTCCATAATGAGATGGAGCAGATATGATGGATTACATTTTGCCTCCTGCTTCCATCCCGAATGAATTATCATTTCTCTCTGCTCACAGCCTCGTGGTTCGGCTGCCTGCAGCCCATTAAGCGTTGGCAAGTCGGAGGGGGAGGGAGAGGCTGTGTGATGTAGAAGGTAAAGGTCCCTCTGAGGAAGCAGTTTTAATTTCCAGGCTGGAGGAGATGGAATTAGAAGAGAAGAGGAGATTCTCTCTCCTGTATTGCACCCGGCAGTGCTAAACCCAGCCAGAACCACTCCTGCTGCAGGAGGATCAGGAGCAAAGTGCTCGAGGAGGGCTCCGTGCCCAGTCAGCCACCCCCAGCCAGGCTGGGCTCTGCCTTCCTCACCAAAACCCCTCGCTCTGCAGCCCTGCCCCAGCTGAAGCCCCCGGAGGGGAGCATTCCCAGAGCCACAATTCCCTGCTCTGACAGGGATTCCTTCCCACATCTCTCGTCACGGCGTAGGAGTTTCACTCACACACATCAGAACAGATCATCGGAACGGTAACACACGCGTGTGTGCGTCTGAATAACAGAAATCAAGGGGTTTCTGAGCAAATTGAGGGTTTCAAATGTTTTAGAGAAATCAGGATGCTGCAGGATTCTGGGTGCCTCGCAATGCCCCTGAATACCTGGGTCCTTTAACACGAGTGAGGCCCTGCCTGACCCCAGTCATCACCTCATCAGCAGGGAAATAACACTCACAGTTCCTGCCCTGGTTGCTGCTTAAAAATCATTTAAATATTGTTCAGGGTGCCCATACATAGCCAGGCTGGGACTCCAGGCCTTCTGTCTGTCCCTTTCTCCGTGGCAGCTGCTGGTTTGAAACCTCCCAGGAGCACAGCCAAGAGAAGGAGATGCTGCACAGCCCAGCTCCGAGCAGTTTGTGGCGTTTTTCAGCTGGAATTTGTGTAATTATACCTGGGGAAGGACATGACAATTCCCTTTTTGCTTTAAAGTCAGTTTAGCACTACGGAAATTCATGAAGCAAAAATTAAGAAGCTTCACGCAGCTTCAGCACTGACCTCTGCTTTTTGTTTCTCTTTGCCAAGAATTTGTTACAGGTTCTGCCATGAGTTGATTCTTCCCTACAAGCAGAAAGAAGCACCAGGGAGCTCACTGTATCTCGCAGCAGCACAAATCCCTCACCCACCAGCACTACGGGCTGAGCAGCTCACTGGGATTTTCTCCTGGTACAGCGTTTCCACCCAGGGTTTGTTTGACAGCATGTCTCAGTCTGATGAGAACAACAGATCCAGTGAAGTATTGCAAATTAATATCTGAGGGGTGATGGCACCTTGATGGCAACTGTATTTAAATTAGCCAAATTAACTCATAACCCAGCTTTAACTTTTGAGGAGCTCGAGTCGCTCACTCCAAGCCAGTTGGAAAAGCGAGGGGAGCTTTGGCTGCTCCAGCAGCTTGTCAGACACCTTTAATTTCCATCTCCAGGATTTCCTGCTGTGCTGAGAATATGAGAGATATCGATTCTGCTCGTACCTGCAGCGCAGGACAAGACCTAAACCTGATTTTCAGTTGCCCTGTGCTGTGTGGACAAAGCAAACCCAACAGGAAAGCCTGGCCTGGGGCAGGGGACGGCGTGGCCCTGCAGGGACACCTGAGGGCAGCTGCTGGCCCCGCGCTGCAGGGACCCAGCCCTTCCCAGGCAGGGATCCAGCACTTCCAGCTGGACCGTACAGGGCCCTTCCAGCTCAGGATATTCCATCACTCTGCTGGCACCTCGTTGTTTCCGTGCCAAGCCCTCCCTGGCCGTGCCCCGCTGTGCCCACAGAGCCCCCCCAGCACCCAGTGACCCCCTGTGCCCCCAGGACGGCCACCACCCCCTCCCCAGGCTGCCAGGAGCCACCCCAGCTCCTCCCCAGTGCCCAGCTCCCCTCTGCCACAAACCCAGCGACTCCCAGTGTCACGAGCCCAGCTTTGTGGCCGGGCTCTGGCTTACGAGGATTAAAGCTCAAACACTCAGATCCTGTGTTCTGTGTCTCCTAATCCGGTAATAATACCCTGGGACTCGGAAGAGAGAGAAAATAAAGGGGGGGGGAATAAAAAATAAATAGATTTTTGTTGTAAGTTCCTGAAAAACACAGGGGGGGAGCTGGGGAAAAAAAAGGGCTGCTCCAAACTTGCCCCTGTGAGCAGAGCACGGGATGAAAACCTGGGGTGAAACAAGAGCGGAGGAGCTGTGGGAAGACAAGGAACCTACTCTGACAGATGGATGTAAATGTGCCTTTCAGTGCAGGAGAACAGTTGATTCTAAGGCATGAAATCAAATTAGTGCATCTGCAGCTGCCTATGTGTCATCCAGCTTCATATTTTACACACTAAAGACATTTTTTAACCTCATGTTAGCTACACTTCTCTTTTTTTTTTAGCGTTACACTCCAGGATTTGCAAAGTGGTATTGGCAGGTATTAAAATGGAAGCTGAAGCAACGGTGCAATCTGTCTCCTTTCCCATTGTAAAGTGACAGAAATCTTTTTGGGATTCATTCACTAGCAGGTAGGAGAAGACTCGGGAAAAAATAGAATCCCAGCCTCAGCTTCATCAAGAAATGCAAAACTCCTCCAAAGCTGTAAGCCAAGAGCGGGGTTGTGGAATTTCATGGGATCACAGGATGGTTTGGGCTGGAAGGGACCTTGAAGATCCTCTTGTGCCAAGCCCTGCCCCATTTCTTAATAAAACTGAGGTTTCTTGGCTTTCCAACAGCCCAGGGCCTCTCCCACCTCTCAGTGTCTGCTCCAGGGGATTTATGGCAACCACAGCAAGCCCTGGGGTGAGGGACATTCGCCCCCAGCCCTGGAGATCTCCTGCCTGCAGTGAGCCTTGGGATAGCCAAACTGGCTGAGTTTTGAACCCCCTCATTTTCATTCAGTGTGGCTGAGGACCAGTGCAGGATCACGTGGCTGCACACACAGAAAAAGCATTTTCCTCGTTAAAGCCCAATTAAAGTTATTAGCTGTCCATAGATAATGTAGCCCCGTTACACCACAGCCATATGGATGTTTAATGAGAAATAATTTTAAAATGAGTATTTTAAAATAAGAGTCTTTCTTGCAGTACCGAAAACTGTCCTGCTTTTAACTTGCATGTTAAGTTTCCAAAACTGGGAACAATGCGGGCAGCAGAGATGACTCCGAATTTGTTGTCTGATTTGCATTATAAACAACAAAGAATTCCATTTCCACTTTCCATGGGCAGTGATTACATTACAGAGTAGCTGCCTACAGCCCTCAGAATTGATCCAAATAAAAAGCTGCACTTGTAGAGCTTTTATAACCAATTCCTGAGGGTTTGGTCAAATTCAGTACGGGCTAAAATTAAACAGAGATTGATTTATGTAGAAGGAACTGTGGTTGCAAGGCTGCTGCAGTGTGCGTACAAGTGGGAATGGGTCTTGCTGAACACAAATCAGATTAATTGTAACCGAAAGAGAAAGACAAGAGGTACAACTCTTTTCCTGTTTCCTTTCCAGTGCCAGCACCAGGCCAACCTCTGAGCCAAGAAAAAATAAAAACTGCAGGCAGGGCGGTTGTTCCTGGTAACACAGTGAGACAGCAAAACCAAAGAGAGGTCCCGTTCCTGGGGGTTTATTCCCAGCCCTGATGCTCCGTTTGTCATCTCCTGCACAGCACAGAGTCAACCCTTAATGTGCCACCGAGTGCAGAATTCTATCACATTAAAGCACCCGAGGGCTGGTCCTGCCCTGCAGTGATTTCTCCAAGCCCTCCTCAAAAGCCAGAACTCACCCCTGCGAGTGAGTCAGGGAAGAGCAGCTGAGAGCTTTCGCTTCCTGCCAAGGAGGAGTAACCTGGAACTTTGGCATTTTTCTGTCGCTTCCTCTGGTGGGGAATTGGGATCAGCTTTTCCAGCAGGTGCCTCAGATCCCAGCAATACAAACGTGGTGAGCGAGAAGGAGCCAGGGGAGGCTGTGCAGGGGCCGGGGTGCTCTGAGGTGACACCACAGCACCTGCAGAGCCCCACTCAGGACAGCAGCCCCACTCTGCTCTCTCCCAACCTGTAAAGGCCTTGAAGAGCAAAAATAAAAACCCAGGAAGAAGTCATGAGCTCCAGGTAGCTGGATGTGAGTTCTGCATCCCAACCCAGCCTGGGAAGTCAGGCCTGAGCTCGTTTATTTTTATCACAGGGGAAATCCCAGGTGGGCACTGAGAGCCCTCCATGAAAACTCTGCAAAGGTTCCCAGCTGGAATCATTTCCTTGCTGTGTTCCCTCTGTGAGCTGCTGTGAATTGACTGGGGAGTTGCTGGAGCATCAGTAAAAAAAATCCAGTAGGAATTGTCTGCATTAGGACGTGATCCAAAAGCAGCTCTTTTTATGTAGATCCTTCTTCTCTGACTCAGCAATGCCACTGATGAATAAAACTTGTGGCAAAACACCTCTCCAGCCTCCAGCCTCCTGCAGCGCTGGGATCTCTCCCCCACCCCAGCCCCCTTCCCTTCTCCCTGGATCCCTGGTGATGTCTCTGTCGTGTCGCCATTAAAATCCCTGTTCCTACACCCCTGTTATGTCTGTGACGCCTGCTGGGGCTGCACCCTGAAAGTGCCAAACAATGCAGGGAAAGGGAGGGGGAAATCAAAGCATTCTGGAAGCCTTGAGCTTGGCAAAGGCTGTGCATAATTTTGCTTAGGCTGCAAGTTGGCTTGAGGAAACCGTATCAAAGCACCATCTCTTCCAATTGCTTGAGATTTACTTTTTAAGTTTATTTTTACTGCTTCTTGTAGAGCCCCGACTGACAGCTCTGAAAACTTTATCTTTTCCACTGAGGCAAGAATAGGAAGCAACAGCTCAGCCCCAGCAGAGGCATCTGATAGATCTGTCCCCAGTAATGAACCCAAACTGTGGAACTGGGAGCATCCCCCAGGACTGGGAACCCCAGGCCAGTCCTACCCTGGCTCTGCTCCAGCCTCACTTCTTGTGCTTGTGAAAGACTCAGCCACAGCCATGAACTGATGACCCACTAATGACCAATTGATGAAAATTTCACAACCAATCTTCTCTCAGACCACGAGGCTGCACACAAATGGAAACAGAATTTAATAAACTCGTCAGTCCCCTGGAAGGCCCAGTCCCCCAAAGCCCCAGCTCTGGCTGTAAAAACTCTTTTAATGCAAATCCACAATGCCTGGGTGTTTGGGGCATTCCAATGCCAACATGAAATTCCCACTGGAGTTGATTTTACAGTGCTCGGGCTTCATTCCCTGGTAGCAAATAGTGGTATTCCCGCAGGTGAGGAAGGCAAGGCTGGGAAGCTCCTCACCCGCTGCTCTGTGATCCTGAGGCTGCCCTCGGACCTGCCCCGTTTCCCAGCAGAGCTTCCCAGTGTCCTCAGTTCACAGGCTAAAGCAGAAACCCACCATTCCTACAGCAATCTTTTAAAATAAAAGCACTTCCACCTGTATGGCTGTCGGTGGAAGTGATTTCTGCAGGCACACGAGATGTTCTCATAACGCATCACTTCCTGAGAGCTGGGTGCAAATTGCAGGAGCCACATTTCCCGAAATCAGCATTAAAAAGTTGAAAATGCATTAGGTGGGAGAGCAAGCTTGGCTGTCAGGATAATATTTCTATTACAGCAGCAATCCAATTGGAAAAAAACTGCTCATCCTCGCCCGGGATGGAAACAACCAGAGAAATTTGCTGCTGTGATTTTGGGAACTTGTGACACTTGCAATATTTACGTGTCACACCCAGTTTATCGTAACACAGCAATTAAAACTTCTTCTCCGCCTCTGCGAGAGGAGTCAGGCCGGTCCCCGGGAGGCGAGGGGCTCCGAGCAGAGCCCAGCCGCGCACCAGGGGCGCAGCCCCGGCCCCAAACCTGCGGCCCCCCTGAGCCGCTCGGGTGACCCCGAGCTGGACCACGAGGGGGAAGCGCATCGGGACCCGTTTGCAGCCGGGTTTCCCCGCTTTTTCTGCCCGCGGCTGAGCAATAACGAGGAGAGGCTGAGACTCGCGGCTGGGCTCGGGCGCGGATCCCGGGTGCCGGTGCCCGTGCCGGTGCCGGTGCCCATGGCGGTGCCGGTGCCGCTGTGGCAGAGCCCCCTCTAGCGCGGTGCCCCGGCCGGAGCCGCTCCAGCCCCGCATCCTCCTTCCCATCCTGTGCCAGAGATCTCCCGGCAAACGCGGCGTTATTTATGGCCGCTGTCAGGGAAGGGGGGAAATTTAAGGCGAGTTCAGAGTCAGGGCTGCCAGACCTCCGCTGCCTGAGAAATCCGATAAAGATCTTCCCTGTCTTTGTAGGGCTCGAGCTCATTTGGGGAGGCTGCGGAGAGAACTGCAAAGATTCCACCTAATCTCGGTAAACAAGTTTATATCCTTAATTTTCCTGTGCAGAGCTGCCAGTCTAGACGCTGAGCTCTGCAGTGCAAGGGCAGGTTAATCAAACAGGTTTAAAAATGCAAATAAAATGCTGCAATTCATAATATTGGTACACAGATTGATCTGAATGTTATCAGGCGAAAGGGATGACTCGAGGACCTGGAGGTGTTTCTGTTATCAGATTGCCTTTTCATATTGTTACAAAGCTGTGAGGGGGGGTTGAGAGTCAGTGTATTCAGCTCCTAAAATCCACAGCACCTCTGCAATAGATTAAACTCTGGGTTTAAGGGTTTACTGAGGAGACAAACACATGCAATTCACATTTCTCAAGTGTCTGTCAGTACTGCCAATAAAGAATGAAATAAACAAAAAATAAATGAAATAATGATGGAAATTTTATCCTTTTAAGAGCAGAGCACCGATGTTCCCGAGAGGTCTGTGCACAAAACCCGTTCCCTGATGTACTCCCCCGGGCTGAACAAGCCCCTCTCCTGTTGCACCCCTGAGCAGCTCAAATGCTGCCTCCCCGATTTCTCTGACCATCACAGACCTGAACCCCTCCTCACAGGCGTGGGGGCTGCCCCCCATGTCCCTCACAACAGCTGCTGAACCCCCACATGGCAGTGCCATTCCCTAAGGAGAGAGAGGTCAGCAGGGAATGGCTCAGAGCCCTCAGCCCTTGACTTCGTGGAGCGGTGACAAAAAACCACCCTGGACTGTGCTGCTCTCTGTAGGACTCGGTTTCTGTGCTGCACGGCAGGGCTGGAGCAGCTGGCACTCCTGCAACAGTGCGAGGTGCCTTAAGAGGGCTGTCTAACCAAAAACTCGGCTGTGCGTTTCGAGGAGAGCTGATGAAAAATGTTCCCTCTCCCTGAAAACCTCTCCTTGCTCAGGACTTGCTCAGAGACTCTTCAGCCGAGGAGAGCCGGTCCCAGGAGTGTTCTCTGTCACTGTCCCCATCAGGAGCACACAAAGCCTCTCCCTGAACTCACACAGATTGTGCTTTTGATTTGTGGGGCTCACAAAGGGATCACAGCTCCGAGCTGCCGCCAAGGGGAGCAGCAGGTTATCACTGCTGCTCTCATTGTGCTGCTGGAAGGAAACATTTCCTACTCCTCTGAGCCTCACATCCCATCCCTTTGCTTTCTTTCCTTTACCATTATGCCCATGAATAACCATGAATTCCTTCCAGGCACCTGAGACCCCCCGAGGTCATTGGGACAAACGATTCGTGCAGTCCCAGCTCTGTCATCTCCTCTCTGTTTCTCTCCCTGTTTTTACAGCACTTTATTCACTTGCTCCGTGTTCTCCACACCCCAAACCCAACCCCTGAGCAGCACAAGCCGAGTGCTTTGCTTTGACAGCCTCCAGGGCCCTGACCTGAGCCCTGGGACGTCACTAAAATCACACCCCCACGGGGACGGATCGAGGATTCATTAAGGTTGGAAAAGAACTTCAAGATCATCAAGTCCAACCTTTGACCCTACAGCCCCACATCACAGAGTCTCACGTCTCCACCCATTTTTTGGACACTTCCAGGGATGGTGAGTGCACCCCTGCCCTGTGGTGCCTCTTCCAACTCTGAAACATTCCTTCAGGGAGGTTATTTGTACGCCTCGAGGTGGCTTCTTCAGCAAGGCGAACACTGGGATTTGTGTGACACTTTGCCAGAGGGAGCTGAAGAGAAATTTCCCTTCTACTCCCATTTGTCCCAGACACTTCCCACTCCCATCTCCCAAGGAAAGCTGCAGATTCCAGAGTCTCAGTCCCCGGATCAGAAGTCAAAAAAGAGACAGCAAAGGGTGAGGGAGCATGAAGGAGGACACACTGGTGGTTAAATAAAGTCTTTCTCTTTCTTCTTTCCTTTTTTAACAGCTCTGTAAAGTGCAAATGTGAAGAAAACCACCCACAGCAAGATGGGTTAAGGAACATTTGTCAATAAGAAAGAGAATAAAAGCAGGCACTAAAACAACAGAAATAATGACTCTGCTTTCCAGATTTTGATTCCAAAATGTCTGGTGCCTCAGGCAGTTATCTGAAAAACCCTTCTCCAGCACAGCACCTCCCTGTTTGCCTCAAATCGTTGAAGTTAACAAATATTCCGTGCGTGAGGGAGAGGCTCTGACAGACAGCCCACAGCTACTGGAGAGCTGGGACTGCCAGCAGGGAATAGAGACCAAAGCACCAGAAATATTACAGCAATATATCTTCAGCCTGGAAAGGAATATTTCCATTTTCTTCGTCTTCCCCCCCTGTCCAAAGGAGCCGCAGCCTTGAACTGCACCTAAAGCAGGGCTTTGTGCTGGGAACCCCTCGGAAATTGCCTCTTCCGTGGGAATTGTCTCGTCACACTCAGGCATCACCACCCAGCCTGCTCATCTGTATCTGCTGGGGCACAAAGCCCCGTGGGTGGTTCTCAGTGGCCCTCGCTGTGTCAGCCACCACGGATTTCCCACGAGGGCACATCACCCGGAGCAGCGGGAGGGTGGCCCCACATTCCTGGAGAGAGGCACATCCCGCTGGGATCACTCCTGCTTTCCTTTGCTGCTTTTGGGTTTCCCTCACTGCCCAGGCCCCAGGCCCAGGTAAAGCCCCAAGCTCTGCCTGTGCTTGGAACCGATGGCTACAGGAGCAGACCACCCATATTTAAACACCTCCTGCTCCACAGCCTGCTCCCAGAGCTTCTGCTTCCCTTATTGCCTTTTCACTTAAAAAGACACCGATGTGGGATATATGAAATATCTCATCCACTCTGACTCTCATCACTGCTGGTGTGGGGGGAACAACTTCGGCATTTCTGGGCAATCACTGACATCAGATCGGGGTTAAGAGCTGCCAGGATACCCCAAATAAACACCCTCGGGCTGATCCCAACCCCTCCCAGGTGCAGGAGAGGCTGAGGCAGGGCCGGCCCATGGCTCGGAGATGTCACCTTGGAGTGACCAGGGCACGGAGCCAGCAGCACCTGGAGCAGCCACTCCCTGTCTGAACCCCAGGAATGTCCATCTCAGCCTGCATTTGATCCCAAAATGGCTTTTATTCCATTTAACACTCTTGCATCCATTATCCAGGGGTGTAGGAGGACTCAGAGCTGCGTCACCTTCCAGTCCCTGCCAATAAAGTCTTGATTTGATATGGAAACTGTGCATACCATTATATTCTAATTTGATATTTAAAACAAGCTCTGGCAGACAGCTGACTCCTTTTGATGCATTTATCTGATTTCTCTCTGCCTTTTTATCCTGAAAATATTCACAGGGAATATGTGGTATCACATTTTTGTTACGCACACTGAATCCATCTAACTCCCAGTTCCTTTTTTTTTCTTTCCTAGAATTTGGTAAATATATGAGCATATATTAAAAAAAAATAGAAAGGCAAATGCCAAGGCTGCAAATTGGGTAAAATTCCACCACGTGCTACAGAGAGAGAACTCCTAGAGCTCTAATCTTAGATACTTGATCTCCATCATCTTCAGCCCTGGCCGTTCTTGCTGCTCTTCCTGTTCCAACCCCTCATCTCCAACTCCCCTTCCCTTCCCTCTCCTGCCATCCAGGCCTGGCCAAGCTCCCTTGTCTCCTCTTCCACCCCGATAGAGAGGCCCCTGCCCTGGGGAAAGGCCTTTTGCAGGAACATTGGAGCATTTTAAAAGGAAACGAGGACAGAATATTAATTGCACCAACGAGGAGGCTCGTCACGACTCAGGGTGTTCCTGCTTCCCACACTCACCGTGACGGGAGCTGGAAGGAGCTTCACTGAAAGCTCAGCACATCCCCAGTATGAAGGATTAGGCTATGGAACAGTCGGGTGGGAAATCAGGATCCTGCTGCTCGGGCTGGATCAATATTCCTGAGGAGGAGATGGGCAGGGTGAGGGAAGGAGAGCCCATCCACCCCGGCCGGTGACACGGAGGGACAGCACAGGGACAGCCAGGCCTGGCAGGAGGAAAATTCCAGCACTGCAGCAGCGCCAGGTCAGCTGATGGAGCTGTTCGGCAGCGGAAAAAGAAAAAATTGAGTTCAAAAAGAGGAGGCCAACAAAGAGAGAATCGACAGAAAAATGGGAGCAACCAAGAGTCGGGAACGTCCCTGGAGAGTCGGGAGTGTCCCTGCTCCTCCAGCCCGGAGAAAAGCAGAACTGTCCCCTCAGAAAGAACATTTCTGCCTCTCCTGATTGCTCCCCCAAGGGTAACCGGCCTAATTCAATTAAGTTTTCATTTCTAATGAACTCTGGTTATGAAACCACCAGCACCAAGGGATAATTGTGAGCGAACACACTCCCCCGCTCGCAGGGAATGCTCTGAGCGAGCCAGGAAACTTTGTCCTCAATGAATCAATAAAAAAAGTTACTCGGAAATAAGCGAGTCTTTCACTGAGTTTTGGAGAATTTGTTTTCATGCAAAATGGAAATGAGCTGGTGGTGGCCACAGAGCTCTGCAGAGCTTTAACATTCTGAAGAATGGGTTCATTTTTACATCACTCAGTTATTATTTGAATTGCCGTCCCTGCCCCATCACTCAAAATGAATTTTCTCCGAAGAACACTGAATTTTTGTATATTTTATGAACTCAATGTGCAGCAGAACCCACCATGTGATCCCAAGGAAGATAAAAAGTGTCATTTAAGAGAATGAAGATTACAAACGGTTTCAATTAAAGCCACACAAACCCCTGGATCCTGTTTTCCACATTTCAATATTTGTCCACGGTGTGCACACAAACAGCCCTCCGAAGAACCCTGCCCTCGGTAATTTTCCCTTTCCTTAATCCTGGTGTACCAAGCCTGGTCTCCTGGGATATTAAGAGGATCTCATAAGGACAATCCAACTTCATATTGATTCCATTTCCCAGATCTATAAAATTGGTTGCCTTAGGAAACACGGGAGCGGAGGAAAAGAACACAACGCGTGGTTTAATTTAAATACCACTTCCAGCAGGAGGGGAAAAGCACAAATGGGAAAAAGGCAGAGGCTGCTGCTCGTTTGCTGAGGTTGTGCTGCGTGAAACGGGCGATGCGAAGTGACAGGGGAAGGGAAGATCATTGTTTGAATAACATCAATATCAACACAGACACATCCCGAGCTGGCAAGGGACAGGGGGATCCAAACTCCGAATAACCCTGTTGGAGCAGCAAATATCATTGAGACAGCGAGGGGGAGGGAGGAGCTGGCTCGGACTGGGGACGGGCTGGGAGAGACTGGGAATAAAATTTGCTCCAAGGTACTGCTGGGCAGCAAATGTGCAAATCTAATTAAGGCCTTCTCAGCCTCTCTGTGGTGGGGTTTTTTTTTTTTCTTTTCTGTTTTTTTTTTGCTCCCTTTTTTCATCTGGACCACCACAGTTATAGATCACAGTTAATTGGGGCTTCAGGTACTTCCTGCTAATTGTTGAGTTGTAATTAACGCTGCCTGAGAAGAGGGAAGTCAGCCGTGGAGCTGGGCTGGTGCTGGGCAGGACGTGACAAGACAACCCCACAGCGACTTCAGACCCAGCCCTGCCCTGCCCCACACGGCCCCACACGCCC
Organism: Rhagologus leucostigma; assembly: GCA_013397725.1. NCBI lineage: Eukaryota > Metazoa > Chordata > Aves > Passeriformes > Rhagologus > Rhagologus leucostigma. The sequence continues at coordinate 1,204,576 of VZTD01004029.1, forward strand.
AGGAAAGCACAGCTGGGCAGGAGGAGAAATTGGATTCAGTGAGGAGTAGCCCAAGCCTTGCCCTTTATTCTGGTACCAGCACAAAAACCAGTGGGAATTCAGAAAGGACGGGCATCTTTCAGTGGATGAGAGAAAAGAGGGAGAGTGAATTTTACCGTGGGCAGATGGGGATGGGACAAGGGGAATGGCCTTAAACTGAAAGAAGGGAAATTTGGGTTGGATATTGAGGAGGAATTGTTCCCTGGGAGGGTGGGGAGGCCCTGGCACAGGGTGCCCAGAGCAGCTGTGGCTGCCCCTGGATCCCTGGCAGTGCCCAAGGCCAGGCTGGACGGGGCTTGGAGCAACCTGGGACAGTGGAAGGTGTCCCTGCCCAGGGCAGGGGTGGGATGAGATGATTTTTAAGGTCCCTCCACCCCAAACCATCCTGGGATTTCTATGATTTCAAAAGAAGGACTTCTGGGGATAAACTGCTCAAGCCTTCTCCTGCCTCTTCCCTTACTTTTGTGCCGAATGCCTTTTCAGCCCAGTTTGCCCTCATTTCTCACCAGCAGAGCCACCCTCGCTTTTCCAGCACAAAACGCGACCAGGAGCTGCCTCGGGTACCCAGCTCCAGCACAGGAACCCTTCCCCAGCACGAGCTGGCAGCAGAGCTCAGCCCCAGCCACAAGTTGTGGCCAGAACTTTTAAATCCAAATGCTTCAGGTTGACATTTCAAGAGGTAACACGACAATTGCTTGTGCTAAATCAATTACTGATTATCAATATAGCACTTAGTGATGTATAATTAGTATGTAAGAGATATATTTAGCTGTAGATTATACCAATAATAAGGGCTACACGAGCAATGGCTGTGTAATTACATTTTATGAATACAGGAAACCTGTGAGAAATGCTCCCAGATTTAATTGACATTTAACAAGATAACTACAGCAAGTTAATTAGAAATTATATGCTAAAAATATGAATTAACTTTTAAATAATATTTGAGCTTGCTGCACTCTAACTGTAGTATCTGGGTTTATGCCACCAAAACACCTAAATGAAATCGTCCTTTCAAATACCATCTCTCTAATTCATTTCCCACAAAACAAAGCCTGTATTATCAGCCACTCATTCTGAATCCTTTTTGCTATACAGAGCCTGAGTTGATCAGCTTAGTGAAAGGCTTATTTTTATGGTCCTTTCATACTTTTTAAAAATGAGATTTCTCTAACGTTTCTTTCAGCAACCCGGAGAAAAGATTCCAGTTCAGCTGTGCCGTCAGCTTTGAACCCAGAACAAAAATGCAAAGCAAGGCACTGACAAGCTTTTAGACTCCCTGCAAGGTGATACATCAGGGATTCTGACAGTGCTAATACAGCCAGAAACTTGGAGAATAAAACAGCCCTGAGCTGGTTCTGCTGTGGCTGAGTGGAACCACAAAGGAAATGTAATAGCGGCTCCTCAGCACAGCTCCGTTATTTTTAGATCCAGGTAGGGCAGCGCGAAGAGGATGGAAATGTGGCCCAAAATTCAGTTTGCTGCGGGTTCTCGGGGCAGCGTGGGGCCAAAGCACAGCCACAGGCCCCTCCTGTGCCTCTTCCAGAGCCCCCGGCATCCCTGGGATCAGCGCCCTGGGGAGGCACCGGGAACCCACCAGCCCCGCTCCAGCTGCGTGTCAGCGGCTCCGAAGCCCCCGCAGCTCAGCCACTGACGCTCTTCATCGCTGTGCACCAGATCCTCACAGCCACACATCATTCCCAGGGGTTTGTTACTCCCTGCCCTGCCAAACTTTGCCTCTCAGTCAATCCCCAGCTGAACTCATCTCCAGGGAGAGCTCTGAGCCCCTCTCCTGAGCGGGGCTCTGATCCCTGCCTGCTTCATCTGCCTCCGTGGAGAGAGAGCTCAGTGACTCAGAGGAGCAAATGGGCCACCACAGCTGAGGGAAAACCGTGCCATTCCTCCTGTGCCTCGTCCCAGAACACTCCAAGCTCTCTCCTGCAGCTCCTCCTGGGCAGCACCCCCTCGCTGGCACTCCGGCCACACACCCAGGCCACGCACCCGCACGGGACACCGGATTTACTGCCCTGCTCCTGGGAACGGCGCCTCCTTCCACAGATCACAGCGGGAATCGGGGAAAACAAGATGGGAAAGCAGAGAGGGGTGGGCGAGATGAGCTGGGCTGCACCTGGCACTGCAGCACTGAGCGGTTCGTGGAAGGTGAGGGGCTGGCTTTAAGCCGTGCACAGGGAGAACGTTTTGGACAAGAGATGCAACAACTCTAGGCCTGGCCCAAGGCCTGATCTACATCTGATCAGAAGTTTGGAAAACCTTTAAAAACAAAAGGCAAAGCCTTTTATTGTCCCAGATCTCCCCTCTCCATGCAGGGAGAGCAGCAGAGCAGAGTGCCAGGGGTTGTGTTCTGTCCTGGTTACAAACCCTGCCTAAAGCAAAGCCATTGGAGAAGAGAAACAGGAAAAATAACTCAGGAAAGGAGGTGATTTCCGAGAGACAGGAGTCTGGGCAGAGCTTCCCTTTGCACTGGTGTCACACAGTGCCTCCTTTCCACATCCCGGGTGGATGCTTAGAGGGATTCTGCTGAAGGAGTTTTTCCTGCCGTGCGTGCCAGCCATTTGAAACAGGTAAATCATGAGGAAATCAAGTGATGGGAAGAGCTCTTCCTGCAGCTGATTCCAAACCCCCAGCAGTTCATGTGCCCCTGGCTCCCCCTCACCCCTCACCTGGTCATTCCTGCAGCTGTGTCCCCAGCCAGACTTTGGGAATCTGGCTGCCAGGGAAGAGCAGGGAAGGCAGAGCTGTGAGGTGGAGTTCCCTGAAACACCCCGACAGCTGGTGGGATCTGTTCACTGCTTCTCCCCAAACTCTCCCTCAGGAGCAATGATGGATTCTTTCAGGACAATGAGGTTTTCTCCTAAGAGCCATGAGGAAGCTTTGGATGTTTTGCTGAGCTTCTCTGTAAAACATATTTTAAAGAAGATAAAGTACGTGTTTATATGAGTTCCTCCTCTGTGAAAAAATATTTAAAGAAGATAAAGTACATGATTATATGGGTTCCCCTTTTCACTTTTACTTGGTCAGTAGATTAGTCAAGATTGATTTTTCTGCATGAGAGGGAGAGGCCTAAGGTTAAAAGATAAAAGGGTAGATTCCTTTTAAAATGTAATTTAGATTTTTCTGGTATTAGCTCCAGTATCATCACAAAATCACTTCAATTTTCCAGGAGCACCTGAGCCCTGCTGTACAGCTGCAGGGAAGCAGGAAAGGTCTCCTCTGGCAAATGGAACAGCTGAGGACCTGCAGAACCTGCCCTGCGTGGGGTCCCTGCCCGGGGCCCCCGAGCCTGGGCCCTCCAACCATCAGCCACACGAGGGGCACCAGTGACAAAACTTCTGCTGAATTTATTTCCTTTTGCTGTGGTCGGTGCAGGTTTAGAACTGAAGTTCTCAGAGCTCGTGTCTAAAAGAGTCACCCCGTGGGCGTAGCCTGGGCCTTTGGTCTGAGCTCCACTTTCTCACCCAACCTTCTCCTCACGAGTGCTCTTGCTGGAGAGCAGGAGATCAGAGCAAGCAGGGGTTCTGTACCTGGAGCTCTCCTGTTGTTGGGAACGGCATCTCTGTACGACATGTCACAGTGGGCTGGCTGAGTGACTGGATTATTCACCAAGAATAATTGAGCTGATACGTTTCAGCATTTTCCTTTGAATAAATTATTTGCAAATAAACATTTTCATTATTCGACCATCTCTGATGTTCCATTAGCATTCAGTGAATTATTTATTCAGCAGCTTTTCCCATCAATCACTGAATAAATTATTCGCAAATAAATTATTCTACCAGCTTTTGCTTTAAAGATGTCCCTTTGAGAACAATAGCTTCCCAGAATAGCAAACAGGCAAAGGGAGCAATTTAAAAGGCCTGATCCTCAGCTCGGTTGTCTTGGTGCAAATCTGGAGGATTATCATGGAAATTCCTGGCCCTTTTCCACGTTTCCACGTCTGTGAGTCAGATTGTGGTGCCACGGTGCTCCACTCTGCCAAAGCCAGCACAGAGATGCTCAGAGCCCTCAGAACCAATCTTTGCCCATATCCTAAAAAGCAGCTCCATTCCCAGCTCAGAAACGGAGCTGGATTTGAGTGATCTCCAATCAAACCAAGGCCTCAGGTCCCACGAATATCCCGGGAGGGATGGGGATTGTGGCACTACCCCAGACCCCTGCTCCTGCCTCCCTCCCAGCCAGGCGGCTCCGTTACCACACCTTGGGTGCAGAACAAATTCAAATCTCCCCCGCACACTGAGCCCAGCCTAGGAATTGTTTGTGCCTGGGCCAAGCAGGATGAAAGCCAGTTAGAACTAAACGAAGGCTCCATTTATGCCAATTTTAAGGCATAATTGAGGTGCAGCGCAGGGGAATTCGCTGAACTCCTCTGTCCTTGTGACAAGAAAGAGCCGCTTTTGTTCGGCGGCACAAAAAGTCGCCCTCATTAAAACAACCAGCTTTATCAAAGCACACGCAGGGTTTATCACCTCCCCCAGACGGTGCGGCCTTCCAGAGGGGGGCACAGAGGAGCTGGGGGACGCAGGGGAGAGAGGCCTCGTCTGGAGAGGGCTCGGTATCAAAGCTCCGCGATCCTCACGTGAGATCAGCCCTGGAGCGCGCGCGGGGCTGTGCCGGAGCTCTCGTGACACCAGCCCTACCTGGGCTGCCTGGTGCTATCACTGCAATAAATAATTGCTAATTTGCACAAAATGAACGAGTGAGACACAAAGTAATTGTATGAGGGGGGACAACCCAACAATAACATTAAGATCTGTAATTGACTTAATACCAGACGCTCTTCCCCCGGTGAACCTCTCCTCGTCCTCGGAGTAATTGTGTAATGACATTTCTGTGGAATAGACTTGTGACATTATAAATGACACTTATGTCAGGATTGTCAGGCTGTGACAGGCTCAGAGACAGCTCCAGTGAGAAATTAATCACTTCTGAGGCTTGAAAGTTGCTCATTTATCGCTGCCAAATAACATCTTGCAAAAACAAGCTCTTGCAATGAAAAGCAAGCTCCCAGCCACCTCACCCTCCAGAATGTGTTTTCTCCCTATGGAAAACCTTCCTGGAGAGCCTGCAGGAATGGGGCCCTCACTCTGCATGGTCAGCCTGCTCCGAGAACACAAATATTGTCATCTTCTCCATTTCTCCTCCTCTCAACATCACAGCAGCTTTTAGCAGCTCTTCATGGAGCACACACCTCTGCAAATCTGCACAGATCTCCATCTCTGTGTTCCACATTTCCAGGGCTGCAGGTCGTGAAAGGGTTAAATTATTTACTGGGGAGAAAAGGACGTTTTGAAATGCACTGTACATAATGAGTATCACAAAAAACAGAACAGAAAACCTTCTCCAGATCAGTGTAGGGGCTATTATTAGACTATCAAACTGTCATTTTTCAAAGCATTTCAATTGTCACCATTTTTTCTAATGGCTTCTAAAGCATTATCTAATGCCTGGGCCAAAAAAACTGGAGAGGATCAAAGCACGCTGAAAAGCAGCAGTCAGGCTGCATGACAAATAAGTGTTTGCAGGCTAAACTCTTCCCATCCATTTGCCTTCCAAAATATTTGTGAACTTCAAACCAAGATGACTTTATTTGTGTTCTGGGTTTTTTTCAAAAGATTCAAGTGTCCTTAGGATTTTGCTTTCTCCTTTTTCATGCTATGGGAACGTTTAAGGGAAAGGATGGCCCAGTCGTGTCCTGCTGCAGTTTTGTTGTAGCTGCCATGACCCTGCAGGTCCCGTGGGCAAACAGGGAGAGGTGGAGGGCTCCAAAAGAAAACCTGGAAGTGGAGGATGAGGATGGGAGCAGCTGGTGGAGGCTGCAGGGAGTGTCCTGCAAAGCTCTGCACACTCAGAGCGTTTGTGTTCCGTGTGCCATAAACATCCAGATGTGTCTGAAGCTCCCGGGAACTGCTGAGCGGGCGGTGCTGTCCCCTGCTCTGCCTTCAGGTCACCTGGTGGCCTCCTCCCCCAGGACTCCGAGGGACACAGGAGGGACATTCCGGCACTGCTGTGATCTCCCTCCTCCTGCGCCTTCCCCTGACCACGGTGTTGTCTCCTTGTCCTGAATTTCCACAGGGATTCCATCAGGAATTCCTGCCATGGCTGCAGGGGCTGTGTCCCCTCCTTGGACTTTGCTCCCCTCTCCTGTCCCCAGCGGCCCACCCCTCCAGGGGCCTGAAATCCCTCTCCCAAAGCACCCAAGATTAGGCTGCTAATGGAACATTTGTTATTTCCAGCCCCAATGACAATGGAATTCACCAACTGCTTCAGTTTAACCGAGTGTGACGGCAGCAGCCTGATTCCACAGCCTAATTAAATTACATTATTTGCTAGGTGGAGGTTTATGGGCAGAGGTGAGGAGTAATGATACGAGCAAGGCGCGGAGTCACACGGACTTGTTAGACCCGGGACTTCTGCCCAGATGGCAAAATGAGTTATTCTATTTCCATCTCTTTGAAATGTCACAGCATTTGCCTGTGTTTAATCTGGGGCTTGTTTGTGCACAGAGTCACTCTCAGAAGAGCAAACGGGAGCTGCTCAAAGGGAAAACGACAGCCCTGGCTGCAGAAAGGAGGAAAAACCTGGATTTTCTCCAACCCACCACTTCCCATGGACAAAAGCACTGCTTTAAACCCAACATTATTGCTGCTGGATGGCTCGGGGAGTTATTGAGCAGTGATAAGGAACTGATGGGAAGAGGATTCCCAAGGCTGCTCCCTCTGCCTGCATCCATGAGCTGCCTCTGATGGGAATAGAGCCCAAATTCCCTGCCTGCCACCCACCTCCAGAAAGCCACTCTGCAAACTCAGCCAGTTTTTGCTGAAGTTTTCCTCGGTGAACAAGTGGTTGGAACCCAGCTTTGCATTGTGGGTGTCCAGAGGCAGAAAAAAAAAAAGAAATATATAGATTGCAGGCTTAGAGATTTTTCTGAAATCGTAAACAAAAAGGGGAGAAATGCAAGAAGTGGATATATAAGTTTATGGCCTGTGAAATTGAATTGCCTTTTACAGGTCCTTGCCTTTGGACGGACAGGGAGAGGGTTTGGCACCCTGTGGGAGATGGGATAAAAGCTCCCAGCACAAGGGGAAGGGGTTGTGCTGGCTGATTAAGGGTGCAAATTCCCCAGGAGCTCAGCGAGCCTGGATTCCAGAGCTGAAGGGAATCCCAGACTGGTTTGGGTTGGAAGGGACCTCAAAGCTCATCCCATCCCACCCCTGCCAAGGGCAGGGAACCCTTCCCTATCCCAGGTTGCTCAGAGGTCTGGGAAGTTTCAGGAATTGTAACTCCAGCAGGAACGTGCCCTGCTTTGTAGATCAACAGCAACACAGAGACATAAATACAGGATGGCAAGGAGCAAAAATCCATGTCCTAAGTCACCAGAGAGTCAGGGAAAACAGGGCAGGGGAAGGAAAAACCTTGAAGTGATTGGAAAGCGTTGCATTATCCCTCCAGCACCGCTCAATCCCAGCTCTCCTTCCTCAATGTAAATTGTTCTCTGCATCGGCCTGTCAGGTATTGACAGGGAATCTGTCTGGTGCGGAGGTATCTGGATTTTGCAGGAGAAAACCGATGTAATTTGATGGAGCTGGGGCCAGGGATAAAGTAAGAGAGACAGCAACCAAGCTTTATCACCTAATGGGTTTTTCAAAAGTTGCAGCAATTCCGTACCCAAATCCTGCCTTATTCCAGTCAGGGCTGAGGTCCCAGTTTATCACCAGCCCAGCACATCCCAGGCCAGGGCCCTTCCCAGCCCATGGTTAACAGCTGAGCAATGTGGGTACGAAGGATGCGAGGGATGGTGAATCTGCTCTGTTCCCTCAGGAATTTACTCCAGAGGTCTGATCTTGTTTAAAAGTGTCCCTTATTTCCAAGTTATTTTTTCCTAACCTCACCATTCAGACAAGAGGTTTCACAGCATCTTTTTTCATGGCATTAAGAGAGATTTAAAACCCACCTGTCTCCCTCTCCCTTTGCCCTTTGGACCCAGCGGAGGAGTGAAGAGCTGCTCAAGAGCAGAGATTTTGCCATCAGCGTTCGGGAGAAAGCAGAGCCAAGCTGAGCCCAACTGGGTTTCTAAACTCCCCCATGGGAGTAAAGCCAGAACCAAGCTTTAAAAGTCCTGAGGGGTTAAACACAGAGCCCTCAAATTATGTGTGAGACCATCAGAGAAACCCCTCAGCGAAGGAGGCTCTCAGCACACCTCAGGTCTGGTGTGTTCGGTCTGTCCCCGGTACCTGCTGGGTTGTGTGGCACTGGAGGCCAATAAATTGATTTGGGTGATGCCCTGAGAATTAAGCAGAAACTTCATTGCACTGACTGGAGACCAAACTCCAGGAAGACATCACTGAACTTTTAGGAATCCTGCAGTCTCATCTAGGCAATCAGTAGTTTTGTTTATCAATTTAGGCGTGCTAATGGGAGCTGAGGAGGGGAGCAGGAAAAACCACGGCACTTTCACCCCTGGGAAGTTTGGAGGGGCAACTGAACAGAAACTTTGAGCAGGGGCAGGTGGGGAAGGGTTTGTATTTAAAATGGGATCTAAACCAGAACACAACAATGGCCACAGCAGAGAGGCCACGAGCATCCCATAAATGCAGCAGGAGAATAAAAAGCATTTTTAATGTAAAAAAGCATCTTTTAATGTAAAAAAGCCCACACTTCACTTTGACTGCAAAGAGCTGTGACAAAGGCACGAATGTGAGCATGCAGATGGGCACTGGGGGGAAGGACAAAGGCAGCTGAGCAGAGCAGGTACCGATTCTCATGCAAAGCCCCTGCACTTTTCCAGCCCTTGAAAATTCAATACTTTTAAGATTCTGGCTGGAGTTCTTAAGTGCTGAGAAAGGCAAAGGAGTAATCAGGATAAGTGAGATTGGCTTTCAGCAGGTGAAAGGAGGAATGGGCTGCAGGAATGGGGATGCTGGGGGGCCCGGACCCCCTGTGCTCCCCCCAGCAGCTCTGGGACACCCCCGGAGCCCCCTCTGCACCCTGCCAGGACCCTGCTGCCCCCGGGGGCAGGGGGAGAAGGGGAAGAGCCTCTTCCCAAACTCAGCAGCTGTCAGAAAAGCTGGGAGAAGCTCAGCAGGGAATTCCGAGGGCACCAGTCCCAAAGGGAGGGGTGGCGAGCTGGGAGGAGCAGGGCCCCGCTGCTGGGCTGCCACACGTCCGGTGACACCTGCGCTGGGCCCCCGTTCCGCGGAGTTTCCCTCTCCCAGGAAAAGGGGACCCAGAAAGGCTCCCACTCACCCCAAAGCTGCCTCACCCCACTGTGACACTGCAAAACCCCACAGATTTGACCAAAATACTCGCTGAGGACGAGACCCGGAGTGAAATGAGCTCCGTGCCTGTTCCCGGGTCAGGTTGGTCGTTCCTGTTACGATTTGCAGCTGGAATTTTCAGATGTGTGAGAGCTGCCAGCACCCAAAGCGTAGCAGGAACTGAGTTAACTCATTTATGTGTTTTAAAACTTGTAGCAATAATAATCATTATCATTACAGAGCACTGTAAGTGCTAACAATAATAAGAATAATAACTATTACTGCCAGCAGTTACCATGATTATTACTATTATTACTTCCTACAGTATTAGGGATCAATTCAGCCGGGAAACAAATGAGCACCAGGCTGGGGAGGGAAGTGGGAAGGCTAAAGACAAAAAGGGAATGCTGGAATAAACAATCCCATTCCCTTCTTTTTTGGCAACACATGATAAAAGACATCCAGCTGTCCTAGCTCCGAGGAGGGGCATTAATGTATCACCTACCCCACTTGAAAAGCTTACAGAAATCTGCTTATATTTTTTAATCATCCTGCATTTTAGACCTTTAAAATACAAATATGGATTTCAAACATATCAAGGGAACAAATTAACTCAGAAAAATGGCCGTACTTTCCAAGGTTGCACCTGCCATGAAATTGCTCCAAGTTTGCATTTTCCCCGAGTCTCTGGTGTGTCATTAGAGCAGATTGATCGCCCTCCTCTCCCGGCAACTCCCCCATTAGAGGGTTATTGTATGGAAATTAATGGCAGGCCTGAAACATTTCTTTTGCAGCTGCAGTAGTAGAAGTCAGTTTTGATTAAGCACTCGAAACCCGGCAGACTGGGGTGATCTCTTTGCTTTAGTTCCCTCTTTTATTATCGCTGGTGTCAAGTTTTGTTACTTTAGCCATTCCCCTGGTACTCCCACTGCATCCTTGGGTAATAATAGGGGTAATTCTTTTTATGTGCACATCTATTTATTTTAAATATGTACAGACTGATCCTCAGTGGTGTAAAATAAAATCCCTTCCCAGCACCCTTGCAGGAATCATCCCTGCTCATTCCAGAGGCTGAGTGGGGCAGGGCAGGATGGAAATGGATACCGGGAGTGCGGCTGAGTCTCTGCTCAGTTACCCCAGGAGCTGTTTGATCTGATCTCACATTCAGTGTGCACCTGCTCTGACTCTGGGTCACCTTCCTCTGCCCTCCCTGCCCAGTTTAACCCAGTTTAACCCAGTTTAACCCAGTTTAACCCAGTTTAACCCTGTCCCGGATGGCAGCAGGGAAATAACAGCAGAGAAAGTGGCTCCTGTGAAAGGAACCCGTATCTTTGAACAGACAGATATCAAAGCCCTGACGGAGAGCAGGCTGTGAGATCCCCGTGCGATGCACGGCCGGGTACAGCACTCCGGGGGCAGCGTTCCTCTCCTTGCACCGCCCCGAGAGTTCTCCTTGCAAACAAGGAGCCTTTCTGACAAAACTTCTACATTTAATGACAAAGTACTGAGCTGCAACTCCCCATTTATCTTATTAAATGGTCCCAGAACAGCTCTGAAAAATGTATTTAACACAAAGATATCTATTAATTAATAAGCACATTAGTCAGCAATCAATACTGGGTTGATGATATTGTTTAAATTATGCATGGATAATAAGGATCTGGTTCTGCCTTCCTCATCTGTTCTAAGGCATATATTGAAAACGAGTAGTGCAGAACGGCTTTGCATTTTAAAAAGTTTGATTAAAATTATTTTTAAATAGACTAATCCCATGAACATATTATATTGCATAAAATTAGCCCTGAGCACAGTCAGTTTATCACCTCAGTCTCTTCACAGCCCATTGATTAAGGAGACACTGGGAGCAGCCTGTTCCTTTCTCTGCATTTGTATTTTATTGTGGGGATATTGTTGTGTGTTTGAAAAGCCCGAGCCGGGCATTCCTGGCAGCTCTTTTCTCCTGGGCTGCACAAATTGTGCAGCTGATTCTGAGGCTGATCCCCCGCTGCCGCTGGTATTTCCTGGGGGGACAGAAGTGATCTCACAACAAACACCCACAGGGTGCCCTGGCCCAGGCCCACAGGACACACCAGGCTCTTCCTCTGGATGCCCGAATTTGCTTCTAAGCAGGGCTGTCAGAAATGGGAATAACGTCATAAAAGTGAAGAAAGCCAACGGAATTATCCTGGCGTTTGCTTTGGTACCACTGCTGTGGTTTAATAGAGCTGAAATTCTCAGCCTGGACATCCTCAAAGTGGATTAAAAAGTATTTGTTTTACGTTCAGAAGCTGTCTGCGTAGGGATAAAGTTAATATATTATAATATTTAACATACTAATATTTATATTAATATGTTTAAGCGATATTAAATTGATTTCAGTCATTTGCACAAGCGGTTTTACCTGGATGGTTTTAAGTAAATTGGCTGAAGCTCATTTACCTGAGTGTACACGAGCCCCAGAGCCGACAGATTTGCTTTTAAACCATCCCTCTGAACATCCCCTGTCCTCCCTTCCTGCACAGGCACCTGAAGGAGCTTCTCCAGCTCCAGGTGGTTCTGCACACCCACAAATCCACGTCTGGCCGGGTTTCCTGCAGCTCCCTGCAGAGCAGCTCGTGCTCCACTGGGATCGGGGTGGGACTCGAGGGTTTGGCTCTGCCCAACCCCAAAATGCAAAGCCAACCCCAGCCTGTGGCAGGAGGACTCTCACAAAGCCACAGGAACTAAGGAATAAATGGATTTTCGCAGCCACGCTGCGTGTCTGGATCGCTGAGGAATCCAGGCGGGAATTTTCTCTCATTTAACCTCTGGGTTTGAGCGGTTGGAGAGGAAGCCCAGATGGGATTGCACCTCCCTGCCTGGGATCGTGGATCTGATCCAAACAACGGCCTGGACACCCCTGGACACCAGGATGGACACCGAGCCAGGAGCCCCAGCACACAGAGCTGTGAGCTGAGCTCAGCCTGGATTTGCCTCAGCAGCTCTGAAACCCCACACACAAAACCCTTCTGGAGGTCAGCGCACAGAGGATGCTCCAGCACCTGTGATACAAACAGAACGCCGTGTTCTCATAGCCGGAGCTCGAAATCAGCTTCAGGGTCTCCACGCGTTGCTTCCTTAATGATGTGAAACATAATAGCCTCGGCTGTAATAAAGATGAATTACTTTTTAATAAAATAATGAAACTCCGGTAAACACTCAAGGTTTATCACTTAATTTATCCCGAGTGCTCAGACAGAAAAAAACTTTTGTGCTACTCGGTTTTTAATATTGTCAGTGATTAGGTTTCAGTAACCCTCTGCCAGCAGCGTGTGCCTCATTTCCCTGGACGGGCAGGGCAGCCCATAACTTCCTCTCCATCAGGGCTCTAATGCTGTAATTTAGAACTTCTGTCAAGATGAAAGATCTTCCCAGGGACCTGCAGCAGGCCCATGGCAACACTTTGGCAGAGGGCTGGATAATGAAGTTTTCATTATTAAATAAAGATATTTTAGGAATGTCATAACCTATAAATCCATTCTTCTACAACACATCGGCGCAATATTTTGTTTATTCCTCATCCACTGATTGCACCCTGCCTGCAGCTCCCCATTCCCTGGTTTTTGGCTACCGTGCCAGCACTTTGGAGTTGCCATAGAGATAAATTCCAGCCTCTCTCCCTGGGGTGGGATGAGGAGGGCAGGGCTCACATCCCTTTGCTGGCTGATGGGCTGAGCCTGCGATTTGGTGTTACCCGAAGGAAATGCTGATGTGGCTCATGAAGAATTCTGGAAAGAGGGGGATTTTCAGGAGGAAATAAAGTCCAGCTGGCTCCTAGGCAAAGGCAGCAAGGGAAAGCCAAGGCAGGTCTGCAATGAGAAAGTTTCCCTGCACTTAAAGCTCAGTGAGATAAATCAATAGATACCAGCAGGGAACTTGGTGCCTCCTAAAAACACCAGAAAGGAAATCAGGCACTGAGCAAAGACAAGCCTGGTCACCTGTCAGAAAATTCTGTTTCTTTTCAGACTTTGAAAGCAAACTGCAAACCCTATCAGCACTTGAATCGATTGACAATAATTTTCCCCTCCCAGTGTTGAGCAAACAGGAAAGTTCCGTGCGGCAGCACCAATGGAGTCCGTAATGGCTTGCTAAGATCCTGCTAATTAAAAAAAATAATCTCATTTGAAGATAGTTAATGGATTCAGCATTTCTACAAATTATTAGGAAGGCAACATTATCTGAACTTGGGGCCTGGGTGATTACTGTGCAATTAGTTGTGATTCAATTCACTGAAGAAAAATGCACAAAGGAATAACCACTGGCAACAAAATAAATGTCCTGGAATTGTGCTACCAACTGCTTTGATTTTGTCTTAAGTTCAGAATTTTGATGCTGCCACGATGCTTTAATTGCAGCCCTGATTTCACATCACTGGGCTTGATTTATCCTATTAATTCTTTTCTCCCTTTCCCTGAGACAACCTCAGTGAGTCCCTCCAGATCTGGGAGTTCTCCCTGTTCAAACCAGATGCCAGCTTAGAAAACATCCTGCAGCGTGGGGGTGAAAGGATCTGGGATTGTGCATTATGAGGGTGGAGCACCCTTTGCCAGATTCGGTTGTTGCCTTCAGCACCATCAACAAAGGATTCTGGATTCTGGGCTCTGAGGGCAAACTCAGCTGTGCCAAGGACAGCCGGGGTGGGTCCGGGGCGGCAGAGCTGGCACAGTTTAATTTGGCAGCTTGGAAGAAGCCAGGGATGCTCTGCTGGCTGCCCAAAATCCCACCCTCACGCTGGGACTTCAGAGCTGCTGACGTGAAAATTGGATTTTTCCACTTAGAGAAGTCTTGGTGCCTTTTTCTGGGGACAGAAGTGCTGGACAGGACAGAACCAGGGGCAGCCAAACTGAACAAGAAGCTTCCCCTGCTGCCTTTCGCTGGACAGTTCCTGGTGAGCGCTCCCTCTGGAATTATCTCACAGTTCTGCTCTCTCTCAACTGATCCCATTTCTCTCTGTTTTAAGCAATTTTTAACCTCCCTTCCTCAGCACAGATGAAGTTGTGAGTTTGCACAACTGGATTTCAGTGGCAATGCTGAGTTACCTCAGGTTTCCAGAAGGGGAATCTGTATTCCTATGAAAATATCCCTGAATTTCAGCGCAGTGTTCCCACGATAAAGCTCCAGAAGAGCTCGAGGCGAGTCAGGACCAAAGGAAAGCAGCAGGCAGATAAGGATCAGCACTCAGATCCCGCTTTCCCTTCCTTAAAATAAACAAATAAATGAATATGAATGGGAAGGAGCGAGGCTCGGGGAGCTCCTGGCACTCCACTAGGGGTCTGTCTCCACTCAGCATCGCCGCCCGGGAGCTCCGCAGCCGGGCTGGGAGAATCTCCCGTCCCCGGGTTTGGGGAGATCAAAGCTCCCCATCCTCCTGGTCCGTATCACCCTGGCAGGGCTCCGAATGCTCCGGCTCCCATTTCCCTATCAGCAGCATCTCCGGGGATAAAGTTCGAGCCCCGCTCGGCTCCCAGCTGCAGGAACCGGGGTGTGCCGGGTGGGTTCCCGGGGCACCTCGGGGTGGGTGGCCAGGCTGGGCCCGGGGCTGCTCTTGGAAGTTCTTCTATTTATGGAAATCATCGCTTTTCATTTCGCTTAATTAAAGCACCCGGAGCGATCGGGCTCCCGATTCCAGGAGATGAAAGGGATTTTGGAAGGCAGACAGGGGCCAAAGCCGGAAGCCTAAACCTGAACCGAGTATTTAGTGGGAAGAGACAAGGGGAGATTCAAATCCAGGCAGAGATTGAGCACCATCCCAGCTAAATCCTGAGCTCTGATTCCTAGTGAGGAGTTTAACCTGCACTTACTAATGCAAAATAACGCACTCTGGGATTTATTTCTGTTTCCACTACTGGCCAAAAGCATAATGATTCATGAAAAAACCAGCTATAAATGACAGTGCAAACTACGCTCCACTTTCCTGATTTATCCAGTTCTAAACTAATTCAAATAGTCACCTGAAATGCATGTTTTTCATTTCATAGAAAAATGGTGAGATAAAATTCTCCTGGCACCACAGAAGTGCTACTCAGAGCAGTAAAAACATACAAAGATTGAGCTGATCAGTCCCACTCCTGTGCTGCTAAACGGGCTTACAGGAGATCCACTCGTGGAAGGGATATCGGGGGTTTTGTGGGTGAGCCCATCCATCAGAACCTCGGTACACTCAGACTCCATTCCATGCCATTATCTGTTCTGGCATCAGGAGTATTCTGATCTCATCCTCAGCTCGGCAAACCCAGACCCAGCATCGGCACTGCAGGAGGCTCTGGGTTTGTGCCAGTGAAGTGCGGTGAGCTCAGCTCCCAGCCCTGAGCCATCCTGCCTCACCAGCGGCCACCCCAGGCAAAGCCACTGAGAAACGGCAAAAAGCAGCTCCGGAGGCGATTCCCTGTTCGTGTTTTCCAGGTGGCACCAGAAATACCCAGTTCTGATCTCTGGACGATGCAGGTGAAGAGCTCACTGCTGTTTAATTCCCTTTATGGCTCCACAGGGTGCTCCCCAGTGACCCCTTCACTTGCAGGAGCTGCTTTTTATCCCTCTGAGCTGTACAATTCCCCCCCATTTGTCACTGTGACATTTCCAGTGTCTCTCTGATCACACTGATGTCACTCCAGGTCTGTTACACCACCGGCAATGGATGAGATGTAAAATAAAATCCCTATAAACCCACAGAAGCTGACTCAGTCCTGTAAATTCAAACTGCATTTCAAAAGGAGCCAACTGCTCTTGGCAGAAGCACCAGGAGAAGCCACCCCCTGCGAGGGGCTCATCAGCACAGACAACACCAGGAGATTTTCACATTCTCTGTTTCTTATCAGCCAGTGACTGACTTTCCCCAGGGTCCCCTGGAAAACACCACATGAAAATACCCCGTGGCTCCAGCTGGCCAGCGAGGTACTGGAGCAGGGAAATGAATCTGCTGGGCTAATGAGGCTTAGGTCAGGCCTGGGTAAACACTGCAGGAAAGGATCTGCAAACATTTGCTCAAGTGAAGGCTTGGAATGGGTTCCAGTGGCCCCCACGAGTCCCAGCATCTCCCAAACCTCTCCTGGAGCCCTTGCACAAACGGACTCGTGTTGAAAAGAGTATCCAGACAAAGCATCACAAAAACACAGGCAAATACATGCTCAGATCGGAGCAATTGCACAAATATTTCCTCTGATGAGTAATGGCACCCATGGCCCTCGTGCTGTTTGTGAACTGGGAGTCACCTGCCTGCAAATCCAGAATGCACCATGGGGAAAGACCACAGAATGGGGGAAAGCACTGGGCCGTGACAGAGGTGTCCTGGCAGGATTTGTTAATATTTCTGCTAAGATTCAACACAACATCTTTCAGCTGGTTAGAAATTCACTGAAGTATCTTTGGAAGCTATTCCTGGTATCACCCCATTTCTCTAAAAGCCTCCGAAGCCCTCTCTGCAGGAATCTGTGCATCCCAGGGCTCATGCAAACACCTGTCAGTGACTTCCTCACTATCCCAGCTCCAACAACGCCAATATTCCTCCAGCAACTCAGCCTGAGCACGGGATGGACCAAACCGCTGTGACACCAAAGTGGGGCAGCTGTTCCTCAGTGTCTGAGCACCCTGGGGCTCACAGGAACAGGGGAGGTGAGAGGTGGAGGTGAGGATGTCACCAGGGCATTGATGAGGAGGCAGCAGCACAGGAGGAGCTGTGGGAGGGGAGCCTGGAGGCCCCGCGTTGGCTGAGGTGGGAAGAAGATGCACTGGGGAAGGGTTTCTGCAGGGCTCTGGCAATTGCCCACCCCAATTCAAGCTCCTACTGGCTCAGCTGAGCTCAGGAAACCTGACACTGCGCCAGGAGCCTCTGACAAGCTGGATCTTGAAGCCTCAGAAAACAACGCCCTGACAACTTTTGTATTTGCATAAACATTATTGAATCAGTTCTGTGCCATCTCATTTCTACGGGAGGCTGTGCCCAGACAATTTCCAAAAATGAGTTTAAATGCAGTAATTCTGGTGGGAATAGCTTTCCCTGTGACACTTCCTGGAGGCGAAGCGTGCTGGAGGAGAGGCCAGGCAGGGACAAGGAGCACCAGTGTCCTTGTGCTGGCTCGGACAGACCCCTGCACTGGGCTGCAAGTTCAGCCCACACAGTCCAGGGAGTTTAGCAAAGACTCTGGTGGTGGATGCTCTTCCAGCAGCTTCCACTCCAGGATTTGGGACTAATAACTCATTTCTAAGACATTAAAATGATGTGTTGTGAGTTGTACTGATCACAGTTCTGTGCAAGCAAATAAACCCTGTGCTTTCTCCAGGGCTTCTGCTGAATGTGTTTCCAGAACATTCCTGCACATTCGACCTGTGACACATCTTTCCTTGAAAGAACAGACCTTCCTGGATTCCTCTGACTTGGTCTCTGGAATGGGAAAGCTTGCTCAGAGGAACTCCAAGCCTTTGAAGAGAATTCATACATTGGTCAACAACTGTAATAATGCAGCTAAAATTACAGTGTGCTCCAAGCACTGAACATTAAAGACTCTGCATTTTATAAAACAAATAAATCAAACACGGCAAGTGCTCAGCTTCTGGCTGAATGCAGATAATGGCAGCAGCTCCACTTCCCCGAGTGGCAGCGGGGTTATGCACTCGGAGTCACTCTGCCTCCCGAAGTCACGGAATCAGCAGCGGATTTTGCAATGCCTGCTCGGGCTGCTCGACGTTCAAACACTCACACAGAGCTGTTCATCACCAGAGGCTGATCAAGAGTGGCCTCCTCTCCCTTTCTGTCTCTCTCCCTCTTGTTTCTGTCTCTGAACTGTTTTGTTGCTACCGACAGGAGTGATTTGTTCTGAAGCCATGCACTGCTGGTGATACGTCTCGAAAAACAAAACATTTTGTGTTCTCAAATACTAAATCAGAGGGGTTTCTTTGACTTCAGCTGAGTTAGCAAATAGATCTGCAAAGACTCTCACCAACTGAAGGGTGAAAGCCTCATGAGAATCCAGGAGCTGCCTCCTCCCACCAGCCTGAAAAGCCCTGGAAAAGCAGCACAAGCTAGGACCAGTTTTTAGCTTTTCCCTTTGCAATAGTCTTAATATTGTACCTATAAAATTTAGGGGACGAGCCCTTCGTCCCAGGTCAGCGCAGCTGCTGATTTAGGTCCAACAGAACCAGAGAGCTGCCCTGGTTTGTGTTTCTGGCAGGACTCAGCAGCACATTTGTGACTTCTCCACACTTCTAACATGGAGAAAGGAGTAAAAAAAAAAAATTACATTACTTTTTAGGTTGTTCTCTTGAACATTTTTTCCACGTTCTTGAAGTGGAATCTCTCTCAGATTCCATTTGGGCATCACAAGTAGTGGTTGTTCTGTTCAACTGTTTGAAGCAGCCCAAGTTCCTCAGCTCAACATCCCAGCAAAATGCCTGGGAAGGGGACAAACACAGCACCAGGACTGTCCCTGCAGCTCTAGCCTGGCTGCATCCACCACGGCGTGCATCCTCCTGGGGTTGTGGATCCACTTAGCCGACAGCCCAAGCTGGAAACAAAGGGAATGGGGAATGGAAATTTACTTCCATTTAGCTGCGACCGGGTTTTATGTGGAAAATGCACCCCACCCTCCCTATCTGAGGATCAGCAGCGGCAAACTCCCAGCGCTGTTGCTCAAGGGGAGATCTCCACTGTCAGGTTGATTTGCGATGCGTTTGAGCTGACAGAGTGCCTGGGGCAAGGGAGGAGGTGGGTTTGCAAAGGAAGGAAGGAAGGAGATTAAGCCTCCATCAAAATGTGTGGTTACCTGTGCTCGGGAAAGGGAGAGGCAGTGGGGGAGGGTGGCAAGGCAGAAAACCTGGGAAAACTGCGTTGCCAAACAGGGAAATGGGAAAAAGACCGAGATTTTACACAAGATCCCGGGCTTTCCGTGCGCTCCTCGAACAAAGCCCCGTTAGGGCACTTTCCTCCACATCAGTCAAGCACCTCAAGGGAAGCTTTCCCAAGAACAGGCAGGAGGCACCAGACATCCCGATTTCAAACAGCAGTGAGCACACCAGGCAGGAAAAGGAGTGTGCAGTGTTCAGATACTCTGAAATTGGGCAGCTCCATTGCAAGTTCTGGAAACTTGGATAGTCCGGTACCCATGACAATAAGATTCCAGGTGATTCCAATGCTGTGCTCACATTTGGAAGTAGGTGACACTGTGTGCATGTTGGAGACACACAGTTATTCCCTGTTCCAGGAAAAACACGCAGTTACTGCTGAGGAAACTCTGCGTGGCACTTTCTGGTTGAAAGAGCATCTAAAAATAAAACCTTGAATGACACTGAAATGGCAAATGAAAAAAAAACATAGTATTTTTTTTAGTGCTGTGCCTGCAGAAAAGTGCAGGAGCATGATCTCAGGGCGGAAAAATTACAGCTCCTCCTTCATGGCCACACACCTGAGTATCCCTGAATTTGGCTTATCACACTTGATCTGTGACTGAACCAAATAAAAAGCAGCGTTAAGTGTTTCCATCAGGTGGTTGAAATGCAAACTCCACAGAGCTCTGTTTTCCCTCTTTTCATCCAAGCATTTCTTCAGACCTGGTACCCATCACCCCCTTAGACAGTGGCACAGGACCCCAAAAAGGATTGTGAAACTGCTGAGTCCTTTTCCTGCTGGTGCGATTCCCTCGCTCTCAGTGGGAGCAGATCACCGCTGGATGTTCAGTGGGATTTGATTTTCAACGTTTTCAATTAAAACCATCACCCCTCTGAGCACATTTCTGCCCCCGCGATGCTGAAACGCAGCTCTCTGGTTCATCCCTGGCGAGCGGCACCTCCCCACACCACCAGGAACATATGCAGGGCACAGATTGTCAGGAATACGGGATGCAGGATTCCGAACCACGACGCCAAACAACAAATACCTGTCACATGGGTGGGAAAAATCTGTGAACCTTATGGATCCACCTCACACCTCCTCCCAAAGCAGCTGCCAGGGGAACTCACACGGAAGGCATCACCAAGAACAATAAACATCTAGAAAGGAACAGGCCTCCCTCAAGCAATGAAGGCAGTAAATTTAAGTTCCAATTTCAAAGTGTGAGCATTTCAAAAACTCCCTTCCTCCTCCCAGCTTCACACACTGGCAGAGAGGATTAAGATCCACGGTTTCCATTCTGGCTTTGTCCTGAGGATGTGAAAATGATTCCTCCTGGGAGCCTGGATTACGGCCACCCCTCAGATTTTGTTATGCACTTTCTGGGAAAAGGGCAAGGATTGCCTGATGGAAACACGGGGAGGTTGTGCTTGGAACATCCTTGTTCAGTAACTCAGGACTTGTTAGCTAAACCTCCCACCTGGGAAAGCTCCGGCACCACCTCGGCTCAGGCCCCATCCTGCGGGGAGGACAAGGCTGTCCCTGCCCTGTGCCCTGCGCTCAGGAGCTGGTGGCAGCGGCTCTTTGGGGAGGGGCTTTTGGGGCTCCAGGCCAAGGCTGCCCCTCGGTTTGCTCCTATCGACCCCAGCGGCAGCGGTGGCTCAGCAGAGACGTCGTTAAGGGCTGGTAACGATCCCTCGCTGAGGAATTGCCTCCTAAAACCGCCGGGATCAATAGGAAAACCTTTCTGCTAAAAGTGCCACTGATACCTCCGGACCCCAAGCACACCACGGCATTGTTCTCTGTCTCAACACTCGACATTCTTCTTTTTAATTGCCCACTGAATTAAAACTTTTGAAACTCCTTAATGACTGGATTTATACTTCATGAAAGGATCGTTTGTAATTACAGGCGGTTTGAGGAAGGGGGTTTCTCTTTTCATTCTAATTGCAAATAATTGACTGCAGAGTATTTCTGAGCGTTACGTTTTGAACAAAGATGTCTCCTTTGAAGTCAAAATTTGGTTTATGCCTTTCTGCAACGGGGATGCATAAGGAAATATGTCTTGCTTCTGGTAATGGGAATTTATTGTTATGGCAGCCAGTGCAGCACTCGATCAGAGCTGGACTTTCTGTGCAAAATAGTCCACTAAAAAAAACGGATGGTCCCTGCTTGGAGAGATCAGGAGGCATTTCCAGAGTGATTCAGTTACAGGGAACAAGCAAAGAAATAACCAAAGAGGAAATGGGAAGAGTTGCATCAATCCTGACCTGCTCCCAGACTCACATTTTCCATACTCTCATTTTCTACCCTCCTTTCCCTGTTTCTAAATGACTCCACCACGAATTAATTTAAGAAGGGAGGTGGAAGGAGACATCCAGCACTGTGGATTTTAATTCCCAGAGGACAACACACTGAGGCTGACCTGCTGGAAGAGTGAAGCTTTCCCTGTCACGGTATTGCCTCCATCATTATATCGCACAGGGAGGAGAGTTCTCTGGGTGAGAACTTCCCTCTTGAACACGAGCATTTCAAAGGACAGGAGAATTTGAAGAAGCCATTGAGGGCTTGGGAAGCATCAACACCCTTGGAAACGTTGAGTGAAGCACAGATGGTTTAAAAGTGCCTCTGATCTGGTAATCTCTGAGATTCCTGCTCAGAGGAAGGCAGGAGGAGCTCTGGAGGCTGCACACAGAGGTGAAGTCTGTGTTTAGTTAGGAAAAAGAGGACATCTAAGGAAGGGCCGCACTGAAAGGAACACCATTGCCTGTGCTGTATCAGGAAAAAATAAAGTGAGGGGTTTGTTCTGGGAGAGAATTTATTTATCTTCATTTTCTACCAGTAAAGCATGAAGCAATTTAAAGACATTGGATCATTCTATTCAGTAAAATAATAGAATTATTCAAGATGACTCGAGAGATTTGGGCCTAGGCTTGCAGATTTTCATTATTTTCTCCATGGCCTTGAGGGTGTGATTCATCTGCGTAAACGTCTGGATCTGAACGAGGCACCTTAGGCTCCTCTGAGAGATAAGAGAGAGAAATCAGCACTTGCAAGGTGTGATTCATCTCCTCCTGAGGCAGACACCTAAACTGGTCCCACAAAGCCCTTTGGAGCAGCTCTGTCTCAGTGAGGAGGAGCAGAGATGCCCCAGCCCTGCCTGGTGAAGGGTTGTAACCCCAGCTGTTTGAGGAG
Source organism: Rhagologus leucostigma (assembly GCA_013397725.1). Taxonomy (NCBI): domain Eukaryota; kingdom Metazoa; phylum Chordata; class Aves; order Passeriformes; genus Rhagologus; species Rhagologus leucostigma. Next base: position 1,226,938 of record VZTD01004029.1, read on the forward strand.
TCACACTTTTCCTGACTTCAGGTCTGGCTTTAGATGAGGAAACGTTTAAGTGCCTCTGATAAGTACAGAGACAACCTAAAAACCACCCCCAGACTTGTCCATTTAGGAAAAAGAAAATCAGTCTTCCTTCATCTCCCCTGTTTGAGCTCCTTGAAATCTCTGGAACATGAAGTTTTATCCCAACTATTGAATAAAATATCTTTCCTGTTCTTGGTTGCTTAAATTTCAGTAGCCTGTCATCATCCTTCTGCTTTATTAGCTCCCCGATAAAAAAGGAAGTTCAGGTTTTCTGGGTCTGGTTCCCTGCTATATTCCAGATTAATGTATCCTAGATTAAGTTTGACAGAAGCAGTATGAGTTCGATTGTTCCTGGAATATCTCATCTGTAAAAGAAGAGGAGAAATCAATTCCACAGAATACCTGCGGGAAGAGAACAGGAGGAAACAACTCCCTTGGAAAAGGAGGTTTTGCCACGATGAGGGAGCGAGGGAAAATACAACTGTGGGTTGTTTTGACAATGTGCTCTTGCCCGTAGGAGTGCCTGTCCCGGGAAGCCTGGCGGACACCAGCGGCTGTAGGAAAGCAGCAGGGAAAAAAGCATTAAAAACAAAATAATAATTTAAAAAAACCCCACAGCGGGGAGAAAAGAAGGCCAGCAAGAAATAATAATAATGAGAAAAATGTCACACTAAATTGTGAGCGCAGCACCAGCAGCTGCCTGCACCTGGAGGGGCTGAGCGCAGACGGCGGCCGGGCCGGCGTGCCGCGGCCTGCGCGGATTCCTGCGGCGGGGCAGGCCCCGGCAGCCCGGAACATTCCAGGGCACGCGGCCCTGCCAGCCCCGC